>JAAKBH010000028.1:802500-1286895 GCA_019776075.1 Amaranthus palmeri | reverse complement strand
AATTTAAACTTTCGTTGATTTCTTTACAACAATACTTGCTTTTGATTAACCATGAATAATACTGATTTGGGGGGTGCATTTTCTTAGAATAATACCAACTTTTGTTTATAGTAGATATTTGACAAAAACGAAGGTAAAATTATAATTGAACAAAATTGTATATATATTCTAAGCTAACACCCTTTTAAATTTGTATTATTTATAGTTAATCAAAGATTATTATCATTAGGAAATCATTTGTAAAATTCACAAGTATTTTTCCATTAATAAAACGCAAATTCTTACTTGAGACCGTCCATATAATAGACGTCTCAAGTTTTGGGGCTGACCCAATTATATTTAAAAGAACTAATTGGTGATTTTATAAGTTAAAAGGGAGATATAAGTTGGGCTCTTGAGACACGTCTATAGAATAGACGATCTCTCAAGAGAGGGTCTGTTAATAAAAATGGAGGTTAAAAATGGGTTATGTTGAGGTACTTGCCTAGTTGGAGTGTTGGTGACATGGAAGCCCCTAGTGGGGCAAGTAGTTGACTCAATAAAATTTATCCATTTTGATAATTTTACAAATTACAATTTGCATAAAATCCAATTAACTAATTATTTCACTCCTTTATTGACCCTTTCATTATTCAGCCTCCAATATCACATATATTTCTCCACTTTTTCTTTCCACTCATTTTCCTTGTAAATTCTATTTTATTCCTATCTTGTTCTTCTTTGTATTGTTTGTCTTTGAATTTTATCTATACAAACACGTGTGTTTTAATTATGCGGTAAAGCGGAGATGCTCTCAGTAAATAACGATTGTTTATGAGGTTAATAAATTACACTTATGTGGTAAGATTTAATAGGATGAGAGTTATATTTAAATTTTTTTTTTAATTTTGTATTTTTATAATTATCTTTTCGTCTATTTATAGTGATTTACAAATCACGGTCATTGATTGGTAATTTTTGCTGTAAAGCGTGTCTATGATTGAGATTATTACTCTTAGCATAAAAATAAGTTATGTTTTTTCTACTTTCTAGGTCTTCAGTAAACTGATTAGGATAATTATCGTTATCGGTATAAAACAAACTACTAGCGCTGTGATTCTAAAAATATCTACTATATGTCGTGTCGCTGACTATACCAGGAATCACCTTCCGGGTCTGATATCATATTAGGCCGTGACAATAGTCACATATATGCTAGACACGGACACCCCTTGGGCTCAGGGCCCACAAAACCACTGGTCTCCAGAGTGTTAACTTGCACTATTGCACATACACATGGGTGAGATTCATGTTTCCCAAAAATTATATAGTAGTAAGAGGAGTAGCTCATCCAATATATATATATACAAGTCAAATAATCACTATTTTATCGATTGTAAATCTTGTCACACATTCGCCATTAGTTTGATAATAATTTAAGAGAGATGAAATAATAGGGCTACAAGAATTTATCTATAACTGTTACGGGTCGTACTTCCTATGTCCTATGAAAGAGCAAAATGACCTTAGGTCAATGAAGTCAAGAGTCAAACTATCCTTTATATTGGTCAAGGCTTACAGCTCCAGCTGAAGTCCAAGGAAGAAGACCTATTTGCAGGACGGTGGTTACTTAATCTATTCAGGTCAAAGATCCTTCCCTGAAAACCACCTACGGTCTTGGCAAACCGCTCTCCATGATGTCCCTTCCTGCAGATGTAACTTCCTGCAGTTATCTATCTAAGGATAACTGCCCAAGAAAGGTAACTCCCAAGACAGACCTACCTTAAAAGCAATCCTGGACTTCGATACTCAGGTTACGCAATCTTACCCAAAAACTCATATACATCACATTTTCCCTGGTCTGACTTAAGCATCGGAGAGCCCTTCCGGGACTAGGCCCCCGGGTTAGCTTTCTTTGTGGTTGCAGGAACACCACGCGCGGCGGTCGGACTACTACCAGCCCTTATTTCAGAAGATACCTACCTCTTGAAGTCCCCTTACAAATTTGACAGTTTCTCAGCAGAAACAGTTTGGCGCCGTCTGTGGGGATAACGAGAAGTATCATCCTTCAAAACACCTGAAACTCCACCCTAACTTAAGAAAGATGGCACCCAGAAGAACAAACACCAAAGAAGCGTCAGTCGCACGCAGCACTGACACTTCCACTTCACGACCTGAAAATCGACCGGTGACGAGGCAGGATCTCGAGGCTCTCGCTGACAATCTCTCCCGAACATTTGCTGAGCAGTTACGCAATGTCACTGCCCAGCAACCTTCCACGGCACCGAACAATCCTGACATAAATGCCACCCTGGCAGCCATGACACAGCAAATCCAAGATCTAAGAACCTTGTTTGCTGAACAACAAAGAGTTCCTTCCGAACAAGGCCGGAAAGAAGCCGAAGAAAATCTTGCCCATTCACGGGTGAGAACTTCGAGACAACCAACTCCCTCCCGCAGAGATGACTCTAACTGCGCCTCCTCTAAAAGACGCACTAGTGATCTACGAACTCATCTTGACAGCCGTCGGAAAGAAAGGAGCAGTAATGTTCAAAGCTTTTTAGATGGGAGGAGGAGAGAAAGATCTAAGGACCTTCGGGAACGACTGAATTCGGATTATGTGGCAGAATCCTCCGCACGCCCCCGCGAGAGGGAAGCGCCTATGCAGCTGAACTCTCCCCTATCAGCGGATATTCTGGCTACACCTAATCCATCCAAAATAAAGGTGCCCACCATACCTCCGTTTTCTGGCACTCAATGTCCCGAAGAACACATGATAGCCTATAAAAATGTCATGGTACTATATACAACTGATTCCTCGCTATTGTGCAAGTTCTTCCCGATCACACTCACAGGCCTAGCCCTGACTTGGTTTACATCCCTTCCCAATGGAAGCATCCACAGTTTCGCTGAACTCGAGGCCAAGTTTCCTCAGTCACTTCACAGCATCAAGGAGACAAGAAAAATCCAACTTCCATTTATTGAGTATCACCCAACAAGATGGAGAGTCCTTGTCCGCTTACCTTCAGCGATTCCACGACGGAGTGCTGGCGGTTACAGACCTGGAGGAATCGATTGCAGTCTCGGCTTTGATCAATGGCATGAGGACCCATAAACTAAAGTTCCAACTCCTGGAGAATCAAGTCAAGTCCTATGCGGAAGCCATGAGACAGGCAAGGAGTTATGTCACCGCATCCGATATCTGTCAACAACTAGACCCTACCTCCAGGAAAAGAAAAAATGACAAGGCGGTAGACACGAGAGACAGAGCAAGACAGGATGATCATAATCAGAAACGAGGATCCAGTAGATCTGATCGAGATAGGAAGTATCCTCCACGTGACATCAGGGATGACGGATATGAAGCCAAATTCAACCGCAATAGGGCGGAGATCTTTTATGCCGTTAAGGATCAATTACCCCCTCCTGCTGCCGTTCCTACGCCTAAGTACCGCCGGAACATGGACTTATGGTGTGAATATCATAAAGAGCATGGTCATACCCTCCCTAACTGTCGGGAGTTGAAAAGGATCCTAAACAAATACGCAGAGGAAGGGAAATTGGACCGTTTCCTCAACAAAGAGGATGATAGAAAGCAACCTGAAAGGAAGAAACATCGACTTGATGATCTTGACATTGAGAAGTTGGCTTCCCTACACTCCAGAAATTCATCCGCTGCTACTGATGGCGTGATAAATATGATAGTGGGGGGCTATTCTGAGGAGTTCCCCACCATCCGATCTGCAAGAGACAGCATACACACCCTTATGAAGGGTCCTCCCAAAGAAGAACCAACATGCCCTGAAATGAAATTCAGTCAGGAGTTGAGCATCCCTTTTGCAGCAGCCACATTCTGATCCAGTGGTAGTCACTTTGAAAATAAGCCACATGAAAGTCCGCCGTATCCTCGTTGATACCGGAAGTTCTGCTGATTTGATAACCATGGATTGTCTGCGCCAAATGAAATATGAAGAGAAACACCTTCAACCCATGGACAGACCTTTAATTGGGTTTGGAGGTGGAAGGGTCTTCCCCCTGGGCACCATTGTCCTCCCTGTCAGAATTGGTGAGAAGAATAATGGGCGCAATATTGCTGTTCGTTTCACAGTGGTAGACCTAAAATTCTCCTATAATGCCATCATGGGTCTTCCTCTCATCAACAAAGTCAAGGCAGTCATCTCTACTCACCAGTTGCTGCTACAATATGAGAAGGATGACTCTACTGTTGGAATCCTACGGGGTGACCAAAAATCAGCAAGGGAATGCCTAGTCAATTCCCTCAAAGGGGAAGAGATACCTCGAGAATCTGGACAAAAAAGAAAGTTGGAAGATGCTGCCATCCTCTCCGTTGCAACTTCTTCTCAAAGGCCAGAACCATCTGATAAACATGAAGAAGTTGATGTCTGGGGAAAAGGAGAGATGATCAAGATTGGCACAAATCTGAGCGCTGATATCAGAGAAGAATTGTTGAAAGTCATCTCTGAATTCCGTGATGTCTTTGCCTTCAATGTGTCTGAAATGCCGGGCATTCCTAAAGATGTCATGTGTCACAAATTAGACATCAAACCTGGCCATAAACCGGTGAAACAAAAGTTGAGGCACCAAGGTCAGGAAAGAATAGAGGCGGCCAAAGCCGAGGTCCAGAAATTGCTCAAAGCCAACTTCATAAGGGAATGCCAATACTCTGAATGGCTCTCTAATGTAGTGCTGGTGAAGAAGCCTAACGGAAAGTGGAGAATGTGCGTTGACTTCACTGATTTAAACAAGGCCTGTCCTAAGGATGACTACCCGCTCCCTAAGATAGATCGCCTAGTCGATTCTACGGCGGGGCATGCCCTCCTTAGCTTCATGGATGCAAACGCGGGATATCATCAAATCCCCCTAGCAGAAGAAGATCAACCACACACTGCCTTCATCACAAGTGCTGGAGTATATTGTTATAAAGTCATGCCCTTCGGACTTAAAAATGCAGGGGCCACGTTCCAGAGGATGGTGAACAAGGTGTTCGATGCTCAGATTGGGAGAAACCTAGAGGTTTATGTTGATGACATGATCACCAAGAGCAAAGAGCCCAAAGATCATGCTGCAGATCTCAGGGAAACTTTTCTCACCCTCAGAAACCACATAATGCGCCTTAATCCTGAAAAGTGCGTTTTTGGGGTCACTGGGGGGAAGTGCCTAGGATTCTTAGTGGATGAAAGGGGTATAGAAGCAAATCCAGACAAAATCCAAGCCATCCTCAACATGCAGTCTCCCAAATCCGTCAAGGAAGTTCAAAAACTCACCGGTTGTGTTGCAGCCCTTGGAAGGTTCATGTCAAAATCCGCTGACAAATGCTCCCCATTCTTCAGAACCCTCAAGAAACAAACATTTGAATGGGGCCCAGAAGCAGAAAAAGCCTTCCAAGATCTCAAAGAATATCTGGCCAACCTCCCTAAACTGGTCTCTCCTTTGAAAGGTGAAGTATTATACCTCTACATAGCCATCTCAGAATATTCTCTTAGTGCTGTGCTTGTGGCTGAAAGAGAAGGGAAGCAATTCCCCATTTACTATATAAGCCATGCATATAGAGGTTCTGAAAGCAACTACAGTGAGGTTGAAAAAGCGTTGTATGCTGTTGTGATGGCCAGCCGCAAATTGAAGCCCTATTTTCAGTCTCACCAAATCAGGGTCCGTACAAGTCAGCCTATAAAGAAAATTTTAGAGGGAAGGAATCAATCAACCAGAGTAGCAGATTGGGCCAATCAATTGTCTGATTTTGGTATTGAGATTGAGCCCCGCACAGCAATCAAAGCCCAAGCTCTCGCTGATTTCATAGCTGAAGCCACAGGGTCTGAGCCTGAAGATCCCAATCAAGAATGGAAGCTCTATGTTGATGGCTCTGCAACCAAATCATCCAGTGGTGCAGGAATAATCATAATCTCATCTGCAGGAGTAAAGCTGGAGCATTCTGTTCGCTTCCAGTTCGCTGCCTCAAACAATGAAGCAGAATATGAAGCCCTGATATTTGGCATCACAATCTGCCGAAATTCAGGTGCTAAGGTGATCACAGCTTACTCTGACTCACAGCTCATTGTGGGACAGGTGAATGGGGATTTTGAAGCCAAAGATGATAGCATGAAAATGTATCTACAGAAAGTCAAATCCTTGATTGAACCGTTGCAATTCACCATCAATCATATACCCAGATCTGAAAATGCCCAGGCAGATGCCTTAGCCAAACTAGCAAGCTCAGCTGATGGCCCACAGGCCCGCAACATCACATGGGAGATTCTATCCTCACCTAGCATCAATCAAAAAGTTGCTATGGTAACCAGGGACAACACTTGGATGGAACCTCTCATCCAATATTTCAAACATGGCACCCTGCCAGAGGATCCTGCACAAGCTTCTCTGTTCCTGAAGAAGGTCAAATGGTTCGAGTTCTTTGAAGATAATCTATACAAGAAAAGTTACACACACCCACTGCTTAAGTGTGTAACACCAGAAGATGGGAACTATATCCTCCGTGAAATCCATGAAGGGGGATGTGGCATCCATCAAGGCACCAGAACCATCATCAGCAAAGTCCTGCGAAATGGCTACTATTGGCCAACACTGAGAGAAGATGCAGAAAAACTGGTCAGAACATGTGAAAAATGCCAGTACTTTGCAGAAATTCCAAGAAAACCATCAAACTATCTTTCTACCATCCAAGCAGTTCTGCCTTTTGATAGATGGGGCCTAGATCTTTTGGGACCCTTTCCTCCTGCTAAAGGCCAGAGAAAGTTCATCATTGTTGCTATAGACTACTTCTCAAAATATGTGGAAGCTGAACCTCTGAGCACCATCACTGACAAACAGGTATGTCAATTCATTTGGCGTAACATCATTACTCGATATGGCATACCTAGGGTTATAATCACTGATAATGGCCGTCAATTCATAAGCAAGAATACCCTTGAATATTGTGACAAATTTAAGATCCAAATAAGGTTTAGTTCTGTGTCAAGACCCCAAACCAATGGTCAAGTAGAATCTGCCAATAAAACTATCCTCTCTAGCATTAAGAAAAAGATAGAAGGGGCTAAGGGTTCCTGGGACGAAGAACTACCGGGTGTGCTCTGGGCTATGCGTACAACTGTGAAAGATGCCACTGGACACACACCCTTCTCACTTGTCTATGGTTCTGAGGCTGTGCTACCAGTGGAAATTGGCATTCCATCCACAAGGATTGCCTACTACACTCATGAAGAGAATGAAGTCGCAAAAAAGGTTAACTTAGATCTCCTCCCTGAAACAAGAGGCAATGCACTTCTGCGATCTTTGGCACAGAAACAAAAAATGGCCAGACAATTTAACAGGATGGTGAAGCCCAAGCAATTGCAACTCCATGACTATGTTCTCAGAAAAGTGGAAGCAACTGGGAAAGCTACTGACAAAGGCAAGCTAGGGGCCAATTGGGATGGCCCATTCAAGATAGTCCGAATTGTTAAACCAGGAACTTTTGAACTGGAAGACACGGAAGGCAAACTGCTGAAACGGCCATGGAACTCTGATCATCTCAAGAAGTTCTACATCTGAACCACCCCTTGCAAGGGGCCCCTATCATAATGATCTAGATTTTATATTTGAACACTTCATTTCAAGTTAGTTTATTGTTACTTCATTTTATGTTTTTGCCGGATTTGGTTGTTATCATATGAACCTATGTTCACTCTTATCATGATATTTTATGAACCTATGTTCACTGTTATCCGAATTATGGTGTTGATTGCAAGAGCTTGTTCAGATTCCGAACTATTTGTATTTCCATGATGTTTGTGGAGGTCAGAGACTCCTATGAGTCTGACCCCCCCTTGGAAAGTTTGTTGAGAACCTATGTTCTAACAAGCTAAGCCATTTTCAGGTTTGTGGTGTTTGCGGAGGTCAGAGACTCCTATGAGTCTGACCCCCCTTGGAAAGTTTGTTGAGAACCTATGTTCTAACAAGCTAAGCCATTTTCAGGTTTGTGGTGTTCGCGGAGGTCAGAGACTCCTATGAGTCTGACCCCCCTTGGAAAGTTTGATGAGAACCTATGTTCTAACAAGCTAAGTCATTCTCATGTTTTTGATGTTTGTAGAGGTCAGAGACTCCTATGAGTCTGACCCTCCCTTGGAAAGTGTTGAGAACCTATGTTTTAACAAGCTAAGTTTTTCATGCTTTTGAAGTTTCTGAAGGTCAGAGACTCTCATGAGTCTGACCCCCCCTCAGCTTGCTTAGAACTTATGTTCTAACAAGTTATTGTTACATTTATTTTGATGCTTTTGGAGGTCAGAGACTTCTATAAGTCTGACCCCCCCGGGAAAGCTTGGAGAGAACCTATGTTCTATCAAGCTAAAATGCTTATATGATATGATATTTCGGAAACCAGAGACTCCTATGAGTCTGACCCTCCTAAAAACTTGGACAAAGACCTATGTTTTACCAAGTCAGATGAAAAATCCGAGCTTTCTCCCTAAAGACTCGGAAAATTATGTATAAGAACCCATGTTCTATCAAAATACTCGAGAGATCCGAGTTATCACCCTCAAAAATAGTCATGCTTAGGCAACAGATCATTACACAGAGTTGACATGAAGATCCGAGTTTTAACCCTGCAAATTCGGCGTGCTAGTAGATTGTCCAATGTATAGCAGATCACAAGTAATATCATAAGCAAGCAACACATTCAAAATCAAAGACATCAATAAATATTTACAATTACATTTACAAGTGCAGGAGATACGGATCTCCTAATAATGTTTACAAAAAATATTTCCAGAAAATGTTTCAAGTTTCGCCTACAACTATTACAAAAGGTGCCCGAGGCACAGAAGAAGCTTCACTCAGCCTGCTCATTGGCTTGAGAAACAGGAGAAGGTGATCTGGGGGCTGGAGAAGGAGACAACCTCAGAAGCTCGTCCAGATCTATGGTCAGAGGCTCGGTGGCTTCCAGCTCTTGGGCTAAGTCTTGGACGACTTCCCTCTCCATGGTCAAGTGTCCAGCAAGATCGTTGCACTTATGATCAAGAGAAGAAAAGTTTGATCTTGCTGGAACAGAAGGAGGATCAGAACGTTTGGGCTGATACACCGTAAAATCCATTTCGGAGGCCCGTTTCTCCAAGGCCGGGGGGATCTTCGCAGCCCATTGTTTCTTCTCTTCAACGTCCCACTCCGGGTCATCTAGGGCGGCAGAACCCTTGTTGAAGGTATCGGTCAAGTTCTTCAAAGCCTCCCCCCTCTTGGACATGGCCAGAGCTGAAAGTTTCTCAGAGTCGATCCCCATCTCAATAGCTGCCAATCTTGTTGCCTCGGCTTCGAGAAGGATGCCGTTGTTGATCATCTCCCCAGAAAGCTTGGCCATAAATGACCCACAGTCCGAGGAAGATAACCAATCTTTGGCGATCCGACCTCGTCGCTCCGACTTGGCCTTGTAATACTGGGCGACCTCTAAAACTTCCTCCAGTTTTGCCTGCTCTTCATAAAGCAGGTCCATCAAATATTTGCTCCGGACAGTTACCATGTCCAAAGCCTCCAGGACATTCCCGATGTCGGTACACATTTCCAGAGAAAGCTGAGAGCATTTGTCTAACTTCCCAGCAGTCTCGGTCAGAATGTCCTTCATCCGGGCCCTCCATTTCTCGGCCTGATCAAGCCTCTCAGACAGGCCCTTGCACTTCTCCAGACGGGTTTTCAGGTCCGCCTCCTTCTCATTTAGTTCGTCCACTCTGGCAGTCAGTGTCCGGATAGTTTCACGGTCCACCTCATTCTGCTGGACTTTGGATGTCTCGAACAGCATCCTTATCAGCCCCTGAAAAACAAAGAAAAGTTAGAATATGACTAAGTATAGAAGATGGGCCGATATGTTCCTAGTAATGCTTACCTCAGCCATCGCAGCTTGAGCCCGCTGCATCCGTTCTTCTGGATTCACAGAATCCATATAGTCCAGGTCATCCTGGGTTATTAAACAGCGGCTGGCCTTGTTGAATCGGCCAGCCAGTTCAGCACAAGATAAGTTTACAAAAGGAACACCCGGCCTGTGTGCCTTGATGTTCCTGGTGTAAACCACCTCCTCTTCTGCCAAGACTTGCTTCCCTTTCCCTTGGGAAGCCATCTTCGAAGATGAGCCCGAAGCGCGGTATTTGGGCTCATTTATTTTGATGCCCGGGAAGTTGGTGCTCAAAGGCACGGCATCAATTATCGGCTCGCCAGAGCCTGAAGAAAATTCCTCATCGACATCCTCCACTATCACCGGGTCTTCCGGAGCAGAGGCAGTTTTGGCCTTAGAAGAGCTTCTCTTCCTCTTCTTTTTAGGCTTCTCAGCCCTGTTTGAGACCTCCTCAGGAGCCGGAATTTCCTTCCTTTTCTCCAACAAGACCCGAGCTTCCTCGTGACTCGGCGCCTCATCCAACCCTGTTGTAACGGTTGTAGAATTCTGCATTTTTAAAGAGAAGTCAGAACAATTCGGATGAATCAAGACTTAAACAAAAGTTATTACAACTATGCCAACTTACCAGGGGAGGATGAGGGACAGGCGGTGGTGGGGAAGTCATTCTCAATGCCTCAGCAAAGGCCCCAAGTGTGTTGAATCCCGCCATTAATTGTCGGTATTTCAGGCCAACTTCTTCTCGTGCTACTCCTGCAAAAACGAAAACCCCGGTTAGTACCTATCACCATGTCTCTGAAAATACAGATTTAAGGAGACCTACTTTTATTAATTCGGAGGCTTATGTCAAAAGCCGCAAGGAAGAGTTCCCGGTTAAGGTCAGGACACCTGGGTATCCATTTCCTTTGCACAAAAACAGGTTTTTTCCTCAGCTCTATAGCCATAGTCGCAAACCGGACTATTATTGCTTCCTCATGGTTGCAGATTGGTACATTATTATTAAAATCTTCTATCTTAGGGTCTATGTCAAAGCTAGTCTTGATATCCCAACCCTGCCGACAGTAAAGATATCCGAACTTTGTCCTGAAGAACTTATTACTGTCAGGCAGATCACCAACTATCTTAAAACCCCTTCTATGAGACAGGGTTACCCAACCAGCACCGTTGGTCTTTGAACTGCATAACCGCGCCCTAAAAATGTGGCGGAATGCAGTCATACTCGGCTCTATCCTTAGCCCCTTACTTACTATTATAAACGCCGCTATACAACCCCAGGCGTTGGGGTAAAACTCGGCCACAGTTATGTCCAACATCTTCAAAACTTGCTTTGCAAAAGGATGCAAAGGGAACCTTAAACCCAATTCAAACGCCTTATCATATACTGCTATGCACCCTCCTGGTGGATAGCGAACTGTATCATACAGACCGGGCTTTACTACATCGTAACCATCAATCAGGCCCCACCTCCGAGCCATACTCTTTCGGTCACTGTCCAGTATGTCCATGGTTGTTTTATCAACAAAGTAATTTAATGGTCCCCCATGTGGAATGTAAAAAGGATGAGGGATGTTCTTGGAAGTGTCCCGGCTTGGTGAACATTCTGAAGCCGCTTTCTTCTTCGTCATATCTACATGAACCACCTCCAAAAGTTTAGGATTTATTCGCAAGTATCCAGGAACATACGCTAAAGATACTTCCCAAGGATAAGGTAAAATTGTCTCCTCTGGGTAAAAAGGTGAAACGTCAGACTCATCATCACTTGGTATTGGTTCATAATGCGGATTCACGCGAAATATTGGGCTATCATCATCCGACTCATCTGAACCAACCCCAGTCTCTTTATTCTTGAATTCCGAGTCCTTATTAAGGTCAATATTGGGAAACTCTCTACAGATGTCCTCTAAGTAAAGGGTCTCCATGACAAACAAGTTATATATGAACAGTGATGCAAATACAAATCAAATGACAATTATTCAAGAACAGGTTGAAGATCTTCAAGAACAATTTGAAGATTTCAAGAACAATGATTGAAGATTTGATGAATTTATTGAAAATCAAATGAAAAAATCAAGAAATTTATGAGTTTGATCCAAAAATTAGAGCATACCTGGTGTGAAATGTGTTTCCAAGTATGAACTGTCAGAAAATCTTCAAAGATGTCAGAGCCTCTCTCTCTAGAAAATTTTGGAAATTCTTGATTCTCTCACTAGAACACAATTTTGGAACAAAATGACAAAAAGTTAGGTGAGAATTTAATATAGCCATTAATGCACTGTTTGGGGAAACGACACCATGGTTGGTGAAGACAAGCTTGATTCTGCATCTTCTATTAAATTCCGAGACTTCAGAACTTCTCACCCTCTAAGACCCATTGAGTGCTGAAATCCTACTCTGACTAAGTACACCTATGTGTACTTAAGGAGTCCGAGACTTCTATAAGTCGGACCCCTCCAGGACCTCTAAATGTTGAGGCCCCCTCTTTGTGGCTAAGTACACCTATGTGTACTTAAGGAGTCCGAGACTTCTATAAGTCGGACCCCTCCAGGACCTCTAAATGTTGAGGCCCCCTCTTTGTGGCTAAGTACACCTATGTGTACTTAAGGAGTCCGAGACTTCTATAAGTCGGACCCCTCCAGGACCTCTAAATGTTGAGGCCCCCTCTTTGTGGCTAAGTACACCTATGTGTACTTAAGGAGTCCGAGACTTCTATAAGTCGGACCCCTCCAGGACCTCTAAATGTTGAGGCCCCCTCTTTGTGGCTAAGTACACCTATGTGTACTTAAGAAGTCCGAGACTTCTATAAGTCGGACCCCTCCAGGACCTCTAAATGTTGAGGCCCCCTCTTTGTGGCTAAGTACACCTATGTGTACTTAAGGAGTCCGAGACTTCTATAAGTCGGACCCCTCCAGGACCTCTAAATGTTGAGGCCCCCTCTTTGTGGCTAAGTACACCTATGTGTACTTAAGAAGTCCGAGACTTCTATAAGTCGGACCCCTCCAGGACCTCTAAATGTTGAGGCCCCCTCTTTGTGGCTAAGTACACCTATGTGTACTTAAGGAGTCCGAGACTTCTATAAGTCGGACCCCTCCAGGACCTCTAAATGTTGAGGCCCCCTCTTTGTGGCTAAGTACACCTATGTGTACTTAAGGAGTCCGAGACTTCTATAAGTCGGACTCCTCCAGGACCTCTAAATGTTGAGGCCCCCTCTTTTTGGCTAAGTACACCTATGTGTACTTAAGGAGTCCGAGACTTCTATAAGTCGGACTCCTCCAGGACCTCTAAATGTTGAGGCCCCCTCTTTTTGGCTAAGTACACCTATGTGTACTTAAGGAGTCCGAGACTTCTATAAGTCGGACCCCTCCAGGACCTCTAAATGTTGAGGCCCCCTCTTTTTGGCTAAGTACACCTATGTGTACTTAAGGAGTCCGAGACTTCTATAAGTCGGACCCCTCCAGGACCTCTAAATGTTGAGGCCCCCTCTTTTTGGCTAAGTACACCTATGTGTACTTAAGGAGTCCGAGACTTCTATAAGTCGGACCCCTCCAGGGCCTCTAAATGTTGAGGTCCCCAGCTGGCTAGATGAATCAGAGTGTATCTAGTATGTCCGAGACTTACATGATTCGGACCCCTATGCTTCATCTTACAAAATAACTAGATGTTCAAACTTCTAAGTCAAATAAGCAGTCCGAGACTCAAAAGAGTCGGACCCCCCCTCTTTTGTCTTGGTATTTTACTTTCCTCCACAATGCAGTTAAGAAGTCCGAGACTTTCTGAAGTCCGAGACTTTCTGAAGTCCGAGACTTAGAGATCCGAGACATCCTCTTCATTAGCTTTTTGTGATGTTCCGCATACAAATCAAGATTCATTCAAAGCAAACCATCATCTTACTTCGTATGCGGGAGGCCAATGTTACGGGTCGTACTTCCTATGTCCTATGAAAGAGCAAAATGACCTTAGGTCAATGAAGTCAAGAGTCAAACTATCCTTTATATTGGTCAAGGCTTACAGCTCCAGCTGAAGTCCAAGGAAGAAGACCTATTTGCAGGACGGTGGTTACTTAATCTATTCAGGTCAAAGATCCTTCCCTGAAAACCACCTACGGTCTTGGCAACCGCTCTCCATGATGTCCCTTCCTGCAGATGTAACTTCCTGCAGTTATCTATCTAAGGATAACTGCCCAAGAAAGGTAACTCCCAAGACAGACCTACCTTAAAAGCAATCCTGGACTTCGATACTCAGGTTACGCAATCTTACCCAAAAACTCATATACATCACATTTTCCCTGGTCTGACTTAAGCATCGGAGAGCCCTTCCGGGACTAGGCCCCCGGGTTAGCTTTCTTTGTGGTTGCAGGAACACCACGCGCGGCGGTCGGACTACTACCAGCCCTTATTTCAGAAGATACCTACCTCTTGAAGTCCCCTTACAAATTTGACAGTTTCTCAGCAGAAACAATAACCATTTTTACTAGACGTATTCATAGTCCATAGACCATAAGTAAATTCAAAACAATATTATATATATTCAAAAAAAAGTTGATATAACAATTTATTTAAAGTCCAAAAATGAACTTTAATTTATATTCTATTAAAACACAATCTAATTGAGCATGTGTATAGTAGAGAAAAATCAAAAATTAAAAAAAGAATCAAGTATATGAACAACAAAAAAGGAAGTTACTAAGAAAGTGTTCCAAAGTAGTGGGAATTTCCAAACGCGTAGGTTATTAAGTCAAGTAACCGACGGCAGGTTTATTTTAGTTATATGGATAAGCTACTAATTCAGATTTGAGTGTAACAAATATATAATTAGTCAAATAATATTAGTGCTTAATTTTAATTGTCGGTAGTCTTAAACTCACCAACTACGAGAATTCCTCTATGGCTAGATTTTGTATGGAAAACCGTGATTCAGATAGATTGTTTATCAGGGAAAAACTTAGTTGATTCGATGGGTAAATCATCCGTTATTAATAGATCAGTAAAATATGTATATTATTAGTGAATTAACTAATTATTACTACTTTTTATAGTTATTTTAATTTTGAATTGTTTATAAGTGGCCGGGTAGATGTAGCTAAGTTCGTTATTATGTATCTACGTGACCATGTGTCATCAGTATAATTATTTAATTGGCCGGTTTGTTTGATTTGTTGGATTCCTTTGGAATATTTTATAAAAAAAAGAAATCTAAATATGAAATTTTCATATGTATATAAGTTAACATATTTATATAGAATCTTGTTATAGATTTGTTTTGATGTATAGAATTTTAATGAATTGTTTTTGTAATTTTTTTATGAACTTTACAGATATTGAAATTTTCGATTATATACTTGAAAATAGTGTAAAAAACAAATATATCATAAAATATAAAATAGAGGCGTATTCAATTTTAATCTAAAACAATTTGAATTGTCGTTGAAAGTTAGTACGTAGGATCTTGTTAGTTGTAAAGTAGGTTTTTACATGTTAAAATCAATTTTATTATAAAAACTAGTGTTTACCAAATGAAAGTGATTATTTTGAATTTGTATTTTTACTAATTAAATTTTACTTATTTACACTGATTTATAGCTATTGTTAACAATTGATTGCATCTGATTAAAACTAAAAATCAATTATATTTAGTAAAAATTTATTTCAATCAATAAAAATCAGTTTCATCAGTAAAAATCAATTTCAAGCAGCAAAATTCACTAAATCAATACTAATAACTACTTAGGTTTTTTTTTTTTAAGGTGAACCAAGTGTTGTTCCCATGTTGGTCGTTAGCTCCTTGCACAACTCAAATGATGTGGCTATAATTCATTGTTTCATACAACTCTAACAAGGATAAAGTATATGTTATTTTGTTAAGGAGTCAATTAATCATTAGAATTCACTTAATGATGAACAAGTACTCTATCCGTTCTTTTTTGTTTTTCCACTTTATATTTTATAGAAACTTTAGCAAAGTTTAAAAATAATATCTTTAAGTACACATCATAAAAAATTATAAAAATTATATATTAAAAAAACTTTACATCAAGACAAATCAAACAAGATTTCACATGAATATATTTTATCTTCAATATATACTTCAAAAATCTAATTTAAATTTCTCTCTTTTAAGGTGGACAAACTTATAATAGACAAACAAAAAGGAACATAGGGAGTATCATCATAAATAAATACTACTCCCTCCTATTCACCACAAGTGTCCCATTTGCTTTATGCACTCTATCTAATGCACTTATTTAATCCTTATTAACTCTAATTGTGCATAATTAAAAATTATAGAACGTTGATATAAATAATCCTTGCATTGAGACGAATCAAACAAGATCCCACTTGACTATATTTTAACTTATAGATTAATAATAAAATACAGATTAAGAGTAAGAAATGAACAGTACCCAAAAAGCAAATGGGACACTTGTGAAGAATAGGAGGTAGTATTAATTTTACTGTAAAATCTCGTTAAATATCTCTTTACTAACTTAATTTTATGTTGTTGATGTCGGATGATATTCTGATAAATAATTGTTAGGTTTCGTTCAAAAAAATTTAGCATAAAAATAACCGTTCAATTCTCTTTTCCCAATGCAAACTTAAAAGTTAAATAATCTTAATTGTGCATTTTTTGATATTCTATAAGTTGATATTTAAAAAATATATATAGACGAATCTATCAAGATTCCACTTGAATATGTTTTTATAATATAGATTGACGAGAAATCATATTCGAAGTTTGATACTAAAATTTATAAATTCTATTAGATAAAAACATATATAAAAACAAAAAAAGTACTATTCATCAATCGTTATTGTTTTACTTATAATTTTCTATTTATACGAAAAAAATATAGTGATGTAAGATCTTATTTTATTCGTCTTGATACATACTCTCATAATATTAATTTTTTTATTGCATAGAATCCAAATATATCAAATCAAAATAAACTATTGGATTGCTTGAAAACATAAGTGCACCAATCAATTTGAAAGCTAAAGCAAGTACTTCTTCCGTTGTGAAGAAGTACTCGTTACATTGTGATTATTGACAATATTCTTCGTTCAAGCTTATTTTACATATTGTGACTAATTTGTAAGAAAAAATATAGTCAATTGGATCTTGTTTGAATCGTCTAATTACATACTTTCATAATATTGCTTTTTTTAAAAATAATTTTTAGAAGTATATAGTTTAATAAATAAATGGTCAAAATGACGCATTATATTGCGTAAAAAGTCAAATGTAACAATTATAGCGGAACCGAGAAGTATTAGTGAAGAGTTATCAAAACAATCCTATCACTACTAATGTTTAATGACACACTAAATGAAGTAAAGGGGGACACTGCACAAGTGAGGGTTTTTCTTTTTCCTGAAAGATGCGGACAAATCATATTCGTTTCTTCAAGGATAGAGTAAAGAGATATGCGCGCAGTCAAAAAACCCCAATTAATATCTGCATTCAGTAGGAGTCGAATCCCAAACTTTCTACTCAACATACAAATGCTCTATCCATTAAATCACAAGCACTTTTGCTACACTTAAATGAAGTAATATTACTAATACTCCCTCCGGTCCAGTTTACTTGTCCCATTTGACCAAACACGGCTATTAAGGTAGTAGTGGGGTTCATTGGAAAATGTGATAGCACTAGTGGAAAAAACACCATTTGCTGCGGTTTTTTAGTGGGTATTGGCTGCGGTTTTGTCTCGCAGCCCTTGGAGTAGCAGCAAATGAGAAATCGTTATTGGCTGCGGACATTAAAACCGCAGCCCTTTAGTCATTTTAGAAAATAAAAAAAAAACATGGGCTGCGGACATATACAAGAACCGCAGCCCTTTAGTCAATTTAAAAAATAAAAAAAAAATTTCAAAATCTCAAAATGAACCAAGAAATGGAATCAAGAACATCAAACAAAATCTGAAAATGGACTTACAATTCTGAGAAAAACGAAAAGCAATGGACATCAAAGAGCATCAATCGAAAAATCAAAGAACATCAATCGAAAAATGGACTTACAAACCCAGAAAAACGAACCCAGAAATAAACATTAAATTACAATTCCAGATCTGGAAATCAAAAAATCGAAAATAACCTAAATTACTTTGAAAAATATCTAAATCTTCCATTTTGCTTCTCCTTCTTCTTCCATTTTCTTCTTCGATTTTGGTTGCCAAGAACTTTGAAAAATCAGATCTGAAATCAAAAAATTGAAAAGAATAACCTAAATTAATAGAAAAATCGAAAAATCTTATATGAAATCGAAAACAATGGTGTATCTTCAATGGTTTTTCGAAAAATCGAAAAATCTTATATGAAATCGAAAAAAATTGAAAAGAATAACCTAAGTTGCAGCACTTGAAGTTCTTCAAAGATTAGAGTTCTTCAATGGTTTCTATTACCTTTTTTTTTTTTTAAAATTATAGGGTTATAGGGTTAAGAACTTAAGATAATCTTCAATGAAAAGAAAAAATCAGAAACGGCGCCTTCAATGAGTAGTTTTAGGGTTTGGAATTATTAGGCTTTACAAGAACATTAAACGGCGCCTTTTATAATATGGTGGGCTGGGCCTTAATTTTTTTTTTTAACATTAGGGGCTGCGGACAGGTCTAAAAACCGCAGCCCTTTACCTATTTTTTTTTTGGGTTAATTTTCGATAAATATTGAAGACACTTTGGGGCTGCGGACAGGTAAAAAAACCGCAGCCCTTGACCTATTTTTTTTTTGGCTACACTTTGGGGCTGCGGACAGGTAAAAAAACCGCAGCCCTTGTTAATTTTTTTTTTTACCACATTTTTTTTACTCATATTGGCTGCGTGTGCCTAAAAACCGCAGCCAATAAATAGCAGCCAATAGTTTTTTTTCCACTAGTGTAGTTGGGTATTTTAATTGATTAAATTAATTGTAAAGTTGGTAGTGGAGTATTGGGAATTGGAAAAGTGGGGTATTTAGGTAAAAAAATGATAGCCAAAAAAGGAAATGGGACAAGTAATGAGAAATTGCCAAAAAAGAAAATGGGACAAGTAAACTGGAACGGAGGAAGTAATAATTAGATTTAATTAGTATGATATTTTATGGTAGGTTGTGGCAGTGGTACCTGCGGTTTTGCAGCTGATTGGGAGCTTCGAGTAAGGGAAAGGTAAACGACACCGTCTTCTTCTTAGAACGACTGACAGCAACCTCAATTTCCCTGTTTTGTCTTACGAAACACATCACATGTCTCGCTAAATTTTAGGGACTTCATACCCACGTGACCTACGTAGCCCTCACGTGCCATGTATTAATACAAATATACTAGTACTAGTATGTACTTCCTCCGTTTCATAATACTTGCTACATTTTCCATTTTGGGAAATTTCATATTATTTGCTACATTTCCTTTTTAGTAAAAAACCAATCATTTAAAGTTATACATACTCTTACTTTTATCCTACTCTATATCTAATTACTCCTATTTTTCTTTTTCATTTTTCAACAAATAATATTAAAAAATTTCAAAAAACAACTTTTCACCTCCTACTCATCATTGCACACTAACTTCTTAATCTTTGTGCCCATACAATGGTAGCGAGTATTATGGAACGGAGGAAGTATAATTCTATTACTATTACGAAACGACTTGAGACAAGTGTCATATTGTCATTAAATTTATTATATTTTTAATCGAAAATAGGTTAGAGAATTCTTATCATGAAAGGAGAAATGAAAAATATTTTCTCTTCTCTAGGTAGTAAAATTAAATTTCGTTTTTGGGAAATTACACATGGTAACCCTGATGTTTTGGGTTATCCACGTGGTAATCAAAAGTTTTAAAAAATCCACGTGGTAACCTTGAGGTTCACCAAATTGCTCCATTGTAACCTTTTCACACGCAAACCGTTAGAAAAACATTAGCAAACGTTAATTTTGAAGCTTTAAAGCCGTTATACGTCTATTTATACGACTCACCATTTCAAATGCCATCAGTTTCAAACCTTTCGCCCTAATTATAAATCCTAACTCTACCATATTTAGATTTGGGAGAAAAAATATAACCTGGATGAAATATGGTAGAGTTGAGGTTTATATTTTGGGGAAAAAGGTTGAAACTGATTGCATTTGTAATAATGGTGAGTCGCATAAATAGGCGTACAACAACCTTAAAGCTTCGAAATCAATATTTGCTAATGTTTTTATGTGCAAAAAGGTCACAGTGGAATAATTACTTAAACCTCAGGATTACCGCATGGATTTTTTAAAAGTTTTGATTACCAGGTGAAAAATTGCTCGCATGATGATACTAACTTAAAATTCACATATTTATGCAGTGTTAAACGTGATTTATGACTCATAAATAAAACATGCCGAATTTGCACAAGATGTTTAATTTCTTTTAACATGTGTATTGTTATCTTTCAACTCTTATTTTTTTAATTTTAATGAGAACATTTCCAACATATATAACATTTTCACCAAATCATATCTATGAAAACCACACATCTAAAGTATCCAATATGTGGCTATAATATTACTTTCTTGGCTTATAATTCGTCCACCAACATATAATATTACAAATTAACTACATAAAGTTTAAAAGTATTTCTCAAAATGAAAATTAAAGTTAATTAGACATGAGGAATAATGAAGATATATCTAGAAAATGGAATATTGTTGTAAAATTGTAACACATATATAATAACTTTTTTTTTCCTGAGCCGGGGGACTCTTTCTTTTGGCCGTGCTCTCCTTTACGGGTATGAGTTGCCTTCGTCTTTCCCTCTCCAGACCCTGCCCATAGTTTTCTATGAGCGGGATATACTGGGCTAGCATGATGATGATGATATATAATAACTTTTTTTATAATAGTAATTAAGATTAAGGATATTGTGGTGATTACTACATAATATTTAAAAGTATTTCTCCAAATGAAAATTAAAGTTAACTATGACATTATGAATATTGAAGATACATCTAGAAGTATTCAAAACGGATCTAACTAATATTTATGCGTCGTTGTACAGTTAGACGTAACTTTAGTTCGACATTAAAAATGAATTTACAATGATATAAAAATCAATATGGGTATATGACTAAATTTTGACCTTACTCAAAATTAAATTGACGACCCAATAAACACCTCTATGTACTCTCAACATATATAAAATTTATGATAGTAAAACTTTTGCATATCCTAAAGGCTAAAACTCATAATATTTCAAACTAGCTACTTTATGTATTTGTTTGTGAAAATTATTTAGCGATTTCAGAATGTTAGACAATTATAAATTTTATTTAGAATTTTTTTATTTAATTCGCGTTTAAATCACCCTATTTAAAATTAAATTTAAATGAATAATAGAAAGGATGAATGAAAGAAGAGAAGTGGGCCGGGAGTCCCAAAAGATCTTGTGGTAAAAGGTATAGGTAAAGGACCTTTTCGATATTCCGCACAAGGCAGAGTCTGAGTGGGGGTTTTTCTTTTTCTTGAAAGACACGGACAAATCATACCCAAACCCCAAGGAGGGAGTAATGAGAGATGCGCGCAGTTGAAAAACTTCCCATTTGAACCTGCGCTCAATAAGAATCGACCCCCAAATCTTCTGCTCTACATGCACGCAGATGCTCTATTCATTGAACTGCAAAACATCCTCTGGTGCACTCTTAAAATATGAACAAGCTAAAGTTTTTCTGGCACAATTTAGAAGTAGGGCCATAAGCTCCATATCTATAGAATAGTTGATAGTTCATATATAACCATACATGATAGGGGGGATGTTACAAGGCATGTGATCACAAATGGTTGGGTATTTGGCTTTTAGTTATTATGGGCAAGGTAAAGGAGGTCAACTTTGCCACATGGGATATATAATGATTTATAGAATTAAGTAGATATTACTATTATTATAATTATTTATATGAAATGATGAAGTAAGGTATATAATATATTTCGAGGCCATTTCATTTTGATTATTAATCTTGATCGTGATTGTTTTTTTTATAATTGTTAACTTCTTTCTTTTAGATGCATAATTTTATTATATATAACGAAAATTATATCAATAACCTGAATGTCAATGACTAATTACATATTTATTAATTATCATATAAATTATAATAAAGGGCTTTAATGATCAGAAAGTAAGGGACTATTCTAGGCCTATTTAAGGTGCTCGAGATCCCTATGAAAGCAGCATATATTAACAAACTCCTTATTATTGTTCATCAATTAAGTGTAGTTCAGTTGGTGACGTGCCTACTTATAATATTGTTGGTTAGGGATCTAAAACCTACCAGTCACTATTCTACTATTAATGGTTTACAAAGGGCTTTAATGATCAGAAAGTAAAGATGACTCAATACTCTTTGCTCCGCTACTGCTTAACGCCTTTCATTAAAAAAATATTTTAAATGTATGAATACTTTGAAAACCAAATTCATCCTCGAAAAATACCTAATTAAACATTTTGTTTGATTTGGTTTGTCCATACTCCATTTACTCATCATACAAATTGTAAGTAATATAATTAGTTATAAGAATTACTTGATAAATAGACATGAAATAATAATAGGTGAATAAACAAATACTTTTATGTTACAACATAGAATGTTTCCTTAATAGTGGCTTCAAAATGATGAGTCACCCCATGTTGGCCACTGCATACCCACTTGAGACAATTGTTTTTTGTGATCAAATTTTGGGTCAAGTTGCTCCGATCCACGAGTCTTGATCCGTCATTGTTAGAGTATATAACATATCCTAAGGCCTCCACCATCAGCTTAAGCTTTTGGTTGATGCCCCAGAATATGTTATATACTCTAACACGCCCCCTCACACGAGAGCCCTTGGGCTAGAAGTGTAGATGCAACACAGGCTCTCCTCATACCTGGTGCTAAATATTCCACTTAAATGAGGGGTGGTTGAGAATCGAACTCTTGTCACGTTGGCTTCTGATACCATGTCAAGGAACCAACTCAACCAAAAGCTTAAGCTGATGGTTAAGGCCCAGGATATGTTATATACTCTAACAATCATATTCGAAATCGGACCCTTTTTTTTAATCAGGTGATCTCTTGAGAGACAATTTTTTGTAAAGACGACTCTCAAAAGTCCAATTCAAGTTTATATTTAGAGTTGTAACAATATATATTTAGAATTGGACTGGGCTTTTGTGAGATCGATTATATACAAAGTGATCAATTTAGTTTATAGTATTCAAATTTGACTTTAAATTGATCAATTCAGACTTTAAAGAAATCGATTATATACAAAGTGGTCAATCAAGTTATCATATATACTTTTTAAAGAAATTAATTAATAGTTACGTTTTTGATCTAAAAGTGATCAATTTTGACATGAATGTGATCGCATTGAGACGGTTGCTCGCAAGATTAGCTAAAGGAATTAAGCCAAGGACCTTTCTCGAGCCGAGAGACTCTTTAATTAACCCACTCTCCTTCATAAGTCGCTTTGTGTTTTTGTTTCTTTTAGCACCATTGGGGTGCCATAAATAAGAGTTTGGAGTGATATTTTGGTGGATGTTCAGTCTCTCATATGACGCATCTACAAAGTCATATGGTATGAAAACTAATTCTTGAAATGCTTCAACTCGTGGAAGTTATGTAGATGCAACAAGCTTTAAATTTAAGGAATTACAAGCTGTAATATCCGATGTTCATATTGGAGGTGGAGATTCAAGCATTATAGAAGAAAAAACCTTGGAATTTGCAATGAGATATGCTAATAGTGTAGATGCAACAAGCTTTCATCCAATCGATTATTTTCAATGGAATGAAATAAAAAAAGAGTCTCTTTTTATTTCATAAAAATTCAATTTTAATTTTAAATGAAAAGAAAAAGAAGTCTCCTTTTATCTCATAAATAAAATGATTAATATATATTCTATCAATATAATATTTTATAATAGGAAAAATTATAAAAAAATACCTAATCTATACACCTTTTTTTTTTTATAAAAAACTACCTTATCTAAATTTTTTTTTTACAAAAAACTACTTGATATAACACAAATGTTTGCAAATGACTACCTTTTAAGTAATCATGTGCCACATGCGTGCTGGTCAAAGTGTTAAACTAACGGTCAACTGACGATATTCGTTAAAAGGTGGTCATTTGCAAATATTTATGTTATATTATGTAGTTTTTTGCAAAAACTTTTAAATAAAGCAGTTTTTAAAAAAGGTGTATATCAAACTTATAACCCAAAATCCACAATTTTAATTAGAATAATGTTTTAAATTATATAAAAATTTTATTTCTTATTTTTTGGATATTTCTCCAATATAATATGTTAAGATAACTCAAAGAAATATATTTTGCTCCTACTAGAAAAACAAAGGAAATATTTCGGCTAAAAGTATAATGTAAACAAAACGACAAAAAAAATATTATCCCATGCTAATTAAAGTAAGCTTTAGACTACGAATTTAAAGTTAGATTACGATAGTAATTATCCATAGTCATATGGAGTATAATCTTCTAGCAATACCTTTAAGACAATAGACTTAACTTAAAGTCAAATTTATACCAACTATCCCCTCAAATTAGCTGCTTAAAATGATATTTGATTTTATTTTTATTTGATAAAAGCAATTACAATTATTGAGAAATACTTACTATTATTATTAGGTCGGTGTACAATAATATAGCGTGAACTAAATTTATACAAGACTTTTAGAGATTTCTCTTATTTGATAGATATATAAGTTTGAATAATATATAGTATTCCCAATAAAGAAATATAACAACTGATTTGAAACAACTCATCAAAAACAAATCATCATACATACTAATTAAAATTTTAGAAAATGACAAATATAATCCTTAGGGAGTTTTGACAAATGTAATTATTTTAGTGGATCATCATCATCATCATACCCAGTGTATCCCGTTCATAGAAAACTATGATCAGAGTCTGGAGAGGGAAGAACGATGGCAGGCTCGTACCCAT
Organism: Amaranthus palmeri; assembly: GCA_019776075.1. NCBI lineage: Eukaryota > Viridiplantae > Streptophyta > Magnoliopsida > Caryophyllales > Amaranthaceae > Amaranthus > Amaranthus palmeri. The sequence goes on along the minus strand of JAAKBH010000028.1, from coordinate 1,262,086 downwards.
AAACGAGAGTGTGATCAGAGAGTCTCCCGGCTCGAGAACGGTCTTCAAGAGAGAGAACCTGCAGTTGATAGATAAAATAACAAAGGTAGAATCAAAGAAAAAGGTAAAGAACGACAAAAAAGGCAAAACAATAACGAATAAGGGGTAAAAGGGACAGGTATTTACCTAATTTAGAACTTATTTGATTTTTTTAATTAATTGGAGCTAAATAAGGTACAATATTTATATTATTCAAAACAAAAGTAAAGTGTTTATATAAATTATTAGCAATTCTGTATTTTTAACCTAGAATTTGATATGTTTAATTGAATGAAAATGTGGTATATTCGATAAATAATTTCAAAAATTAGTTTTTTAATTTTTGTTAATAAAATCACATATTATCAGGTAAAGTATATATACTTGTATTATCCTTTAAAACTATTTTTTATATATATTTAATAATAATAAATTTATGTATTGTACGTGTTTTTATACTAATACTAACTAATTAACTAATAATTTGGAAGATAGAGAGTAATACTATTAATTAATACTTTCTTTTTATAGGAAATTAGGAACTCTATTGGGATTTGCTAATTAAACAATGTGCTAATTACATGCATAAAGTAGTAATTTACGTGTATTGATATTGTGGGCACCATGTTACATTTCCATTAATTGCTCTATGGCCGGCATTTTTGTCTTCTTAATTCATATATATTTGATATAACATACAACTTACTTTTATGATGTTATTAATAATTAATATTATCCACCATACTAGTATACTACTACTAATTAATGAAGCTAAGGATTAAAATTAACAACAATAACATTAAACTATTGGGTAGCTATTCTTAGGGTTCTATATAACATATTAGACAGGGTCGGCCCTAAGGGTGGGCAAAAGGGGCTATCATCCAAGACCCCATGTTAAAAAAGAAAAAATTATATTTGTAGTAGGTTATAAATTGCAAAGGAAAAGGGCCTTAATGTGCCATTTCGCCTAGGGCCCCAAAATATCTAGAGCCGGCCTTAATTATAGGGTTTTATTATCTTAATCTTTTGGTTGAGTTAATTCCATGACATAATATCATGTACATTAGAGTACAATATACTTCTAACATCATGGTGCTTCAACCAAAAACTTATGCTGATGGTTGTAGCCCCATGATATGTTATAATTATTATAACTAATCTTTGCATAAAATCGAGTTTTGATACATACGAGGAGTTGTCAAGGAACCATCTCAACCAAAAGCTTAAGCTGATGGTTGAGGCCCCAGGATATGTTATATACTCTAACACGCCCCCTCACACGAGAGCCCTTTGGGCTAGAAGTGTGGATGCGGCACATGCCCTCCTCATACATGGCGCTAATATTCCACTGTAAATGAGGGGTGGTTGAGATTCGAACCTGTGACCTCTTGTCACTCTGGCTTCTGATACCATGTCAAGGAACCATCTCAACCAAAAGCTTAAGCTGATGGTTGAGGCCCCAGGATATGTTATATACTCTAACAACGAGGAGTTCATGTTTAACAATTGATTAATATCAATTATATTATTGATTAATGTAGACTGTTAAAAGCCAATTCAACCAAAATTTTAGTTAATGGTAAAACTTTAAGATATGTTACATATTCCAATCCATCACACAATAACATTTAAAGTTAGAAGTTTAGATGTAGCACATACACGTGGTTTTCATATTGAATGCTATATATTCCACTTAGAATAAAGATTGGATATATACAAACTCTTAAACTTTCATATATGAACTCTGATACCTTACAAATGAATCAGTTCATTTTAAAGCTTAAGTTAATGATTAAAACTCTAAAATATATTATCCTATTAATTAAAAAAATATTTCCTTTTAACATACAAGTAATGCCAACAACCTGTAACGATTTATAAACAAAAAATAATATTGACCCCATTGATATATGTAGTAAAAGGTAAAGGTAAAGACCACTATCCAGCATAAGGTAGAGTCTGACTGGGGTTTTGTTTTTCTGAAAGATGTGGATAAATCATACCCGTTCCTCCAAGGAGGGAGTAAAGAGAAATGCGCACGGTTAAGAAACCCCCCATTTGATACCTGCGCCCAGTAGGGGGTCGAACCCCAACCCTTCTGCTTTACATGCAAATACTCTATCCATTGAACCACAAGCGCTTTTGGTGATTGAAATATATAGTAAACCGCTAAATTTGAACGTCCAATAGTTGTAGTAGTAAGGAGTTAGCCAGCTAGGCAGATGTGTAGAATGGCGTGGAAAGTGAAAGTAGATAAGATCCTGTTTCTAAATTTAAAGTTAGCTTTATGCTTTGTAGTAAGCATAGCATCATTCTCTTCTTAGTCTTGCTCCCCTCTTTATTAAAGTTTTGCGTCATTTTTGTCAATTGGGCTTTATAAAACTACCTATACATTATGAGCACTATTCCTATACACGTTTGGTAAATCATATATGCTTATCCAATTTGTTAGTTGACTTTCGGTCTACACAAAATATTCTGAGAGACGATATTTTTGAAAGATCATGTCGAATTTGGACTGACCTATTTTTGTTATAACGAGTTTTTTCTATGATTTTTGGCTTATTTTTGTTTACATTGTTTCTACACAAAATCTTGTGAGAGACGGTCTCTTTGAGAGACCATCTCTAATTGGGTTGGCCCATTAGGGAAAATGTAGAGTAAATATAGGCAATAAGCTTTAATGGATTGGGCCTGAGAGACATCTATCTGAAAGACGATCTCTCAGGAGATTAGCTGTTGTTTCTAATACATATACTGCTAAGAGTCTGATCTATATTTATCAAACATGTACTTTAATCGTAAAAGCCAATTGATAAGTGCAATTATTTGCACTAATCGGTTATATTTTTATGCTCCTTTGCGGTGTATTGAAGGCGATTTAGGGTCATTTCATTCGGTTTCACTCTACTTTGGAATCTCGTGGTCAAATTATGGGAAGTTGGGTGAATTATGCGCTTTTGAGTCATTTTTGTGGGTTTTTGGTGATAATCATGTATACATCGCTCAAAGAACGTATCAAGCTATCAATTTTGTCAAGCCATGAAGAGTAAAAGAGCAAAAGAGTAGAAACGTGTTGATAATGCAAAAGTTTTGAGGTGAAATTTGATACATGTCTACTCTTTTGGACATAACTTTTGATAGAAACATCGCATTGATGCAAGGTTTGCGGCATTGGAAAGTAGACTTCAAGAGCTTTCCAACGGTATATTATACATCCGATTCCGACAACCAAGCAAGAAATGGCGAACGTTTGAAGTTTGCTGAAGCTGTCAGCCCAAATCGCCGACTCGGCTTCCGGGGCCTGGAAGTGGCCGCCGAGTCGGCTTTTTCTTCTGTTTTTTTTCGTGCATTCTGTTTTAGTTACTTTAATTATGTTTCATTTTATTTTATTTTTTAATTTAAATTAACTTAGGGTTTATTAGTAGGTAATTAGAGACACATAGAGAAGTCTCCTAAGCCTCCTTGAGGGAGCATGAAGGAGGGAGATTTAAACCTTCTTCTTCTTCCTCCTTCCTCCTTAATCTTTCTCCATTAAACACCATTTTTATTCCTTGTAAGCTTTTAATTTCTTGTCTTTCTTATTAGTAGTTTAATCTTTCTTTATGAATTTTGTATTAGTTTAATCTTTCTTTATCAAACTTTAATTGTTTTCTTAGAAATTGTTATTCCTTAAAAGTAGTTTGTTCTTCATTGTTGTTATTTGAATTATTTGTGGTTTCATTTGGTCTTTAATCATTGTTTTTCTTACTTTGTCATTTAATTAATTGTTAGTCATGTCTAATATTATCTTAGGGTTTATTTTAATTGCATTCACCATGATTAGTGAGTAGATCCATTTTTTAGGGTTAGGGTTTGGACCTATTAGTTGAGCATGAATTGATTCTTGGATGTGTCTATGAAACTATGGATTAAAGTGATTAAATTGTTCCAATTAACCCTAAATTAAATATGCTTTGTCGGACCATTCAATAGAACTAGCGTGTGAGATTGGGATCGACTTTGCTTTAGGGTAAATTTTAGTTAAATTCTTATTAATTCGATCAATAAAATTAACGTGTGAGAATTGAATTAATAGGGTCTAAATCTAATAGTTAATCAACAGAGCGAGAGTTTGAGATTAACAAGATCATGTTTAATCACATAATTAATCCGACATTTCATAGACACTATTGAGAATTGGATCATACAAGACTTTAGGGGATTCCCAACTCCCTGGATTTCATCATCATATAGTTTAAACACATTTTAATTATCGCATTTATAGTTGTTAGTTCACAACCAATCAATCATTTTTGTCCCTAAGCAATATAATCAATCGAAATTACCAAGTTTCTTGTCCTAGCTTCCTTGTGTTCGACCCGCGACTACACGTACACCGTGTGCTTGCGGTTAAAATAAAATTTGCACATCACCAATGCTATCAGCTGGTTATAAACCAAATTAAACCAACATACAAGCAATTGTCCTTCGTATCATCATCATCATCATCAACCCAATATTCCGATCAAAAATAGGGTTTGGGTAAGGAAAAATAATAGATAATTCATACTTTTACCCTCTCCAGAAAAAGGACAGAGACATGTGATCAATTTCTCAATTTCACCCCTAGATATTGAGAGTCCTGTACGTAGAGAACTATGAGTGACATCGTTGCCTCGAGAGCAAAACTAAATATACATAAAATAACAACATTTATTGACCAAAACTATGGTTGAAACAATAGAGTAAATATGTTGAGTAAATAAATAGAATAATACACTGGTAAAACTAGGGCAAAAATAAGTAACTAAAGAAAACTATTAATAATCTAAAATATGAATTCGGCGTCTGACGTCTCCAACTATTTATATTCTTAGTCAGGTCCTCAGAGAGATGTGCAACCTCACTCAAGTCATTCTTAATTATCCTTCGTATAGAAGAGCAAATGAAGTATGTCTAATTTTGATAAAAGGACACTCCCAGTATTCCGCACAAAGCAGAGTCCCAGTATGTCTAATTTTGGTGCATCATAAAATATTTAGGACATCTTTCAATTTTGGTAGGAGGGAAGGTAAGAAAATAAGTTTATGTTAATAATAAGAACAAGACCTTTCAATTTTGGTAGGGAAGAAGGTAAGAAAACAATTATATCTTGGAAAAGGTCTACTTTTTATTTTATTGTTGAAAGGTCTTTGAATTGTGAATCGTTTTGCTTTAAAAGGTAGTTGCTTGGATTAAATCTAACTACTATGAGAAAGGGAATCAACACCAAATGAGTATGACATACCACGTACATCGTATTAGGATTCTCTGCATTACTTTTTCAATTACTCATTCTGAGATTTTGACATCTATTTTAAAATAAAATGTAAAATCTCCAAATTTTTCCCCCTATTTTCCTCTGTCAAGCAATTATAATCATTAGATTTGAGTAATGGACCCTCGCTCCATTACAATTTAAGTAATAGAGAGGATCCTAACTCACGTACATCCATCCTCGGCAAATTCACATTTAAATCTGTTTAGATTATAATGCAGTAAATTAAATTAAAAATCAATTAATGATAAATCATTTAATATATATAAATAATAAAATAAAGAATGATAATTGAATTGTCTCATTATATAGATGAAGGTAAGTGTTTATCCCACTCATTAAATAATTTAATATATAAATAATAAAATAAAGAATAACGGTCTAGTAAAACACGTGATCAACTACTTATTCCTAGGGATATAAACTAATACTTCTTCGGTTCTATGAATTTGCTACAAAAATTAATACTTTTTCTTATAATATGTCACTTTCAGTAGTACATTATATTCAAACTCTTTCCTATTATAACATACCGTCTTCATTGGTTTGACATTAATTATAAGAAAAATGGGTGAGAGACCACATGAGAGGGGTGAATAAAGGAAATAGTGGTGATTTGATGACAATGTAAATAATTGGATTTTATGCGAGCATAAGAAAAGAGAAAATGTTACAAAAATAAAATAAGACATTTAATAGTGTGAATATATCAAAAATAAAAATGAAATATATTTAATTAGAAGAGAACCCATTTTAACTACTAGGGAATATTATTAATTTTTAATAATTGTATTTTATTAACTTCTTATATACCTAACTTTAAACATAAAAATATCATTTTTCTTATACTAAAGAGATTGAAACTAAATAACAAAATTACCAAATGCTTTTGAGAAAGAATAATTTTATATGTCATATATATCATTTACACAATAGATTCTTGCTTTAGTTTCATAAAAGACATTTCCATAATAATTTCTATAGTTATTTCTAACCGTAAGTTGCAGGTTTCTCTCTTTTTACCGTTGTTCTTCTCTCCCCAGACTCTGATCAAAGTTTTTTATAAGCGGGATACACCGAATATAGTGATATAATAATAATGATGTGATTTCCAACTTATAGTAAGACAATATTTTTCATGATTGTAGACACTTAACATCATCCCTATTGCATGATGATGCATGTCCATGTAGGCATGTAGTATTTTTAGTTTTAACTTAATTATCAAGATATTACTCTAGTAGAATTAGTTGCTAGGCATGTGGATATGCCTTTTAACAATTTGAGTTCCTTTGCATGGATGTGCATGTGGGTTAAATCTGGTTCGCATGTTACACCCATGTATATACCATATTATCAAATATCAACATCACTTGGACTTATTTCATAAAGGAATGTTGATTTTTTAGTTGAGTTGTTTGATAAGTTAAAATATTGACTGTTTATTGACTTTTAAAATAGCTGAATATGTCAAATGTTATGAGAGATGTTTCGTAAATTAGTTAGAGTTTGTTGTTAGCTGTTCATTAGAGGAAAAGTGGATCAATGACCGTTCCTTTAGACTGGCAACGGACCTTGTCGGAGCCCCTTTACTTATTGGCCTGTGACGAGCTCTAGTTGTCGCCCACTTCTGAAATAAAAGGTGACATGTGAGGCTCGTCGCTCGAGCCGTCACCCTTTTCTCCGTGTTTTTGGCGACGCTCTGGCGTTTGTTTTTCTTTTAGCATCTATATGGATAGCGTTGGTCCACTATCCCGTCGACCGACGTCACCAGACTCAGTTTATCCATATTAGTGATCAAAAAGAGAGGCCAAGTGTCGTCATTTTTTCGCCATTTATTTGTAGTAATTGTCACTAAAAAAATTTGAATCAAATCTGCAATTAAACATTTGGTCACAAAATATTCACTATAAGGCTTATAGAAAAGAAGATTACGACCAATCAGGCTGGTCGAAATAAAACTTTAACTCTTCTACTCCTCGGACCGCCGGTGACTACTCATGGAGACTGTAGGCTGGCCCCACAGACCAACACAAGTCTTTCCAGCACACTTTGACCCCACTCGTGCGCACCCAGGAATAACTTCCCAGGAGGTCAGCCATCCTAAGATTGGTCCCCACCAAACACGCTTAACTGTGGAGTTCTTAGCATGTGGGCTCCCATGAAAAGATGATGCACCTTGTTGATATGAGTAGTCTATCAATCCATCTTCAAGCTAAATCTGGGGTATCAAACTCACCCTCACTTAGGAATACAACGTCCTCGTTGGAGCGTAGTTTCAAGATCTTCTCCCCCGCTAGGTGCACTGAACACAAAATCAGCCACGATCGCACGGTTACTTTGATACCATTTGGAACACCCTGACCCTTCAGACTGCCGGTGACTATTCATGGAGAATGTAGACTGGCCCTACAGACAAACATAAGTTTTTCCAACGCACCTAGGCCTCACTCGTGCGCACCCGAGAAAACTTCCTAGGAGATCAGCCATCTTAAGATGGCTCCCCACCAAGCACGCTTAACTGTGTATTTCTTGGCAAATAGGCTCCCATGAAAAAAAATACACCTTATTAATATGAGTAGTCTATCAATCCTTTTTCAAATTAAATTTAGGATGCTACAAAAACTACTTTTGATCACAGTCTATATGCAAATTGCGACCACAAAGGCTTCGTTTGACACACGCTCGTGATAAACAATAAATTCTAATGATTTTGATGACTACATGGAGTTTATTAAGATGATTTTGGCTTTATTGAAGAATAAACAAATGAATAATATTCTGATTTCCTATGATTATTCTTATAATTATTCTGTAATTATTCTTTCCTTCAATATGTTTATTCTAATAATCATAACTTTTAATAGGAAGATTATGTAAGACTCGTAATACTACAAACTAAACTTCAAAAGCTTTATATTGCATGTTCGATTCATTCTTTAATTTAACGGTATATAACTCTTTAATTAAGGTGCTTAGCTTGAATATTAGTTTATATTTTTAGAGTCTTTATATTTTTAATTTTATGTTTTTAGACCCAAAAATTTAAATAACAAATATAAAATAAATAGGTCGTTCAAAAATTATTGTGTTTCTTTCACTTGGCTACTACTTATTATGTTGGTCATCTCTTTTCATTAAGGGAAAGTATGGGGCGGTTACAAAGCAGAATTTAAAGATAATGTATCTTATGTCTATGTGGGTATATATATTAAAGGGATGGATATGTGTTAAATTTGAGTCGAATTTAAATTTTGTTTTTTATTATTGAATTTATATTCAAACCCAAATTTATAGGGTCTGAAATTTTTTTATCTAGGGTTTGAATTCGAGTCCAATATAATTATTTTTGGTTTTGTCAAAAAATAATATATAACATTTTATGCAATTTTTATTCACTTGTATAAAATTATTAAAAAAGTTTAATAAATGAAGAATTTTCTAATACTTTATACTTATATTGAGAGACAAATATATGAAGTTTTCCACCATTTATGTTCTTATAACGAAATATTTATCAAGGCTTAATATATTCCAATTTTCAAAGTACAAATACAACAATTTTTTTAAAATTATATAAACTGACAATGATCCAAATCAATCATACAAATATAGAAGTACATACTAATTTTCATATAATTTATTAAAAATAAAATAATTATAAAATAGTCAATGGGTTAAATCTGAGTCAGATTATATCCAAACGAATCATTAGGGTCCAAAAGAGGTGTTTTAACTTTTTAGACCCTTATTTGCATTTACATCCTACGTATATTCATGAATATAAAATTTAGACATAAATTTGACTGCCAATTCTATCAAAATAAATTTTAATATATATTTTTTTGTTATTGAAATAGATTGATCAATGCATCAACTTATCAGTTACATGAATTCAGATAATTAATTAATTTTATCAATTAACAAGACTTACTTTTGCATAATATAATAATATTATTACATGGATAAGTCTTGGTTAACAACGACATGATGGCTTTACTGGGTCAATAAAAACGGAGACTGCCTCATATTAATTTTTAATATGTTTCACCGTAACAAGGTAAAAATAAAATCAATAGCAACATCATAATATTCAATGAATTCCACTTTAAATAATATTATCAAGGTTTAATTTGGAAAGGGAAGGAACGAAGTTGACAACTCGTAACTATAAAAAAGAATGCGGTTAAAAGGTCTACTTTTAGCTCGAGAAATCCTCTGAAAAACAAATTCCTTAGATGTATAATAGTAAATGTTATTAATCTAACATTTCCCTGTGTAGGCATGCGTGAAAATGAAAATTTTATCTCATATATGTGGTGAGTATGATGATTTAGGGTGAGTATATATTCGCATACATGCCCATCATAATTCATCTACTTTATCGATATACCTATTTATATAATAGCGGTTTGATTATGAAACGTTCTTAAATAATTTAATTTATATATTACAACTTCAAATTTATTTTTTCCACCATCTATTCTAGTCAAAATCAAGTAAATGTGGACCAAATTCAAAAGTTTTCTCAAAACATAGTACAAAAATGTGTAAATGGGTGCCAAATTTTGACCTCCATATATAAAAATATGATTAAATAATACAAAGGAAAATTAAAAGTTATCCAAAAAAATAGTGTTAGGATAATGTAATTGTAATCCAAATTAAGAAAGGGTGAACCTTCCCATTAAAGGTCACTGCGCCCATATAATTTCTTTACTTCTTACGTGTTGCTGCCTTGTTAAAGTAAAGTTATACTTGTTTCTTTTGGCTTCCCATTCTTTGCTAATATTTAGTCAAAACTTTTTACCTATAGAGAATTGTACTGGATTATAACCCTACTCTTTTGGTAGAGGTGTTTAATGGGGCGGATGGACCTAACGGGTTAAGGATCAGGTTACATTTTATTGGGTTACTAACAGGGTTGGTCATTAACGAGCCTTGATGTAAAGGATCGGGCCGATCGAGTCGGATATTTATAGGAATTAATTGCAAAAAAAATTAAATTTATCACTTTTATTTTATATTATTATATACATAAATGGATGATCCAATGGGCATAAAGTATATAATGAAAACTCACTACAATATAACTTGCTTTTAGTGGGATATATTTAGCGACATTTAATTTAAATGTCGCTATTTCAAATTTCTTATAGTGTATATAGAGGATTTAGTGACATTTACTATAGTCTTTAGCAGCATATTAAAAAGTCATACTAAAGCTTTAGTGACATAGAATCAGTGACATTTCTCACAAATGCCACAATAGACAATAGTGACGATTACATATGTCACTAAAGACCAAATTAAGTGTCGCTAAATCACTTTATGGTGTAACTTAAAATAAAACCAATAATTATTACACTAAAAATATGAATTAGTGGCATTTTTTTAATGCCACTAAATCCAATGTCGCAAAAAGCTAAATTTGTTGTGGTGACTATTTTACGAACTTTTAAAAATCAGGTCAAAATGGGTAGGATTTAAACGGGCTTTGACCCAGCTCGACTCGGGCCGTTAATATTACAGTTAAATACATCATAATTGATCGGTCAACGGTCCAAAGTGAGTTTTAGCCTTATTATTTATCGCACGATTTTACAATTTTAGAATAAAAATAAGAGATGCATTATCTAAAGATGGTAAAAATATAGGGTGCAAGTCTAAATTGCTCTTAAGGTAATAGATCGGATTTTGTTTGAAGAGATTAGACTCATCATAGTGAATCATTTTCTGTTAAACTAAGGCCCTTCATCAAAACCCATTACATCATCATCCTACCCAATATGTATCCCGCTCATAGAGAATATGAACATGGTTCGGAGAGGAAAGGACAGAGGCAACTCATACCCAAAAAAAATTGCGCGGCCAAAAGGAGTCCCCCGTCTCGGGAAAGGTTAAGAGAAGTCATTGCGTAATGGGAGATAAATAAAAACATAGATAAAGTAAATTCGTGAAAACAATTAGTATAAAACTAGATTGAGAACAATACAACCAGTAATAATAATAATAATAATAATAATAATAATAATAATAATAATAATAATAATAATAATAATAATAATAATAATAATAATAATAATAATAATAATAATAAAAACAACAACAACAACAACAACAACCAGAAAAAGCCAGCGAAAAAGAACCCAAATGAAATCAGTAATCTAAAACCCATTACATATAAAAAAAGCAAATATATAGTTAGTAATTTACCGAAAAAAGTAAATTGAAAACATTACACCTAAATGCAACATTTTTATGATTTTTATACTCTCTCCAATTCACTTGAGTTATCCCATTTGTTTTTGTGCACTATTCATGTATCACTCTTAATTTGTATTTTACTCTTAATCTATAAGTTAATATATAGTCATATGGGATCTTGTTTGATTCGTCTCAGTGCAGGGATTATTAATATCAATTTTTTTATAATTTTTGATTAAGAATAATTAGAGATATTAAGGGTTAAAATGTTGCCTCGGCAAGTGTGAAAAGGTAAATGGGACAACTCAAGTGAATTGGAGGGAGTATAATAATTCCACCTATTAAAATTAATCATGAATAATTTCAAATTTATGATGTATTTTCCTAGAGTAAACTTGATTAATTGGATGATTTGCTATAGTTAGTAATTTACCGAAAAAAGTAAATTGACAATTAATTTTAAAAATTAAAGAAAAACTTTTAAAATTTACAAAAATTCAAAATAATAAAAAAAAATCAAAAAGAAAATTTTAACATCTTTTATTTGCTTAGAGTAGACTTGAATAATTCGATGACCTGATATAGTAAATAATTTACCAAAAAAAAAATAAACTGAAAATTAAAGAAAAACTTTTAAAATTTACAAAAAAAATTCTGAATGATAAAAAAAATTAGATAAAAAAAAATTAGATAAAAGTTAGATAAAACTTGATATAGCAAATCATTCAATTACCGAATTTACACTAGGCTAATACTTCTCTAAGTTTGGATTAATCATGGTTAATTAATGGATGAGATTATTTTAAGAAAATTATAAAAGAGCAGGATTATTCTAGGTAATCTTTTTTAAATTATTAAACGTCAAGAAGTTGTTCAAAGTTCAAACTACTATTTTACCAAACTAATTTTACTTCAATTTTTATTTCTTAAAGAAAATGCAAAAGACCACAATAATAACAAATCACTCCCTAAATTAGAATTATTTTTGCTTCGATTTGTGATGTAATATCAACTGGCTTACAAGTTACAAACGGCATGATTCATGCAGTATGCAAGCAATTCAACAATTAATCAAACAATAATTGAGAAAACTACCAAAATGGTAGATTGATCAACATCATCATCAACAACCCAATATCTCGCTCAGAAACAGGGTATGGTTCAGAGAATTTGACGGACAATTCATACTCGTACTCCCTTGAGAGGAAATATTAAAGGAAAACGGTTAATTTACCCCCAAAATAGTAGAATGAATCATCTTTAAAAAAAATCAAGAGAGACCGTTCTCAGTAAGATAATTTCAAAACAAAGAGCGTGTATGTTATAATTCTTTTTTATTAATTTGTATAAGTTGGGCTATTTTTGTTTTGTATGAGATGTATCTTGCGTGGAGACCACCTTTGTTGGGCTAATTAATTAATGTACACTTACAATCTTAAAATAATTACTTAAAATGAACACAAAAACTTGGACGAGACAGTCTCAAGTTGAGATGAAGTATGACCGACCCATTTCATGCGCATGTAACAATATTTTTAATTTTCTGGGCATTTATCAATTTTGACCTTAAAGGTATCAATTTTGAAAATTGGTGCCTTTAAGATTAAAATTGAAAAATGCTCAAAAAATAAAAAAAATACCCAAGTTGTTGCACGCACGAATTAAGCCGAACTAAATTGATGGTCTCATTATAAGACCGTCTCATCCAAGACCAGCTGCAAAATGAATTAGAAAAATAAACTGATTATATTAGTCCCTTTTACTCTAATTTTACAACTAAAATTTGGGCCTATTCAAGACTCAAGCAGATCTCACGATTGGGCTTTATAAAAATATTTTACAATCTCATATTTGCACTTCAAATGACCCATTAACGTAAGCAGCCAGTCTCTTCAGAGACCGTCTTCCACCAACAAAACTTAACGCATACTCTTACTCTAATTTTTCTTTTACGGGCCGATCAAAATATAAATAGTCTCTCAAAAAGACTTTCTCTCACAAGAATTTGCGTTAAGAGAATGAAAGGATCTATTGGGCCCAAATGTGAATATTAAATTGCAATGAGGCCCAAATATGATATCTTGTTAGTCAAAAATTTGGTATAATGACAGCCAAATTAAAGCTGTGGTTAATCTAAATAATGATGATGGGATCAAAGAATAGCTCTTGTTAATAAAATAGTATGGAGGAAATTGAATTGCTGTTGGTGATGGCTCCGGCGATTCCGTTCCGCTTGATTTACCGCTGCGTTACAAAATACAGCATCGGTAAATCAAATTTTAAAAAATAAAATTGAAAATAAGTCAAAAAGAACGAATTCTACTTTAAAACTTAAAATAAGGACAATTTTTTATTTAATTTAGGCATTATTCCTACAAATTAGATTCGAGTTCCAATTGAACCCAATTAAAATCGAATTAGCTTATATATATATATATATATATATATATATATATATATATATATATATATATATATATATATATATATATATATATATATATATATATATATATATATATATATACACTAATACTAATTAGTTGGATGAGGCTAATCAACATGCAATAGTTCTAATTAATTTTAATGCAACATGGTAGAGAAAAATAAAAAGGACAACATGATATATAAACACAAAATGATGCAAGACATTGACCATCAAATTTTTTTAATTCATCTCAAAATATTATTAAATGAAAATATGTGTGAAAAAAATTAGCTATTCTTATGAGAGACTATCTCTCGGTAGAACAAACTGAAAAAACTAGAAATAAGCTAGATAGAACAAACTCTATTTTAAAACTAAAAAACAAAGGCGATGTTTTATTATTAATTTAAGTCATTATTCCCACAAACTAGTGATACGAGTTCTTATTGTACATGTTAGAATTTAGAAGATCGGTTTGGGTAATTCAAATAAAGAGAAAAAAAATATAACGTACAAACAAATCAAAGGAGATTCTCATTAAAATAAATTGGTAGGAATAGAAGTTATTCTTCAAATCTATAAATTGACACATATAAATCTCTCTCTTTGTATTTCAACTCACATTAATATACATCTAATTTAAGGTCTCTTAACTAGTGGGAAGATTTAATGTCCTGTTATAAAAAGTTGAACAACAAATCAGGCTCTGATACCAGATTGAAATTTAAAAAATAGACATGAAAACCCAAAACAATAAGGAGAAGAGGTAACTCACATATAAACCCAAAGGAGATTCACTACTAAAATTAATTAATAGTAGTAGAAATCGACCCTCAAGTTTATAAAATGATATATATATTCTTATCTCTATCCAATATGGGACAACTCACATGTGGATAATAATAGACATTTTGACTGTACCAATCAATATCAAAATAGTTTAATTATATGCATATTAGTTGAATGAGGCTAATCAACATGTACTAATTCTAATTAGTTTTAATGCAACATGGTAGAGAAAAATATTAACGACAACATGTTATATGAATACAAAAGTGATGCAACACATTGACCATCAAAATTTTTTAATTCATCTCAAAATATTATTAAATGAAAATATGTATGTTAATAAATTAAAAGTACTAAAAAATAATGTCTTAATTTAGTTTGGTGGTCTAGAATTCAACCAAATTATGTGGAGATTAAAGGTAGGTTCATGATGTACGAAAATAATACAAGTAATGCCTAATGGTGTATCTAAAATGTATCTTCTCGTCATCGTGTACTGTATTATTCGCCCACTTCATACCCTCATATTCATCAACCCATTGACTCCTAATATTCTATGTTATACTTCCTTCGTTATTCATTGTTCAAGCTTATTTTACATATTACGACTAATGTGTAAGTTAAAATATAGTCAAGTGGGATCTTGTTTGAATCGTCTAATCGCATACTTTCACAATATTGAAGTTTTATAATTTTTTGATAAGTGTAGTTTAAGATATTAATGGTCAAAATTGTGCATTGAATTACGTAAAAAAGTGAAATGTAGCAAGTATTATGGAACGGAGGAAGTAGATATTAGTCCGTGACAATTCGTCACATAATCTCATTGTAACCCACTCGTGTGGATACGGGACACCCGTAGTCTCGGGCCAACAAATCCACAGATCAAGAGCGTTGACTTTCACATACACTTGGTGATATATGCATTGTTTCCCAAAACCAAGTAGTAGGAAGATTAGCTCACCCGATATATATGTTAGTCAACTAGCTGTTATTTTATTGATGTGAGATCTTGTCTCACATGTAAAGTATTTCCAAACAATAGGCTTCATTAGTCATGTCTTAAAAGAATTATAATGTACGTGAATATCATTATCAGTAACAAATTTTAAAGATTACGTCTCCGAGCTATATGAATGTTTTGTTGGTAATGTTGACCATATGTGGATAAGATGCCATTATCAGCGGCATATTCATATTTTAATTTTAAAGATTACTTTTTCGAACTTTAAAAATTTTACGTACGTTGACAATATATGACTATGTTTTGGATGAAATGTTATTATCAGCGACAAATTCAAGAATTAACTTTAACATCTAAACATAGCATAGAGTAGATAGGCAACTTACGAGGCAGTTGTCGTCGGACAAAACGTGACAACATAATCGGCTCCGTCACAAGTAAAAGTACTCGTTGCATCATCGTACGCGTAGCTATACGCCGTCGGGCAAGCGTCCTTGAAGAACTTTGAATATTTGCTCGGTTTACATGTATCCGGCGTTGAATTTGGCCCGCTACAACAATATTGTGGATCCCCAAATGCTTCACAAGCACTCTTACACGCAACTCCATTTGTATTTGAGTCAATTTCACTTACAACTCGAAGTTCTGTTGGGCATGATCCATTTAAGTCCACCATACAACCGGTAGACGTACAATTACCTATATTGACAAAAAATTTAGAGAATCAGTGACACAAACTATCTCCTATTATATAGTATTTTCTTATTGTTAGGAACTCACCATTTGAAAAATTCGAATCCACTACACCAAAATCTGTAATATTTCTTACATCACATATTTAAAATTTGATACGTTATATTTGATTTTGAAATTAAATTTACATTTATTTCTTACTACATGTCAAATTTTAATTAAATGGTATAGAGAATGTTCAAGGCCGACCTTATAAGGGTTTAGAGGGACCTGTACTCTGAACCCATCCAAAAAGTTGGTAAAACAAGGTGGCGGATCTAGGGTTTATATTCCCTAGAGGCATTTAATGAATGGACGAAATTAGCTAGTGTGAGTAGCAGATAGCATCTTTGTGAAACATTCTCTCAAACCAGAAAAAAGGTTTAATAGCAAGCAATTCCCCAACAAAATAAATAGAAGGGAACTAGGAGGGGTAGTCAATAAGTCAACCACTCCCTTGAGATTCATATTGATCAATCGAAAAAGTCAACCATGGTGTTTTGTTATTCAGGCAATGTAAATCTTAACTTCATCTAAAACATAGCATTTATAAAACGAATTAAGCAACGAACTCAAATCTATCCACCCCAAACCAAGACTCGCGACTTTGGATTTGCACTCTAGCTTCAACGTAATTCACATGAGTATCTAACCATGTTAGAGTATATAACATATCATGGGGCCTCAACCATCAGCTTAAGCTTTTGGTTGAGTTGGTTCCTTGACATGGTATCAGAAGCCAGGGTGACAAGAGGTCACAGGTTCGAATCTCAACCACCCCTCATTTAAAGTGGAAAATTTAGCGCCATGTATGAGGAGGGCATGTGCTGCATCCACACTTCTAGCCCAAAGGGCTCTCGTGTGAGGGGGCGTATTAGAGTATATAACATATCATGGGGCCTCAACCATCAGCTTAAGCTTTTGGTTGAGTTGGTTTCTTGACATGGTATCAGAAGCCAGTGTGACAAGAGGTCACAGGTTCGAATCTCAACCACCCCTCATTTAAAAGTGGAATATTTAGCACCAGGTAAATGGAGGGCCTGTGTTGCATCCACACTTCTAGCCCAAAGGGCTCTCGTGTGAGGGGGCGTGTTAGAGTATATAACATATCATGGGGCCTCAACCATCAGCTTAAGCTTTTGGTTGAGTTGGTTTCTTGACAAACCAAAAACCTAAAAACATAAACTTCAACTCTCACTTCTAATTTCTAAAGAATCCATACTCTTTTCTAAATCTATGTACTTGGTGTGCTATTTATTTCACATAGACTGAATGAACATCAGGTTCTAGAACACAATGGCTTCGCAATTCTATCTTCAATCAAATTTAGATGACATTTTTATCGGATACTAAAAACCACTTATATGCAATAAGAATCAAGATTAAAAATTAAGAGAACAACAAAATTAAGAATTTAAGATTAAGATTAAAGATAAAAGCAGACCTTAAAAAAAACAAAATTTTAAACATAAAAATTAAGATTAATATATGAACAAAAAAATTTTAAAAAATTTCCCCGGGGACCCTTACATAGATCCGCTCCTAAAAACAACGCTTAAATATATAATAGTTAGAAGCCCATAATAACATATGTTTAGTAATTTTTTAATCAATGGGCCGGGTAGCAAGTTACCTGAACCACCCACGGGTCGAACCATAAGAGGAAGATTATACCCATCAACAAGACTCACATCGTAAAAGTCAAGCCCATCTGACCCGTTTAAAGTAAACTCAACAAGTGTAGCAGGTGGTCGGGCACCCGACCCAGAGCACACTACTGATCCTGTCCCACAATCACCTGTCGCACAAGAGAGTTTCCCACTAGTAGACCCACCATTACAATGTGTTCTAGCCCACATCCGGCCCGACCACGACCCGGGTACGGTGATAATATTGGTTGCTCCAGGGGCGAGGGAGAATCCGGTGGCGGAGCCGGGTAGTTCCGGTGTGCCAGCATTAGAGAGTGTTGCTGGCCATACTGTGTAGGTGCATTGGTTGACTAATGTGAATTTTGTTGATGAACTTATTCCTGCAATTTTATTCAAACAAATTATATATATAAGTAAAAAAAAGGTAAACGACATTCTCAGTATCCTGCATAATGCAGGGTTCTGGTGTGGGGTTTTGTTTTTCTTGAAGGATGCGTACATATCATACCCGTTCTTCGAATGAGAGAGTACAGAGAGATGCACGCAATTAAGAAACCCCCAATTGATACATGTGCCCAACAAATTATATATAAGTCATTATAGAAATTTTTGATGAAGAATTCGATTCTGACACTATGTCAATGAATCAACTCAACCATTCGGTTTATCTGTTTTAGTCGATGGTTGAGGACCCAACAAGAATAATGTTGATTTGATGAAGAACATAATTTTTTGGAGAAATTGAAAATAATTGTTGTTACCTAACAAGTTTAGGAAGAAGAGGATGAATGTGTAGATGCTCATGGTAGAAATGTTTGGTATAAGGAAAGAAATTGAAATGAGTTTATATACAAGATTGACCCAACAAATTTATTTATTTATTGAATTCAAAGTTTAGAAGTTATTCCAAGTATGGGAAATTGCCCACTTGAGAACTAAATTTTCATTAACAAAAAGCTAATTTTTCTAATATTATATGTGTGTTTCAAACTAAATCTATTTATTTATTTATTGTTAATTTGTTATTGTTTACTCGATTTGTCCAACTCAAATTGCACTAATTTTTATTTTCAATGTCTTATTTATTTTGCATTATTTTAAATTGGATTTTACCACTTTTTTTTTAATCTCATTTATTCATTAAAACGCTTTTTTAATACCATCTACCTAATTAAATCTCTCTCTTCATCAAATATCGTATTTATTTGATCAAGTAAAGAACAACATATCACAACCATTTATAATCCCCTTTAAATTCACCCTATTTCTTTTTATAGATTCTCACTACGACAGAGATAGTAATAAGATTTCAATTAAGCATGTTTTTTCTTTATATAATAGCAATTTGGCTTAAAGTTGATTGTCAAACAACGTTAGTTCATCAACTGCCAACTAAAATTTAAAAAAACTCTGGTTACAACATCCACCTTCAAAACAACACACATAAATCTCTTATCTGAAATTTTTCCCTTCAAAATGATATGAATATGTAATTATTAAATTCTTATCGAATAAAATCGATATATATTATTTTTATCAAATTGAAGATAGAATACAATATAGAAGAACACATTTTATACATTTATGAAAACTATTATACTTTAAACTTGTGGCAATTCTTATAAAAAAATTTATTTCCTTAAATTTTATTAGTTATATTCGAAAAAAAAAGAATAAAGTCATGTATGACACATGTGGTATATATTGTACACAAATTCTTTTGAGAGACCATTTTTAATTAGGCCGACTCATTATATATTTTTTAAAATATTGTAAGTAGGCATTAAAAATAATAAAAGTAGACATTTGAGATATTGAAAGTATGCCTTAAGGATACGGTAAATAAACATTAAGGATAATATAAGTAGACATTAAACATAGGGTAAGTATATATCAATCTTTAATGGGTTGGGCTTGAGATACGTCTCTGAAAGAGACGGTCTCTCAAAAGACTAGTTGGTATATTATATTAGCAAATAAAAGAAATGGATTAACAAGACATGATTTTGAATGGTTATGAACTGTTTGCCTAAACTCAAATGAATAGTAGAAAGTTGGCAAACTAATTACTCACTCTGTACCTATGATTTTGCACCCATTAGATATTGAGCGATATTTAGTGTAAAATGAAATTTGGTTGGAGAATAACAGAAAAAGCAAGTAAATGATAAAAATGAGTTGCTAAGATGGAGAGAGAAAATAAGTTTGTGGATGAGATTTAAAGAACGAAAGTGAAGCCATTTGCCAAAAAAAAAAATTATAAAATAAGTGAGACAAACTAAAAAGAAAAGAGATACGAATTGAAAGGGGCTGAGGGAGTATTATTTGTATACTCAAAAATAAAAGAATTACCAAAGTAAATTAAAATGTGATTTAATTCATCATAGCTTCTTCCTCGTACTTTACTTGGTTTTAGTTTTGTTTTCCATTTTATTTTTGAGAAACAAGCTTTTGACTTTTAAAATGAGATGATCATGTTAATCTTGCTTTGGCAATTAGATGATATTCCAAGTAATCATTTGTGCCATGTCATTCTAAACATTTTGGAATCAACACATCATTTATTATCCAAAATAGAAAAAACACATCAATTATAAAAGCACAAGACATTTAACATATGTGTATATTAAGGCGCTTTTCAACTCTGGGTCCTAGGTAAATGCCTACTTTACCTATGGTCAGGAACGACCCTGGTAGAATGGCGTTTTGTATACTCCCTTTTATTTCAATTGATTTAATGCATTTTTTTATTAGATGATCTATATTGTATGTCAGCGGAAACATATTTTTATCTTCCTAGAGTCGGGGGACTCCTTTTGGTTGCGCTCTCTTTTATGAGTATGAGTTGCCGCCTTCATTTCCTCCCAAACCCTGTCCATAATTTTCTATGTGCGGGATACACTGGGTAGGAAGATGATGATAATTATGTCAATCGATTGGAAAAAAGTTAACAAAGATATACTTCCCTTTTTTCTACTTGCAGATAAACCAAGTTTTGTACAATTCATTATTTTATAATTTTTTACATATTGTGGTTATTATAGAACAAAAATATATCATGTGGATCTTATTATATTCGTCTAATTGCATATTTATTAAAATTAAATCTTTTTAATTTTTAGTTATGTATAACTCTAAATATAAATATAAATAGTTGGACGGACGAAGTATCAAGTATTTCCAATCTTAGAATATGTTTGGTCGCCATACAAATACATACAATTAGAATTTCAAATTTGTATGAAGTGTAAAGGTTAAGCTTTTAGGTTGGGATGACATACAAATACAATTACCAAGTATTTAAAATCTCCATGAAGTGGAAAGGTGAAGGTTTTATTGGCTAACCAAGTCATAGATATGGCAGCCAGGATTTCCTAAATCTATGTATCCCGCACATAGAAAACTATAGATAAGGTCTGGGGAGGAAAGTACGACGGTTAGTCATACCCATAAAGGAGAGCGCGGCCAAAAGGACTCCCACGACTCAACTAATTTAACAATTTTCATTAATAGAAATGAGAGAATTATGCGAAAATTAAATTCATGATTTTATTTAAAGAATGTGATATTTGCTTAAATTTAAATAAATTCTTATGTTTTTTAATGACTTCATTTTAATCACTATTCATTAATCCATTTTATTTTACCTGTTTTTGCAAATGTATAAAAAAAACCTAATCAAGTAGAATCTTGTTAATACATAAGTCAACATATCAAGTTTTTATCTTTTATCATACATATTTAAAGATATTTAATTGTAAAATTGTAAATCAAATAGCGTAAAAATTGAAAGTTTAGTCATTGAAAAACAAAACAAGCATAACGGCCCGTTTGGTAGGTGGTAATAAATCACAGTAATGGGAATGAAAAATCAGTGTAATTTTGATTGAAAAATCTCTTGGCTGCCTTGATGGTCATGCTTGACCACCTTCAATCATCTCATTTTGTTCATAAAATTCATTCCAATGCATTACCAATGGGAGAGGTGGTATTAGATGGTAATGGAAATTTGTGAACAAAAAAACTTTTTTGTGATCAAAATTTCATTACCATGGGAATGACATGAAACTTTTGATTAAATTTTACACTATAAATCATTCTCATTACCACCATTTAGTACCACTAACCAAACGGGCCGTTACTACTTTTATAAGTTAAAAGTACTTCCATAATTTAATAAAGAATTTCAAAAGAGAATGATTATGCTTAACAATTGGCTATTAGCAGTTGTTAACTGGTTTAACCAGCTGAAAATGTAACTAATAAGTCAGTTATATAAGTCGGTAATTCCATCAAAATATAGACAATACTATGTATTAGCCAATGGGGTAATTGCATGTTATCCACAAGAAACTATAACTTACTAGGCCTATATCTATATGTAGTATAATGAGGTATTAGGCTACCAAGGAATAGCTCAAGTCTCAACTCGAATTTACTATCTCATATCCATATAATCAGTCCACTTTAAAACTGTAAGTAATCACTTAAAGATATAATTAGTGACGTCAAAAGTGTAAGTGAAACAATGATCACTTTAAGGTTATAATAGTCATTTTGAGACTGTAGTATACATTGAGTCGGCCTAATAAAAACGTCTTATTGTGAAACACCTTATTTGAGAAGTTGTGATGTCAAAAGTCTCCAATTCAGATTTCATGTCCCATGAAATATGTACTTCCTCTGTTCTTTTTTCTTGCAACATTGTTAACTACGGTACTATTCATCAAGCAAATTGACTTTTATATTGTCAGTTTTCTAAAAGTTAAAATATAGTCATATGAGATCTTGTTTGAATCGTCTCGATTCAAAGTTTATTAATTTTGAGTTTTTATAATTTTTCGATAAATATGATTAGAAATATTAAAGATTAAATTCGTACATTGGAGAGTGTGATAAAGCAACTGGTGCAAGTAATATGGAACGGAGTTAGTATAAAAATCACGAGGAAGAGAATAGAGCAACCCTTCTCACTTAGATTTAACAATACCAGGTATTGAAACAAAGAAATCAAATCCAGACTCAAATCTACATAAAGTAAGCTATACCCAAATCTACATACCACAACAGTATATTATATTACCTCCGTTCCATTATATTTGTTGGCTTGTTGCTAATATTGATATTTTTCTACACAACATATCATAATCAGGTGCGAGTATTTTAGAACGAGGGAAGTATATCACTAAAACTCGAGATAATCTTGCTCAACAATATCGAGGCAATCAGTCGATGAAACTAGTATTAAGATGGCTCAAAGTAAGATGTGCAGGAGATAGATCTTCTTAGGTCTCCTAGTTTGTAGAGGCGAATGAAAGAATTATGAGTTGGCTTAAGGTGCAATGAAATAAGCAAGCATACGCTAAGAGCATCTGCATGTGGAGCAGAAGGTATGGAGTTCGATCCCCACCGGGCGCAAGTATCAATTAGGGGTTTCTTGACTGCGCGCATGTCTCTGTACTTTCTCCTTGATAGAACGAATATGATTTGTCCGCATCTTTCAAGAAAAACAAAAATCCCCACCCGGACCCTGCCTTGTGCGGGATATTGAGAGTGTCCTTTATGCTATGAGTGGAATGAAAGAACCAAAATTTGGCTATGAAGCAATGAAAGAAGCATTGTTTAGGCAATAAAGAAGCAAGGTATAGTTCAGAGTCTTCTGCTGCCCATCAGTAAACATTTTGTAAGCGCATCAACTCCTACACCATCTCACTGGACTTGTGATTATTCTACCACATAACCAGCACCACAAAACAAATGAGGAGAAAGGTATGGATACTTCATAGTTCATCCACAATGCACCCACAAGATACAATTCAGCCAGTGTTGCAAACAACGATTCGCACACTATCGAATCGGAAATCAACCCCAATAGTTAACTCACACACTAACTAATCACAAATTCTCATTTACTACCGTCTCGCTATGATCATCATCATCAAAATCATCACCCAATATCCCACTCAAAAGCAGGGTCTAGCTGAGGAAGGTTTTCTGAGGAAAGGTGACAGACAATCCATCCCCGTACTTTCTTAACAGAGAGGACTAGAAGAATACGATCGATTTTACCCAAAACAGTAAGAGCCCCGAGTAAAGTCTCACTATGATGAAGTCTTAAATTGGCTCATTATAATGAGACTGTCTCTTAATTTTGCAATCTTAATTTCACCTTACTAATTAAATGAATTGGTAGAAACCATGAAGCTATGACAACAGAAAACTTCACATTAAAACCAGGAACAATATCAACAAATATGTCAATACCAAAGAACCCAAAAAACATCAACTTTAATTTAAAAAATACATCACCATTAAACCAATCAATAATACTAAGCAAAGCTCATATAATAAAGCTTCTAACAATGAGTCTACCAAATCATGATTTACCACATATAAATCCGCAAAAAACGCCCAAAATATTACCATTGATTCAAAGTCAAAACCCATCATCCTGTGTATAACCAGCCTAAAACAGGGCACACCAAAAACTAAGCATAATACCATAAAATAATTATTATTCTAATAACAATACTAATATTAATAATAATTGATAATAATAATAATAATAATAATAATAATAATAATAATAATAATAAACATATAGTATTTAGGTACTAATTTATACTTTACTTTAGTTTCGCTCAGTGCAATCCTTTGCAAAGTGCCCATCTTTTCCACAATTATAACATCCACCGCCGTTTCCGCTGCTTCCGCCACTTCCACCGCCGCCTTGATTACAATGCCGCGCCAAATGTCCGTACTCTCCACAATTATAGCAGGCTCCACCCCCACCATTGTTACCACCACCATTACCGCGTCGGCATTCTCGGGCGAAGTGCCCAACCTGCCCACAATTATAACACGAGACATCACCACTACCACCACCATCACCGCGTCGGCATTCTCGGGCATAGTGCCCAACTTGGCCGCAATTGTAACACGACCCATCATCATCACCACCAACACGACGCGGTGGACCACCAGAAAATGTTCTAGAATTATTCACACATTCACGAGCGATGTGTCCACGACCTCCACAGCTAAAACAACCTCCACGGCCTCCACCCATGAAAGGTTTAAATCGACGAGGAGGTTGAATAGAAGCGCCGTTAGGACCAGTAACGTCAACAGCTTTAGGTTTATCATCATCTCCAACGGAAAAAGTGTATTCGACGATTTCACCTTCGGTTAGTGAGCGATAACCTTCGGATTTAATAGACGAATGATGAACGAAAAGATCTTCACCGTCGCCTTCCGGTTTGATAAAACCATAACCTTTCGTATCACTAAACCAACGAACCTCTCCCCTGCATCGGGATTCTTCCGCCATTAGTGAATCAATAAACCCTAAAAATTTGATTTTCGATGTAATAAACCCTGAAAATTTGATTTTAGAAGTAATAAACCCTAAAAATTAAAAATTGGGATATTGGAAATTTGTTAGTTTTAGAGTAAAAGAGACGACGTATATGAATTTATACTAGAATGTGGGGCTTGGTTGAGGAATTGGGTCAAATTTGGGCCCATATAGTTTTCTTTTTTAAACTTTTTTTGACTTTTATTTATATCTTTTGACTAAGATATTTTTTTAAAAAAATCATCTTGAATTTTTTTTTGAAAATAAATAATCTTGAATTAAGATAAGAGAATAATCTTTTTTATAAAAAAATTAGGATAAATAAATTTTTAAATCTAATAGTTTAGCTGCTTTTTGGGTATCCGACTTTTTAAGCCATATACCATATTGAATCTGAATTGGGTCTTTTTGAAATTCGAATAAGTTGATATTTTTTTTTTAAATTATATGACATATATTATAAAAGGAGTCAATAAAACCTAAAACTAAAAATATTGCACCGTTTTTCTTTACCTTTATAGATACACGAAGTCACAAGTTTTTAGAAGATTTGAAAGATATTAAAAACTTAAAAGCTTTTAAAAGGTCGATCGTTATTTGATTGAACTAAAGTTTTTAATATTTTTTTTGGAGGACATTAAGATTTCTAAGTCAAGTACAGTGTTACACCTGAATGAGGAAGTGTTTTTCGTAATGAGGAGGTATACATGAAGTTACCTCTCTCGGTTTTGACACTCTTGAGTCTTGATCCTACCTTGGTTTGTCATTTACGCAAGTCCTTGTATATCCTAAAACAAGCTCCTAATTGTTGGTTTGCTAAGTTGGTCTCTGCTTTAAAAGGTTATTGTTTTCTTCACTCGGATTATTTTCCTTTTACATATACTAAAGGTTCCGTTTAACTTAATATTTTGGTGTATGTTAATGATCTTATTATTACCGACAGTACCACTGCTTTCACTTGTTTTAAAGCCTATCTTAGTGACTGTTTTAAGATGAAAGATCTTATCTTGGTGCTCTTAAATACTTTTTGGGCACTGAGGTGGTTCGCAGATTTTTTTTGGCTTATTCTTATGTAAACGCAGATATACATTAGATATTATTTTTGAGAATGGTCGACCCTGAGATTTTGAAGGCCCTGGGCGAGAGATAAATTTTTGGCCTCTTATTTTTTATTTCAAAAATAACTTAAAAAATTCAACATTGTAATGCAGGAAAAGAAAATTTGCAAAACTATTTAAATGATTTTTTTTAAATTGAATAATTAGGTAGCTTTAGAGACTTCAATTTCGAAAAATTGCTCTCAAAAATTATAATAGAGACAAAAATAATTATATAAGATTTAATAAGTTTACACATTGCGAAAATTTGAACGAAATGAGTACTTATTTGCAATTTTACTTTATTTTTTGGTTTTTTTAGAAATATTTAAAATAAACGGCAATAACACGTCATCTCAATATTGATTATGTTGGGAATACATAAAATATGTAGGATTATTTAAATTTGATTATTAATATCAATTTTTCAGAAAAAAGCCTTACAAAGTAATTTTATATTAATTTAAGTTTAGCCCTCTAAGAAATTCATTTTAAAATTTTTACCATAGATTCTAAGATCTTAAAAATAATAAAGAATTTGAAAACTAAACACAATTTAATAGACAAAATAGAAAAAAAAAATTAAAAACTAATTAAACATAACAAAGACGTTTCTTGCTTCTTAATAAAATGCAATAGTGAAAGTAGGTATAGTCTTAATAAATATATATACATTTCAAATTAAGAATTAAAATATTGAGTGTAGCCTAGTGGATAGTGTATACATGAATTTGCTTGCATGTCCAATGTTGAAATTCTGGCAACTACAATATGTATATTAAAACTTTTGTGAGTGGGCCCTAGACATAGGCCCTTTACGCCCTTGCTCAGGGTCAATCCTGCAGTTGGAAGAATAAGAAACAACGTACTGTTTTCCGATCTTCTATTGAGGCTGAGTATCGATCTATGGATGCTATGCCTATCACTTGTGAGTTGAAGTGGCTAAAAGGCTTGTTGTTTAAGTTTTGGTGTTTATCATTCTACGTCTATTCTATTATTTTGTGATAGTCAATCTGCTTTACATATTGTTAAAAATCCAGTATTTCGTGAGCGCACTAAGCATATTGAGGTCGATTATCATTTTGTTCGAGATGCAATTACTGAAGATCTGATTTCTCCTTCTCGTGTTTCTACTTTGTTTCAACTTGCAGATGTGTTTACTAAGGCTCTTGGGAAAGTATAGTTTGAATTCCTTCTCTCCAAGTTGGGCCTTACTAGTTACTTCCATCCATGCTCCAACTTGAAGGGGTACTAGTAAAAGATTATAGGGTTTTTTATGAATTACAGCCTCAAAGTTTTCTCATTTTATGAATTACAGCCGCAAAGTTTTTTTTTTTATGAATTACAGCCTCAAACTTTTGATTTTTCCTCAATCACGGCCAAGTGACCGGTTGACACCGTTGACCAACTTATATGACCTTTGACTTTCTTTTTTCCTGATTTTTCCTTTTTTTTTTCCTTTTTTTAATTTAAATCCTTCATCCTCTTCCTCCTTCCTCTCCATCATCTTCATCCTCTTCATCCTCCATTAATCTTTAAAGTCACCATTAATCTTCAAAAACTCAATTTCTCTCCAAAGTTCAAATCCTATAATTTTTGACCCTTTTCAAGAACCCTAATCAAGAAGATCAATTTCGGGCATAAATTAAAATGGATTTCTTCAAGAAGATCAATTTCTTGTTGTGGTTGCTTTTACTTGATTCTGAAGGTCTGATATTTTTGCAAGGAAAAAAATGGAAGAGAGAGAATAAACTCTCTTCATGAACATTTCCATCTAATCCAAATATTCAACTCAAGCTGTATTATTCAATTGTTGGGTACTTCATCACACTATCAGTTAACTTTTTATGGGCTTAATAATTTCCTAAAATTTGAGAAACCTAAAATTTTTCCAGAAGAATTTGAGACACCTAAAATTTTTCCAAAACAATTTGAGAAACCTAAATTCCCAGAATAAATATTCAACTGAAGAAGAACAATTTGAGAAAACTAAAATTTTCCCAGAACATTTCCCCCAGGCCCCAGATACAGTTGGGTACTACATCACACTATTAGTTAACTTTTTATGGGCTTAATGATTTCCATCTAATCTAAATATTCAACTCAAGTTGTATTATTCAAGCAATTTTAAGGAGTTAACAATTTGAGAAACCTAAAATATATACAGAATTCTAAAATCAAATACGGCAAAAGTTTTCCCTTCGTAATTCCAAACTTATGATTTTGCCATATTTGACTGTCGATTCCAGCAGTTATGATGGTACCCTTTCTCTCATCTTTCTTGAATTTCTGGGTTATGGCTTGGATTGGGAATCTCTCTGGGTATTTGGTATTCTTTGATTATGGTTCTTGAAAAGGGGAAAAAATTTAAGATTTGGACTTTAGAGAGAAATTGAAAAGGGGAAAAAATTTAGGATTTGGACTTTAGAGAGAAATTGGGTCTTTGAAAATTAATGGTGACTTTGGAGATTAATGGAGGATGATGAAGATGATGGGGAAGAAGGAGGAAGAGGATGAAGATGTGAGGAATATGAATGAACTAAATTAAAAAAAAGAAAAAGAAAAAAGAAAACTCAAAAAAAAGGAAAAATCAGGAAAAAAGAAAGTCAAAGGTCATATAAGCTGGTCAACGGTGTCAACCGGTCACTTGGTCGTGATTGAGGAAAAATCAAAAGTTTGAGGCTGTAATTCATAAAAAAAAAACTTTGCGGCTGTAATTCATAAAACGAGAAAACTTTGAGGCTGTAATTCATAAAAAACCCAAGATTATATAGGAAATAATTAGAATTATATGCTATATATTTCTATTTTCTTTTTTCATTTGATTCTCTTCTTGTTTTACAAGGAATAAGATATTCCAATAAATTTTTTTCTGAATTTAAAACATAAAGAATTAAAGCGTAAACAAACCTTTATTATTTCAAAAGAACGAATACGATATATTAGAAATAACGACCAACATGGATTCTTAATAAGATTTTTAAACAAATTTCAAAAAGTTGTAAAAATGTATAATTATGAAAAGAAAAAATAAATTGTGTAGATGATATTAAAAAGTGAGCTTTAAAATGCGTGGTAAAAAAATAAAAAAGTGATGATCTATTTTTAAATAGAAATCTGATGTAAAATAAGGGTAGCTAATGGGTTAACTTTAACTCTGTAAAAAAATATTAATGATTAATCAAAACGAAACATTAAAACACAATATAACTTTAAAATGTGATTTATGTTTATCCTTTAACTATGATGGAAATCCGTGTAACGACAGATTTTCGATAACTTCTCTCATTTTAGTATTAAAATAATTTTTTAAAAGGCTTATTGCATAATTGAAAATGCAGACAATATTTTGAATTAATTGATTTTAATAGCAATATATATAGTAGCTGGCATAGTGTTGTATTTGACTGATATTAATTATTAGTTTTTATGTTGTTACATTTGCTACTCGATTTATAATTCTTACTATTTTTCCTAAAATTTAAAATTGTAATTATGGTAGGTTTAACAACGTGAATGACTACCGAGCTCACTTGGAAGGAGATGCCATGAAGGTGGTCCAAGCTATTGCTAACCCACAAAGAGGACTTGCTCCTGTGTTTCTGTTTTATGATTCCATTTCTGTTCTTACTTGTCAATTTCGTGATTTCCTTTGTACTCATGTTCGTCGTTCAGGGAATGCCCTCGCCGATGATATTGCTACTTGGGATATAATGCCCATGAAAGAGTCTGTATGGAACCTTTTCCCCAACGACTTTATACTCTGGCGGAACGTGATTTAATATAATTGACAGGTGATATTCAAAAAAAAAAACAATGTGAATGATTGATTTTAATGATTATTTTAATGTATTTCATGTCATTTCAAATTAAAAGAACAATTTGTGTCGAACATTGTATAATTCCTATAATTGCCAAAATTGCAAAACTGGTATAATTGTAAATTACTATTACTATTTCTATTACTATACTCCTATTAATACTTCCTAAAATGCAAAACTATAATTTTGGTAAGTTTAAAAATGTGATTATTATTAATAATATTTATAAACCAATCAGAAAAGGACATGTGATAATTATAATAATGTTATTAAATGCTACCAATCAAAAAAAGACAAATGCCATATTCTTTATTAAGTTGTCACTTGCTATTATACAATAAAATCAATAGATTGTATGATTAGAATATAGTAAAACCTCTAAGTAAAAGTCCGGTCTTTTTCTCCAACTATACATCATATAATTTCTCTTTTTTTCCATCACATCAATGCCAAATAAATGCACGCTTTTAAATCACAATATGTTACGGTAAGTACACAAACTAATTTTTAATAATACGAATTAACTCAATTTAAGCCCTTTCATAAACGGGGTCCTAAACAGTTGCACATTAAAACTATCCTTAGTAACAGGCCTTGTTAGAAAATACTTAGAAGTCCTACATTATCACTGTCAAGGAACCATCTCAATCAAAAGCTTAAGCTGATGGTTGAGGTCCCATGATATGTTATATACTCTAACACGCCCCCTCACACGAGAGCTCTTTGGGCTAGAAGTGTGGATGCAGCACATGCCCTCTTCATACATGGCGCTAAATATTCCACTTTAAATGAGGGCTGGTTGAGATTCGAACTTGTGACCTCTTGTCAACTTGGCTCTGATACCATGTTAAGGAACCATCTCAACCAAAAGCTTAAGCTGATGGTTGAGGTCCCAGGATATGTTATATACTCTAACGATCACATTCTACTAAACTATAACCTTCATTAGATTTTTGTAATTTTAATAAGATGCTTTAGGCTATGAAGAAGTGTATGATAATATGAACTTAGATGATCCTATATTCCTATCAGGGCCGGTCCTGAGATAATAGGGGCCCGGGGCGAAAAATAATTCATGGGCCCTAACTTTACCATTCCTTCATTCCATATTACTTGCAATTAATATTATTATTTCATCAAATAACATCTCGTTATCATATAGAAGTAAAATAGAACGAAGTAAATATAAAACGTAGATAAAAGAATTTAAATCTATAATGTTGGAAAAGAAAAATAAAGTAAGCACCCATACATAATATAAAATCAAACAAAAAGCATACGCAAATCACTAACAACTATATCTAGATGAATAGAAGTTTTTTTTATATTAATTATTATAAAGCAATGAATCTGCATTATATTGAGACAGACAAGACAAAAAATTATAATTTGAAAAATAAGGTTGCATAACTTAAAATCCACTTATCCTTGCAATCAATCAAATATTTATTTAAAATTGTACAACTTCAAATGGAAAAAAAATGGCTACATAAAAACCCATATAACAGCTTCACAATTTTATATATCTTCAAATAGCAAAGAGAAAATATTAAACATTCACAAATATAGGTTAAATCAATAAATAGAAAATTAGTTTAATAAACAAAAAGCAATATATTATAATAGAAATAAACAAATAGAAAAAATCATAAAAATGAATATTTAGTCACACAATTAGAAAATTAAAGATGTTATAATTATTAAATAATATTTTAAAATATTAAAATTGTTATCTATTGCATCGTGCGCCTACTTTGTGGTTATTAGATCAGTCTTTTTATTAAGTTTATTAAACGATGTAAGGTAACATCAAATATTGATGCGGCTTGATGGCAAAACACCCAACCTCCTATGCACGCGTCTCGACTTCGAATCTTGACAAAAGCAATTAATCAATTTTTTTTGTGGGCCCTGGGCGTAGGCCCAGCTCGCCCTTCCCCAGGGCCGGCCCTAATTCCTATCATTATAGTTGACCTTAATCATTTAAAATAAAGACTTTAACAATGCTTTTCCTTTTAATATTTTTATCAATGATTGCAAATCAGAATAAACTTATTTTTCAGGTAATTTCTTTCAAAATTTGTCAAATGATTAATACTCCCTCCTAGTCTCATTTATTTTTTGGACATTATTTATCTCCTATTCTAAATTTGTATTTTATTATTAATAAATAAGTTAAAACATAGTCAAGGGAGATCTTGTTTGATTTGTCTCAATGCAAGGATTATTCATATCAACTTATCATAATATTTAATTATACACAATTAGAAATATTAAGAATTGAATAAGTACATCGGATGGAGTGCAAAAAGCAAATGGGACGCTTATGGTGAATAGGAGAGAGTATATTTTAATGACATTACTCGAGTTCTTTTCTGAATCCTCCCCTATAGATCAAAGTTGGTTTATAACAAAACGCTATGTTCATACTAATAAAATCGATTATATTAATTCTCTATAATTAATCGTATTCGTATTTCGTGTTCATACTTAATCGAATAACATGGATGTTGCAAAGAATGATGGGCAAAATTTGGCAACATTATAGTATTGTATCTTTTTCTTAAACAGTCCCTATCTTTTGTGGGACCCTTATGGAATTTTCCAATGTTGAACTACTAATTGGAAGATTCTACAGCTACGTGAGAGACTGATTCATGTATTGTCCTCGTCATTGCGGGTGCACTGCTCCTTCTTGGTATGTAGATAATCTTGGTTGTATATGACCCTCATCCAACCTCTAAATAATGCAGTTTACGTCGCACTCGGTCGACTACTCGATGTTGTTGCGGTTTGACCGAGCGTACGTAAACTTATTGCCAATATCAGAATATAATCGGAGAAACACGAGAAGCACACTTTTAATAAGCCAATGGGATATAACACTAAAATAACATATATGGCAATACGAGAACGGGCTCAAAAAACTATCCCAACACCCCCTCACATACGAACCCTCGACAAATTTTCATGTGAGAGTAATATCGATTATACAATTAGGAAATATGAACGCCATTTTGTCGGAATTGTTAGTCAAATATTTGGCTCTGATACCATATAGAAAATTGAAAGGATGTTTTAGGGTGTTACGAATACTTTTGGTATTGATTGATGAATTATAATACAACCTCTATTTATGCACAATTAGAACCACTAATTAAGGGAAATAAACTCATAAAATAATAACATATAGTATAATATATTACTTAAATTTCCTACATATTGAACAATAAAAATTTTATTAGCTAAGTACAACTTACAATTAATAGTTTTTCAATAGTAATTTTAAAGAGATTTGAGCTCAACTTACGAACATAATTAAGAAAATACAATATGCTCAAACTAAACCCATAGAGATGTTACCCCACAACCATATGACAACGGGAAGAAGCACTCCAACGACTTATAAATAGTACACACCATTTTTAATTCGATGTGAGATTATCCCAAACCCCCCCCCCCCCTCCCCGGCCCGCATGCTTAATCCTAACAAGTTTTCATGTGGGTGTAATTAATTAAGGTAGAAATGCTACTTCTAGTCAAACATTTAGCTCCGATATCATGTAAAAATATAAAGATATTTTTAGAGTATTAGAAAACTTTTTGTACATTGATTAATAAAGCGTAATAAAACATTTACACTAAGGGGTGTTTGATGTGATATGATAAGTTAAAATGCAATAGAAAGGAAATGTATATATAAAGGTAAGGAAAATGGTAAGTGTTATATTGTTATTATTTGTTTGGTACGAACTACGAAGAGAGAAAAGGGAATGAGGCCGTAAAGGAATTTAATTAGTTACAACACCATCACGAGAGGTAACTAATCAGAGGATTCCATTTCCTTAAAGTAACGAGAACGATTATTTTGGAGTCAAATTAAATAAGCAATATGTAACATATTAAGTTATGTTTCTGTTAGTGACCTTTAAAAAGAGGATACCAAACACGTCCTAAATATATTATTATGACTTATGAGGTACAAATTGCAATTAATAGTTTTTCGCTTTGTATTTTGAACTCATAAAATAATAACATTGTGAGAAAACATGGAAAAAAGAGAGATCTTCTAAGAATGTCAGCCTCTTTTTTCCATGTTTTCTTCAACATGTAGCTAAAACTATCAGGGGCGGAGTAAAAATTGACAAATTCTATAAAGACCCTGTTCAATTTCGAAAATTATGATATTCTTCAAACAGTTTTGTTTCTTTAAACACCTAACATATACTAAGTAATTTAATATGAATTCCCTAATTTTTGGGTCTTGTTCTGTCGAATATGTTGAATACGCTCAGAACCTTCTATGAAGACTATATATATGTTGGCTACATTTCTTGTTTCTTTTGCTATCTTATTGTGGTGAAAGCTTACAAACTTATCATTTTATACATTCTTATCAAGCGAGCTCCCATTTTTGGTCTTATATATAACCATAGCTGGTTTTGGGCGTACATCGCTTTGATAATAGGAGGCCTTAAATATTAATCACAAACTCCTGTATTAGACGATATCATTATGATACTCGCGTATAATATATATGAGTTAAAATAGTTCAATTAATATAATTATTATCAATAATGAGTTTCATATTTTGAAATTATTTACGGAGAGATGGTCTCAGAATAGTTCAATATCATTTGATACATAAGATGGTTGAGCGTATAAGATAGAACTCTTTTTATTACTCGATAAGTAGAAAATCAAAAGAAAGTTTGACATAAAAAAAGAGGAGTTCCAATATGCTTGAACAAATAAGATAAAGTCTGTAACTTCTGATATAAAATATATAATAGAAGGCCTTAAATACGAACTACAATCTATCATCTATTTTTAAATATTCATAATAAAAAATTATAATAAGAAATAAATAAATGAAAAAACTGGTATATATTAAGATGAATTAAAAATTTCTATTTAACTATTTTTTTAAAACATTTGAAAAAATTGTAGAATAAAATTAACATGGCTTCCACAACATACAAATGGGTTGTCTAAAGACCAAGTCTAAGGACATTAATGGGCTTACTAAAGCACATGACTTTACATTGTCCCAACAAATTCAACATCAGTCTATTAATTTATTTTATTTTTTGTGTTTACATGTGGCTTAGGTTAATTTTTCCCTTAATGCGAGGACTTAACTTTCTAGTTTCTACATATTTTTGTGTTTTCACCCGCTATTAAAATAGTACAATTTTTGTGTTTACATTGTCTAAATATTACAATTTTTACATAAATACAATGCAACATTTAAATCACTAATATACTTATTTATGTATAAGAAAACTATAGAAAGTTAAATATTTTAAAATTTATATTTTGAGATTAATTTTATAATATTTAGTTGAATATTAATTTCTGACAAATTAGAAATAATATTTAGACAAGATTCATAATCATTATCATACACAGTATATTCCACTCATAGATCAGGAAACGGATGAATGACAACATGCCATACTCTTATCGAAGAAGATGATAAGGTTGTGGCCGATAAGACTCTCATTTCGAAAAACTTTAGACGATAGATGAATGTATAAAAATATTTATTATTGCATTTAATTCAGATAAGAGTGAATATTTTTGGGGATAACATGTAAGCAAAGAATCAAACTAAGAACCTTATTACATGAGGAAGGTTGTACTTGCTCTAACTAACGTAAGATCCGTTTCTTAAATTACATTTTAGTAAGATATAAACTTTCACTAAACTGCACATTCCATTTATAAAATTTCATTTACACATTTAACTTATTTTTTTCATCGTAACAACTTATTTTACTATTTTATCTTTTCTTACTTAAACCAAACTATACAAAATAATAAAGCAACTTTGCATACTTGTTAGAGCTGTTCATTTGGGTTATTGGGTCGATTTCATGTGATATGTTTCGGATTGATTTTTGCTTTAATTTTGGATTTTACCTAGAGGTGTTCATTCGGGTCAGATGTTTCGGGTCGATTCAAAATCAAGTTTTGTTTTCACATTGGTTTTTACACAATTGTAGGTCCATTTTTAAGTCGGGTTAAATCGGGTTCGGTTATAAAGTCGGGTGTCTATCGGGTCATTGGATCTGTTTTGAACACCTCTAATTTTACCTAGCCATAAAAACATTTTTACAGGGGTCAAATCATAATTAATCACAAAGTCACGTGTATATCGGATCGTCGAATCTATTTTAAACACCTATCATCGCTGTAAATTCAATGAGACGGAGACATGTAGTAATGAGTACTTGCAATTCAACGTAGGGTAAATTAGTAAATCCAAAAATGTACCAACAAGAAGACTAAGTTCTCCTGTTTGATTCTGTGAAGGACTACTCCAAATCCAATAGCCAATTGGGTCTTAGAAAGGACAGGAAATTGCATAACACTCCCTTCTCATTAACTTTATTGGCATCCAATCCATTGCTTTCTCCAAATTTGTGGCAAATGATTGTGTATCTTAAACATAGAAAAGGACATAACCATTGTTTCTATGTGCAAGTATTGCTCATATTTTGAGTTTCAACAATGGTGAGATCACAACAAATTGTCGTAAACGCGTTTTACTTTGGCTTTTGGATTGGATTTCAGTCAAAACGGGTTAAAATCAAGCTGTACATATGTACAAGTA
This sequence comes from Amaranthus palmeri, assembly GCA_019776075.1. NCBI lineage: Eukaryota > Viridiplantae > Streptophyta > Magnoliopsida > Caryophyllales > Amaranthaceae > Amaranthus > Amaranthus palmeri. The sequence continues at coordinate 1,225,103 of JAAKBH010000028.1, read as the reverse complement.
TAACTTGCCTATTAACGGACGGGAAGTCACCAACAATTGTCACATATCAATAATGCGTTTTACTTTGGCTTTTGGATTAGATTTAAGTCAAAATGGGTTAAAACCATTTAGTACACATGTGCAAGTATAACTCGCCTATTAACAGACGGAAAGTCACAAACATTTGTCACATATCAATAACGCGTTTTAAAGAATTTTAGTTAATTTGGGTTTAAATCAAAGAAGTAACAAATCAAAATACTCCCTTCGTCCCATAAATTTGCAGCGTTTTCCATTTTGGTCCGACCCTTTGAATTTGCATTATTTCTATTTTTGGACTATGACCCACCACTTCCTTTTAATCTCATCCATATATTTTAACTATATTTTAATTTCAACCATATAATTCACTTTTCATCATTTATTACCATTATTTAACTTTTTCATAATAAACAGCTATTTTCTCATTGTTTCAAATTATATAAGACAGAGTAGCCGAGATAAATCAGAACCCATGTTCGTCTTGGGCCACATAAATTACAAGATACCTACCCAAATTCAATACTCAACATGAGAATATGTCACAGTGAATGACCCAATTTTTATTTATAATTTATAAAATAAGAGAAAATTATCTCTTTGATCAACTATTTCTACATACAATAATAAACCAATAAATGATATTAAAATTAAATTTTCTTAGAAGTGAAAATTAATTTTTATGACACAAAATTGAAATTACAAGATTTAGATAGATACAATAACGAATTTACTCTGTTATGATTATTAATGATCTTCAATCTTCACCTTGTTCTTTTATCATGGTAAAGTTCCAACTTTTCCTTAGCATCTAAAACCAGTTTTTCTCTTGCTTCATCTTGCACCATATGAGCTTGTTTTGACGCCCATTCCACAACCTTAAGCACGTCGTTTCGAGCCAATTCCTCGCTATCAGGAACGTGCAATGCGATGTACGATAGGAGCTCCAATGCCGGGATCTGCACAATTTGCTGTTCTCCGAAATACACTAGTTGTATCAAATGTTTTACTCCGCCAGCGGCTAGTATCGCCTTCGAGTGATCAACTCGCAGGTAGTTTTCACTACCCGCGAACTTGGTCAAGGCCAATACCGCTTCACGTTCAACTTCTGGTTCTCGTTCATCCAGAAGTCGAACCAATGGCCCGATCATTCGAGTCTCAGTAGCTCGAAATGTTCGGGCCAGATTCCCAATTGCCCTGATACATGGCATCAAAAGCTCTGAATCGCCTTGCTCTATAACCCTTAACAGCTGATCAACCACCGATTTGCAAGCAGGTGAACTCGGCTTGAATGCTGATCGTCTAAGATCAGCATCCCTTTCAGCAACGGCAGTGATTTCCATCACTGCCATTGCTGAATTGTATCGAATTTCGGGTGTTCCTTTCTCTAAAAGAACCGAAAAACACAACAATGCACGCGATTCACATATACTCTTACAAATTGCCGAATTCCCTTTAGCAAGATACCATATAGCCCTTGCTGCCATTGCTTTCATGCTCGCCTTCGTCCCCGGATCCTCCATTTCTCTTTCCCTCATTTTGCTCCCTGCAATCGTACTTACGCTATGACTATGACTATGATTATGACCATGATTACTACCATTTCCATTGCCATTAGGTAAAGCTCCACCAACATTAGGATTCACCATAGCCTTAGCTTGTGCTTGAGCACTATTTAGCACATTATTCCATCTACTTGGACTTTCACTCCTTTTTCCCAATGGATGAGAAATTCGAGACTTCTCGTCATTGGCAGTGGCAGCCGCGGCTGCCCCTGCACTGCTCGGGTTTGCGTTGGCAGCAGCCATCGCAACAACCGCAGCATTGTGGATGCTCGAAGCACCCGAAGCAGATTTTGTTGAAACAATCACATACTTACTATGCTCTTGAATTGTCTCAAAAGCTAAATGCCCAACTAACAAACGCACAGCATTATGCTGAAAGAATATATCTTGACATTTCGGGTAATGACGGGCCAACTCCGATACAGCCCAAGCCACCATGGCTTGGACCTTCATTGGCCCGTCTTTAAGAACCTTAGCAAATACAGAACAAACCCCAGCATGAATCATTTGCTCCACACTCTCCGGGTCATGACCCAACAACCCGATTGCACGGGCTGCATTCTCTTGACCTTCAACCGTTTTACCTTCTTTCAATAGCTTAAGTAACGGGCCTACGCCGCCTTCTTCGATGATGAGCTTCCCGTTACGGTCACTGTCACGGACCAGAGACACCAATGAAGCAGCGGCATCGGCCCGTTCATCCACTGACCCAATTGTAAGATTTGCGATTTGTTCCCAAATCAGACAAAGAATAGGCTCATTGGCTGCGATCGGAGGAAGCCCAAGGTATCCCCCGATCCCATCACCATCCCCGGTTCCTCCGGAAACCCGAAGAAGCCAAGAAACATCTCCAATGGAATTCTCTAATTGGGCAAACACCTTCCTGAAAGTAGCAGCTTGAATGATGGTAAATGCCTTTTTAAGAAGCCCATTAGCCCGGCATTTTTGGGCAACAGACAAAGCTTTTTGAAGAACCTGTTCTGTATCATCGATGATCCGACGGGTGGGTCGTTCATATAGGTCCGAACTTGATCGGGCAGCTTGACGGAGCAAATCCGAAAGCTTAGAAGTCTTTGCTTTAAGCTCCAAACATTCTTGCTTGAACGATGAAGCTTCTTCAGCAGCTTTGATAATCTGATCAGCTAATTGAATTGGTCTTGTTAAGATCTGTTTCACCAAATCCCCCATTTTCACCCCCAATTCTTCAATACCCTTATTCAGTTATTCTTCAAGTAGTATAAAATTCAAAATCACATAAAACCCAAAACTGACCGCCAAGTGTTCGATGATTTGCCTCAATGAACGCAGAAATTGAGGATGAAGAAAAAGCAAAATTTACCCTTATTGTCCCCTAAAAAACTCTAAGAAATTCATACTTTAAAAGGAAAATCAATAAACAATGAAGGCGTTTACTTCATATTTTCATTAAAGAAGACTAAAATTTAGGTAAAAAATCAAAATCCAGAAGAGAAAAAGGAAGAAAAAAAAGGAAGAAAAGTCTTAAAAGTTGGGAATTGTGAACAGCAAATAAGAGTGAGGAATTAGTAAGAGTAGACGCCGTCAAACGCGGCTCTTACTATTACTTCATTCTTATTTAGAATATTTAATTTTCTATTTATTTTATTTAGTTATTTTTATTATATGATTTTTTTTGTAAAGTTGATGTAGTTATACTTGTATAGTTGTATATACAATATACAACTATACATAATTATATAAAGACCAAATATGGTGTGGACATTGGATGAATTATGGTGATTGGTGAAATATATACCAAATTTGAGATGATATAAACCTCAAGTTTGTCTTAGCTAATCTTCATTTTGTTTGATGTGGGATTCATTCGGATTGTTAGGGAGTCTATGATAATTTCCGATTTATTGTAAATGTGAAATCGAATTTTTAATATTAGTTAGTTCTAGTGGGCTTAACTATATTTTTATATATATTAGTTTGCATTTATTTATTCAATTTGACAATAAACTAGCTTTTGGCTTTGTTGGTTGACTTTTGACTTTTACGGCTCGTTTGGTAGGTGGTCATAAATGATTGTAATAGGAATGACAAATTAGTGTAATTTTAGTTGAAAAGTCTCTTATCTACCTTGATGGTGATGCTTGTCCAACTCCAATCATCTCATTTTCTTCATAAAATTCAATTCAATGCATTACCATTGAGAGATGTGATATTAAATGGTAATGAAAATTTGTATACAAAAAAACTTTTTTGTGATCAAAGTTTTATTACGATCAAAGTTTTATTACTATGGGAATGATATGGATTTTTTGATGAAATTTTACACTATTAATCATTTTCATTACCACCATTTAGTACCACTAACCAAACGGGTTGTTAGGGGTGTTTGGCATGAAGGATTTGTGGTGAGGGAATGGGACTTTGTCTTAAAAACAAGTCCAAGTCTTTGTTTGGTTAATGAGAATGAGAATAGGAAATGAGATTAAAATGATAGGCCCTCTCTTAAGAAACCGTCTATAGTATAAACGTCCCAGTCCATATCTCCCTTTTAACTTACAAAACCACCAATCAGTTTTTTTTTTTTAATTTATATAAATTGGGTCAGCCCCAAAACTTGAGACGTCTATTGTATAGACGGTCTCAAGTAAGAATTTGGCAAAAATTGGTTGGAAGTCTCCAAGAAAAATGTCTTGGGGAGGGTGGGCATTTGAGTTGAGACTTTCATTTACATTTATTTCTTCCAAGTCCCTAACATGACAAACAAAGAATGAGACTGTTATATCTTCAAAGTTTTAACTTAAAAGTCTCATGTTAAAGTCTCACAAGGGTCATGCTCTTGTGCCAAACACCCCATAATAATTTATTAATTAGCTAAACTGTAAAAACTTGTTTCGTAACTAGTTTTAAAGAAAAAGAACATATTTGCCTTCTTATAAAAAAATTATCTTTTAACCGATTACACGGTAGACCATGTGAAAAAAGTTAAGCGAGGATCAAATCCATGACCTTTTCATGAAATCCTTTACATTTTGCATTAAATTAATACTCTAATATTAAAAAGGTTGAAAGCAAACCGAATAATCTACATTACCCTCTATTTCTTATCTGTCCTCAAATACTATTCAAACGTCGTTAATCTCATAATAATTTTTGTTAAAATGTCTCAATACAAAATTTGAAAGCAATTAGACAATAAACATTGATTTATCAAGAAGCTAAATTGATCAAATAGAAATAACTTGTAATTCACTCAACAAATCTAATGGGGCCACAAGGTTCTTGAGTTATGATTTTCAAAATGAAGCCAAGAAATGGAAAATAGTTGAGATATAAGTTAATTGAAGCTATACGTTACATACGTAGCAAATCGTGGTCCTCATGTACATAGCAACTTCAACTAGTTATACCAATTGCCTCTTGAAGGAGTGTAGTAGCTTATTGCCCTATAATTTACGTACTTCCTTCGTCCGGATGAATTAGTATAGCATAGAGAAAATGGATGCGAATTAAGAAAATAAATGAAGAAAGAGAATGAATTGTGTCGATGAAATTAAGAGAGAGTTGAAATATATAGATGAGATTAAAAGAAAGTGGTGGGCCATAGTCCAAAAATAGAAATGCTGCAATTTAAGTGGGACGGACGAAAATAGAAAATGTTGCAAATTATAAGGGACGAAGGGACTATCATGCATGTATTGGAACAGTTCTAGAGATAGTGGAGAGTACTTCAAGTAATAAAGGTAAAGGTATAGGACCAGGGTCGGGCCTAAGGGTGGGCAAGAGGGGTCGTCGCCCAGGGTTCCATGTCAAGAAAGTAAAATTAATGGTTGAAAAAGGTCTATATAAGCTATAAATTGCAAAGAAAAAAGAGCTCAATGTGCTATTTCACCTAGGGCCTCCAATACCTAGGGCCGGCTCTGTATAGGACACTCTCAATGTCCCGTACAAGACATGATTTGAGTGAGGGTATTTTTTTTCTGAAAGATGTGGACGAGTCATATATGTTCTCCTCAAGGAAAGAGTAAAGAGGATGCGCGCAATCAAGAAACCTCTCAGTTGATATATGCCTCGAATAAAGAGTACTTGAAGTAATCATACCAAAAATCCAAATAAGATTAGTTTCTACTTTTAGAACTCATTGTGTTAAAGTTCTTACTATAGATGTCTGAGTTGGATTCTATGATAAAAAAAATGCCAAACAAAATCAATTATAAGATTTCGTAATTAAAATATAATATGAGAATCTATATGAGTTTAATGTGAAAAAAAACAATTGTAAACCTCTCAAAATTAATAACTAGGACATTGTTTCCTAGTTTTTCTTCAATCATTTTTGAAACAAATTAATAATGCGGAAAATAAGGTTTAGGCTAGTGTTTAGGGTTTGAATACTGATTTTGTATTGAATTGAATGATTACAGAGATCCTAAATATATACACAGCTTATGAACACTAATAAAGGAAAGAAATAATATCAGCCTAATATTCTCCTAAAAAACAGCTAATCAAATATTACACAAAATATACTTTCCTACACTCCCCCTCAAGTTAGGTCTTCGGGTCTCCGATACCTAACTTGCATAAAGTCTGCTCAAACACTTCAGATGAAACTGCTTTAGTGAGAATATCTGCTAGCTGATCTTCTGATTTCACATGCGGTAGGCTGATGATCTTTTTCTCTAACTTTTCCTTTATAAAGTGTCTGTCAATCTCAACATGCTTAGTTCGATCGTGTTGAACCGGATTCTCTGAAATACTAATAGCTTCCTTATTATCACAAAAGAGACTACATGTTTTAGTTTGTGAAACATATAGCTCACTTAGGAGTTTCCTAAGCCACATGATCTCTGTAATACCTTTAGCTATGCCTCTAAACTCTGCTTCAGCACTTGAAAGAGCTACCACTTTTTGTTTTTCGCTCTTCCAAGTAACAAGATTACCTCCTACCAATGTAAAATATCCAGAAGTGGACTTCCTATCATCTCGATCTCCTGCCCAATCTGCATCTGTATATGCTTGAAGCTCTAAGTGTCCATTTTTCTTGTAAAAGACCCCTTTACTGCTTGTACCCTTAAGATACCTTAGGATTCTGATAACAGCTCCCATATGATGTGTTTGTGGTCGATGCATAAACCTGCTTACAACTCCTACGGCATAAGCAATGTCTGGCCTAGTATGAGCCAGATATATGAGTTTCCCAACCATCCTCTGATATTGTTCTCTGTCTGCAAGTTTTACCCCTTCAACCATCTGTAACCCATGATGAGTAACTATAGGTGTCTCAGCTGGTCGACAATCGATCATACCTGTTTCAGCTAAGAGATCCAGGATGTACTTCCTTTGACTGATGAAAATACCACCCTTGGACCTTAGAACCTCTATACCCAAGAAATACTTAAGATGACCCAGATCCTTCATCTCGAATTCCCTTGACAACTGCTTCTTAAGAACTCCGATTTCCTCATCATCATCCCCTGTGATAATCATATCATCTACATAGATGATTAAGCAAGTAATACGACCCTTCTGTCGTTTGAGAAATAGAGTGTGATCCGAATTACTCTGCCTGTATCCAAATTTTCTCATAGCAGAAGTGAATCTTCCAAACCATGCCCTCGGAGACTGTTTAAGCCCATACAGAGCTTTCTTCAATTTACATCCTTCTCCTGATTCATACCCATCTGCAAAACCAGGAGGAGCCTTCATATACACTTCCTCTTCAATCTGTCCATGAAGAAAGGCATTCTTTACATCAAACTGATGTAGAGGCCAATCTTTATTTGCTGCAACTGAGAACAGAACACGAATAGTATCAATCTTAGCAACAGGTGAGAAAGTTTCAGAGTAATCTACCCCGTAAGTCTGCGTGTATCCCTGTGCTACCAATCTAGCTTTATACCTCTCTATTGTGCCATCAGCTCGGTATTTGATAGTGTATACCCATCGACATCCCACAGTTTTCTTACCCTGAGGAAGAACACATTTTTCCCAAGTTTCATTTTTATCCAGAGCAGAGATCTCTTCTTCCATTGCTTTCTTCCATTTTGGATCCATAAGAGCTTCATCAACATTTTTAGGAACATCATTTGAATAGAGAGCAGTTTGAAATGCCAGAGCAGTTGTAGACAGATTTTCAGTGTTTTCTTTGTCTACAGGATATCTAGACCTTTGGGCCTCAAAGTCTGGATCATATCTCCTTGGTGGTATGCCTCTTGTCCTTCTCGGTGGCAATTTATACCTGTCTGTCACATCCACATCTGTTTCCACAATATTATCAGAAGGAATATCAACCACAGTATCATCAGTGTTTACCTCAAGAGGATCGTTCTGATCCGGATGCTCGTCGGAAGAGACAGGAGTGTTCTGAAGAGGAGATACTATGTATTCAGTAACGACATCGGTAGTCTCGCTTTCTTGCTCTTTTGAGTCAATTTGATCAATCACAACCGGGTTAGTCTCAGTAGGATAGATAAGCCAGCTAAAGTTCTCACTGACTTTCTCCCCCTGAGAACGATGCTGGTGATAATAATAGGACTGTTCAAAAAAGTCACAGTCCATGGTGGTATACATGCGCTTATGGGTTGGATCAAAGCATCTATACCCCTTCTGGTTTACCCCATAGCCCACAAACACACACTTAATAGCTCGTGCTTCTAGTTTAGTTCGGTCCTGCTTAGATAGATGAACAAAGACAATGCACCCAAAGATTTTAGGAGGTAGGGAATGATAAGATGGAAGAGAAACAAAGGACTGAAGAGTTTCAAGAGGAGTTTTGTAGTGTAAGGGTTTAGATGGAAGACGGTTGGTGAGATATGTAGCTGTGGCAATGGCTTCGGGCCAAAGGTAAGAAGGGCAATTGGACTCAAGCATGAGAGCCCGAGTGATCTCAAGAAGAGTCCGATTCTTGCGCTCAGCCACCCCGTTTTGTTGTGGTGTGTCTGGGCAAGAAGTTTGGTGTATCATCCCATGGTCAGACATAAAGGTTTTCATCTCATTGTTAATGAATTCCCTCCCATTATCAGATCTAAGAATTTGTGGTTTAGCATGATATTGAGTGTGAAGCATATTATAAAAGGTAACGAATACAGAAAAAACCTCAGATTTGTGTTTCAGAAAATAAACCCAACTCATGCGAGTGCAATCATCAACAAACAAAACATAATAAGAGTAATTATGCATGCCAAAATTTGGAGCAGGACCCCATACATCAGAATGTATCAAAACAAAAGGACTAGCAGCACGAGTAAAACTAGGAAAATAAGAATGTTTGTGGCTTTTTGCCATCACACACGATTCACAATCCAAAGTCTGAAAATGTCTATAACGGGGAAATAAATATTTAAGATAAGCTAAAGAAGGGTGACCCAATCGACGATGCCAAAGCCAGAGGTGATGATCAGGAGACTCGCGAGCCAGTAGAGCTTGACTTTTGTGAGTCGTTTCATCCACATAGTATAATCCTCCTCGTTCAGTACCACGTCCAATGATTGTCCCGGTCCGAGCATCCTGCACAACACAACCAGTAGCAGTCATAAGAATAGTACAATCAAGCTCTTTAGTCAGCTGACTAACAGACAATAATTTATGAGACAAACTAGGAATCAACAAGCAATTCTTAAGATGTAAAGAAGGAGAAACATCAATAGCACCAGCACTGAGAACCCGAACATATTCCCCATTAGCAGTCTGTATATGAGAACGGGTCGTGTTTTTTTGGGTTAAAAAATCAGCGGGGTCAAAGGTCATGGTGTCGGTGGCCCCACAATCAAAGATCCATGAGGTAGTAGGTGAATGGGTATTTTGTGGAGTGGAAATAAAAGAATGACCCAAGGATTCTGAACCCATAAAATCAGAAAATTGAGTTTCTGAATTCATGGGCCCAAGTGGAGTAAGTGGGCCGGCCAAATTGGTAGAATTTTCGTGAGAATCAAGTGGAGTAAGTGGGCAGGCCATTTTGTGAGAATATTCTGGAATGCTTAAGGTATTAGGTTTAGGTTTAGTACTCCCCATCCCCTTCTCCCTATAAAAAGATAAATTAGGAAATTTTGAGTGGGTTCCCTCATGCGCCGGTTTCTCTCTCCTCTCTCCCCCTTCTTCTTTTTCGTTTTTTCTGGAAAAAATTTGTGAGTTTCTGGTTTGCTTTGCTTGGTTTGTCTCACCTCCGATTGCATCATTCATTTCATCTGAGTGGTCTACCCCCATGAAGAGGGCTTTGCCGCCGGTCCGGCTTACCGGCGCCTTGGTGGCAGCCTTCTTCTTTTGTAGATCATCCCACCATTCAGGATAGCCTATGAGCTTAAAATACCCCTCTTTGGTGTGTCTTGAACCACCACAGTGACTACACTTTAAGTTCGACCTATCCTCTCGCCGGAGTGATGATTTTTCTGACCGGTTATGGTGTGCAATGAGGCCACTTCCAATGTCTGAGGGTATTTTACCCGATGATGAAACGTGGGTCATTATTCCACGCCTAGCAATTTCCCTACGAATGGTAGCATAAGCTATCTCCACCGTGGGAAGGGGATCCAAATTCAAGAGATCTCGTTTTTCTTTATCAAATGAGTCATTTATCCCACCTAAAAATTGAAACAGTTTTTGCTTTTGCATGAAAGTATTAAAGATGGTGATATCGTCATCGTGAACCATTGGGTTCGGTTGGCGTCGATCAATTTCTGTCCATAACGTGGTCAGTTTCCCGTAATAATCCTCAAGAGTATCTTTATTTTGTTTGAGGTTATTAGCTTGACAAGTCAGATCAAAGACTTGTAGTTCATCCTTGCCACTGTTGAACAAAATTTCGATGCCCCTCCATAAATCTCGTGCAATCGTATAGTCCAGAAACTGATTCACGAGCCCTTTTTCTATGTTAGAAATAATCCAAGATAGGACAATGGAGTCTTTTTGTTTCCATGTTTTATAAGTCGGATCTGTGGGACTTAGGGGCTCGTCAATGATGTGATTGAGACGACCCCTACAGTCGAGAGCTATGTGCATCATTTTGCACCAACTGGTGTAATTATCATGATTCAATTTTTCGGCAATTTTCAGATCTGGAGAAACCACTTCGGTTTGAATTTGAGGTTGGTGCATTTGTTTGAACAGATTGAACATATGTTCCATCTGTTCGAGAGTTACAATCTGCTGGTTTGGGGTAGTTGTATTTTCGGCCATGTTTTTAAGGTTTACTGGTTTTTGGTTTTGTTTGGTTGATTTAAAGGTACGTGATGACAACCGAGGTGCTGCCGGTCCCGGAAAACACCGTCGGCTCTGATACCATGAAACAAATTAATAATGCGGAAAATAAGGTTTAGGCTAGTGTTTAGGGTTTGAATACTGATTTTGTATTGAATTGAATGATTACAGAGATCCTAAATATATACACAGCTTATGAACACTAATAAAGGAAAGAAATAATATCAGCCTAATATTCTCCTAAAAAACAGCTAATCAAATATTACACAAAATATACTTTCCTACAATTTTTTCTAATATTTTTTAATTTTTATTGTCTACAATTTTCCTCCACTAATTTATTATTCAATAGAAGAATATATTAACCATCTAAATATTTCTAATTTTTTAATCCTGTGATCATTCCTTATGGAAACTTTATTAAGGAGAAATAGAATATTAATGAATCAGGTGCTCTCTTGAGAGACCGTCTTTTGTAAATACAACTCTTAAAAGTCCAACCCAAATCTATATTTAGAGTTGTAACTTGTAATAATATATATTTAGAATTAGACTGGACTTTTGAGAGTCATTTTTACAAAAAATGGTCTTAATTAAGAATTTGCGTTAATGAAATAATAAAAGAAAAGACACGTGTACAAGGACCTCTTCTCAACATTTGAGCAAGGTCTATGACCCTATTGAAAATGGTCCATGCAATATATGTAAGGGATTGCATTATAGAGCTATTCTTTAATATAAAAAGACACACAAAATGGGCAAGAAGTAGTAAAAGTCTTATAACAATTGGGACCTACCCTAAATAACTTTGTTCCCTTGAAAGTTCCTTGATCATCACACTTTTATAAGTGGCTTATCACCTACATACTCATATAGAAATAGGACTATTTTGTAATGTCCTATTGGCCATATAAATGTGGAATTGTATAGTTTAATTTTATATTTAAATGAGATCCTTTTTTACATGGGAGATGAATCATGCATATCAAATTGTGTTGTATGGGTGATACTTCGAATCTAGGAATCAGGGCCGTTTCGTTTATTTTTGAGTCCCAGAGCAAAAGCTAAAAAGAGTCTCTAGCTAAAAACTTAAGGCGTAACGACTAATATAATACACTCTTTGTTTTTTATTGTTAATTTTTAAACTCATTACTTAGCAAAAAAATGTTAGTTCACTAGTGGAAAAAAGCCTATTGGCTGCGGTTTTATGTCACTATAGGCTGCGGTTTGGGACCCAAGCCCTTGTGGTAGCAGCTAATTATATAAAACAATGGTTGCGGTCCTAAAAACCGCAACCTATAGACTATTTTCACAAAAAAAAGAGGGATTATTGGCTGCGGTCATTGTAAGAACCGCAACCTTTGAGGGATTTTTTTAAAAATAAGTTTTTTGGGCCCTAAAAATTTCGGGGCCTAAGCGATAGTCCGCTTTGCCCTTGCTAATCGACAGTTTTGCTAAAAATTTATCTAGAAAAGTGGTACATCTTCAAATTAATAAGATAAGATTTGATTTTCAATGAGAAAGTTAATACTACTAATTTTGTTTTCTCAGATTTCAGAATAGGTAGAGAAACTGAAGAATAGGGAGAAATCAAACTCGTGACCTTTTTTAAGGAAAGTGATACTTGCTCTATGGAACATCTCTTGATTCATTTGCTTCTAACTTGTATTAATGGTAATAAAATATAATGTCCAATTGAGAACCATACCGAGGGACTCCGTTTGGTCGCGCTCTCTTGTTTGGGTATGAGTTGTCGCCGTCTTTCCCTCCCCAAATCCTGCCCATAGTTTTCTATAAGCGGGATACACTGGGTTGGATGATGATGATGATGAGAACCATACTACACAACTATTCTAGCTTGGCCATGTAGGCTAACACATATGAATCCAAAATGCATGTATATAGTGGCTTAATATGTCTATATTCATCTAATAGTGCGTGGGTCGGAGACTTATTATGCATGAGTGTAGAACTAGTTGTGCTCATCATACACTTTCTCCGTTCCATAATACTTGCTATATTTCACTTTTTTACGCAATTCAATGCACAATTTTAATCATTAATATTTTAAACTACACTTATCTAAAAACTATAAAAATTTAATATTATGAAAGTATGCGATTAGACGATTCAAACAAGATCCTACTTGACTATATTTTACTTACACATTAGTCGCAATATGTAAAATAAGCTTGCACGATGAATAGTGCACAAAATCGAAATGTAGTGAGAATTTCAGAACGGAGAAAGCATTATAAAATTAAAGTTCTGATATAATTTATAATATAATGATACATAGACCCTGTTGGAGTTTATGGTTTAACCATTATAATTAGATTTACATTGTTAGTTAACTAAACTCTAGTTAGTTAATCATGTATATAGCTTAGATGATATAAATAGCTTTTATTTTGTATTAGTTCAATGACAACATAATATACAAGAATAAAACTCTATCTTCTCTCCCTATCTCTTCTTACTCTCCCATGGCATCATTCATTCAATTGTTTGATTATCTTGTTCCTTAAACATGAAATTTAACTAGACTTAGATTCTCCCCTAGAAATTATGAACCTTGCGAGCAGGGCCGGCTCAATAGGGGGAGCACCATGAGCTATTGCTCAGGGCCCCGATTTATAGAGGGCCTCATATTTATTTCCATAATATATTAGTTAGAGTAATATACCAAGTATTCAAGAGGATTGAAAATAGAAAAACTAACAATTACAATTGATTTAACGGATGATGATGATTATTATTATTCTTTATTGACTGACGAAATATTAAAAATGAAGCAATGAATATTAGAAAGAGATATTGGTTCATATAATTATAAGATTTAGAAATATTTTAATATATTCTTAAACAAATTTACAAATACTAGAATGTAATAGAATATAATTTTTGTTTTTAGGGGGCTCATAATTTATACTTTACTCAGGGCCTTTAAAATGTCGGAGACGGCTCTGCTTGCGAGTTGTGAGTAGGAAAAGAGATACGTTAATAAATTACCAGGGCAAGGCCAACGAACGTAAAAGCCATACCATATATTGATACATCCATTTCTGACTTTGTTGTTGTTTTGGTAGAGTATTTTTTTGGGGATTTAACATCAAGCTTATTTTTCATTGTATTTTTTGTTTTTGTCTTTTTAATTGGTCAAAAAACGGATAAACAAACTATATGAAGTAACGTTTTTCACTAGCTTTTGGCTTTTATTCACTTTTCACTAATAAATGGTCAACAGTCAACAATTATTTTTTTTTACCAAAACGTACAAGTGGCTTAAGCAATTAGCATAAAAAGTAGATTTATTAGTCAATATTTTCAGTTGTTCAAACCAACCAACAATTTTAACCAATAACTCAAGCCGAAAACCATTTGCCAAATAAACCCTTTCCATATATATTATAGGAGATTTTCTTAATAATACTCTTTTTTTTTTTTTGAAGTTTTCTTAATAATACTCTCAACCATTGCTTCTTGATTCAAAATATCCTTATCTATTATTGAACCTTGTATACCCCAAGTAATGGGATACTTGATCTTGAGTATACCCTCAATTATTGTTCATTAACTCAAATTATCCCTAAAAGAACCAGTTTAATGTAATGTGCATAGTGTTCATGGATAAGTGTCCCAGTACGTGGGGTATACAAAGTTAAATAAAGGGTATTTTGAGTCAATAAGCAATAGTTCAGAGTAATATTTACAAATCTTCCAATATTATCTCTATCATTATGAACATATATGTGCCATATACTTCTTAATAGATAAAATATCCTACATTTTTGTTCTTATTATTTGGATTGTCTTCGTACCCAAGCTCATTTTCTAAATATAATATCATAATATTGCTCATTTTAATTTCATCTTTACGAATGTCCCTTAATTCTTTGAGGCCAAACATTTATAATTTCTTAGTTTTGGTTTATAATGGATTATAGTAATGACTTATTAAATTATACTCTATTCAATTCATTTTAGTTGTCCCATTTAGTTGGGCACGAATATTAAGACTAGGATGTGGTGCACCAAAACGGTGGTAGTTGTGGTATTATAAGAAGTAAAAGTGGGGTATATTGGTTATTACTTGTGTGAACATGTGATATTTAGGTAAAAAAAATATTGGCAAAAAGGGAAATGAGACAACTGAATTGAATTGCTCAAAAAAAATAAAACAACTGAAATAAATTAAAGGGAGTATATATTGTTTTATGTATATAAAGTTGCACGACTTATTACTAAAAAGAATAAAATTACATAAATACGACCTCTCAAATCTCAAAACCACCCCTTAATAGCATATGGGTAATGTATTACTACCTCCTATTCAGCCTAAATGTCCCATTTCGTTTTTGGCACTATTCACTCATAACTCTTAATTTGTATTTTACTCTTAATTTATAAGTTAAAATATAGTCATGTGGGATCTTGTTTTCTTCGTCTCAATACAAGGATTATTAATATCAAATTTTTATAATTTTTAGTTAAGAATAATTTGAGATATTAAGGGTTAAAATGCTGCCTCGGCAAATGTGAAAAATAAAATGGGACATTTAAGCTGAATAGGAGGAAGTATAATATATTCCATTTCTACATACAATCATAGATCAAATATTCATGTCTAAAAAAGAATAATTGACTGAAATTTTGTACCTTTTTATCAGAAAAAGTTGTAATATACATTAATCTAATTACCCTACACTCAAATAATTTTTGGCACTGCTAACTTAAATTCTGTCTTATAATTATGAACCAATAGTAAAAAATAGGCATCAATTTACTGTTTAATTTTTGTTTTTTATTTGCCCAAAAGTAGTGGTTATTAAACGAATATTATTTTTTGGCTTGATATATAATTATAAGCTGGCTTTGGTTTATTTTAACTTCCCATATATCTTATCATATCATATATTTGTCTATTTATGATAAAGGAAAATGCAGCTCTACTTCTTAGTTAACTATAAGACAAAATTATTGTATTTATAATTGCTCGTTTTTATCAATTGGGTTGTTTGATGATGTCTGTCCTATTCCCATCATCTCATACTTCAACTTAGCTTACTAGTATCTTGTTAGGTCTATTGGAAATACTTTACATATGAGACAAGATTCCGCATAGAGAAAATAGTGGGTTGTTGACTTGCATATATAGTGGGTGAACTAATCTTCCCATTGCCATATGGTTTTGGGAAACAATGAACCTCACCGAGTGTAAGTGCAAGTCAACGCTCTTAACCCGTGGGTTTGTGGGCTCGAGGCCATGGGTGTCCCGTGACCCCACGAATGGGCTACGGTGAGATTATGTTATGAATTGTGACGACCTAATAAGGTCATCATGATTATTAAAATTACGATTCTAATATACGATTTTACAATTCAAAAATATGCGAGTGATTCGAATCGTAGGTAGAATTGTAAGTTGGCAGAATTTTATGATTCTGATTAAAATAAAATTTCTAAAGGTAGAATTATAACACGTATGACGATTCTATGATTTAACGATTCGATTCTATAAATTTATTCTTAATTTTTTTAAAATTTTTCTTATTTACCATCTTTCATTAGTTTTTTATTATAATTTAATGATCTATCATCATAATTTTGAAAAATTAAATTTCTTCATTGGTGTGAAGATTTAAACTAATTATCAAATATATTTCTATTTCATTCTTAAAAGTAAAGTGAATAGTATTATAATTATCAAATATGATTCTACGATTCGATTCTACAGACTTGAACGATTTCAAGTAGAATCCCGATAATAACAACTTTGTAGGTGATACTTGATAGTACCTATTCACGTGGTTCTTATTTGATGTTCTCATTAGCTTTTTGTATGTATATTTTTCAAACCTATGATTTAACGATTTGATTCTACAAATTTATACTTAATTTTTTAAAAATTTTATCTTATTTACCATCTTTCATTAATTTTATTATAATTTAATGATCCATCATCATAATTTTGAAAAAGTAAATTTCTTCATTGGTATGAACATTTGAACTAATTATTAAATATATTTCTATTTTATTTATAAAAATGAAGTGAATGGAACTTTAATTAATAAACTAAAACTTATGAGATGAATGATTATGACTAGATAGCAAATTTAAGTTTATTGTAGAATCTTTCGATTCTACGATTCGATTCTACAAGTCTAAACGATTCCAAGTAGAATCCCGATTTTCACAACTTTATAGGTGATTGATAATACTCACGCGGTTCCTATTTGATGTTCTCATTTGCTTCTTGGACGTACATTTTTCAAATCATGAATGTGTTCGACGTGTCAATTGTTCAAAAATACACGCATCCGATTGTGACATATTGTATGAGAAAATGTAACTATCAGTAGCAAATATAATGAAACAGAGATAGTATTATTTATCAAAGCATATCATATAAATTATATTTAAGTAAATAATGAAATTTTATTACGTTAAGATTAATCTAACAAGATTTAACATGAATATATTTTAATTTGTAGAATCCATGAAAAATCATACATGTACAAATTTGTCTCTACTAAAGTTGAATATATTTTTATCGTAGCATCAAATAAGGAGGGAGCACAGGTATAGACTTGACACTAAAATTAATAATTAGATCAAACTCCATTGCTCGGTCCTTATTGATTTAGAGACTAGTGTAGAACTCCGTGCAATGCACAAATTTTTTAACATCGACACATATAAACATGATATTAAAAAAAAAGCTAGAAATATTATGCAGTAGAAATACTCAATTGACAGTTATATGTATGCATTAACTTTGTAATTTTGAAAATTTTCAACAATACATTATATTCTTTAATTTACGCAAATTAACTATTAATAAATGTTAGTCAAAAGATACTTTAATAATAGATATATGGTTCAAGATTAACTGTCATATCATTAGTCTTTAGTTAATAAGTGAATTTTGGCAAATACTCTTAAAATTGAGACTTGGAATTTTTCAAGCTTTTTATTATAATGTATGATTGTTCTACTACTATTTTTGAGACCTAGGCGAATTTTGGCTTGAGTTTGCCTAGATAAGACCAGACATAGCATTTGATAAAAAAATCCCTACTAATATTGAATTGTATAACATAAAACACAAAATAATAGTTGTTAATAGGTGGTATGGCAAATTTGTACTAGTTATCTGAATCTGCCTTAAGATTGATCCCTAAACACGGGCTTATAGAAGTATTATTTTATTTGTGCCAAATGTAAATGAAAGTCACCATATATACGTATTGTATATATTTTAGTAGTTTCGTAATTTAGGAAAATTATTAGCAAAACAAAATTTCAACTTAAAAGGCGAATGGTATTGGTTGATTATTTAATTTGGTTATACTTTGTATATTGTAAAATTTAATAGGAATTTCATTCTAATTTTCAAGATTTTTTTTGGAAAATGAAAATTCCATTGCACCAAATAAATATGATAGTATGAAAACGACACCAACCTTTTAGGAAGAATTTTTCTTTTGTGAGAATTTAAACAATTTTACTTTAATTGTTCCTATTGGTTTAGCTCATTCATTGTAATTAAAGACAATTTTTCATTTCTATATTTTTTTAAAAAAAGGTAAAATCATATCAAAAGAATTATCAATAATTTATTTTCAAATATATTAATGCTATGTTTGGGAATGAGGATTTCATTAAAAAATATAGATTTGACTCAAAATTAGTGTTTGACAAATACTAGAATTTCTAATTTGGATATAAATTAAAAAATCACAATTGTTACTAAAATGGTTTGAAGACGGGGATTTGAGAATGACCTGCCAAACCTTGTCATTCTCAAATTCTACATTCATGATTTCATAATTGAAATTATTAATTTAAAATGAATACTAGTTACCAAACACAACCTGACATCTTTCGCTATCTGATTGATATAATAATATCAAAAATGAAATACATACATCACAATACTTGATAATTTTTGTAGTTTTTGTTTAGTTGAAATTTAAATATATGGTTGTGTATTATTATATGTATATATTGATTGATATTGATATTTCAAGTAATCAATGAAGATTTCTTTCATATGTATTGAATTACACAATTTGGGAGAAACTTGTATTATACACAAAAATTAATTTTGTGGCTACATTTCAGTACATTCAAATGGTTGCCTCTTAATTTTGAAAATAAATCTTATTTTGAAAAATATAATCGAGGCCTGTTTGATTAGTGATAATCAAATAGCGGCAACGAGAATGATTTATAATGTAAAATTTATCAAAAGTTTCATATCAATCCATGGTAATGAAACTTTGATCACAAAAAAGCTTTTTTGTTTACAAATTTTCATTACCACATAATACCACATCTCCCAATGGTAATGCATTGGAATGAATTTTGTACAGAAAATGATCGAGATTATTGAAGTTGGACAACAATGACCATCAAGGTAATCAAGAGATTTTTCAACCAAAATTACACTAATGTTTCATTCTCATTACCACGGTTTATTACCACCAACAACGTGTCGTTAATGTTTACAACTTGATCGCATATTGTACATGCATGTCTTTCTATTTAACTCACCTTTTGGATATGAAAGACTACTTCTATGACTGATTTTGAAGTTTCAATCATAAACTTAATTTTTAATTAAATTGTTTCATTGATATCCTCTTATTAATTCACTCTAATAAATGTCTCGTTTCTTTATTGGCAAGTCATTTTAAATGTCTCAGTTCTATATTGAATATGTTATCTTTATTATTTTACCCTTACTAAACATAACTTTTTCACGCCTATTAACCTCACTTTACCCCTATTAAATTTTAAAACACTACATTTTTTTCTTTCATATGTGATCTCATATAATTATTTAAAAACACTGTATTTTTTCTTTCATATATATGTGCACACATTAAATATGAAAAGGAGGAAATATGTTTCAAATTTTCATATTTTTCTCATCCCAAATAAAATCTTTAGCGTTACATACAAAAAGAACTATATTAGATCCACGCTTGTAGCTAAAAGTTAGGGGTGTTCATAATAACCCGACCCGAATTATCCGGTATCCGGTTTTTAAAACCGGATAATTTACCCGGTTTTCGCAAACCGGATAATCCGGGTCGGGTACCGTTTTAAAACTGGGTGCCGGATCCGGGTCATGATTTTTTGAAAACCGGATACCCGGTATCCGATTTTCTTTAATTATTATTTTTTTTTACTTTTTTTCGTAAATAAAATGATCATAATATCTCATAAGCTAACCTTGGATTGAATATTTTTGAAGAGTTAGTATCTGAATTTTATAATTGTTTTTACTTAAGCCTATGAACAATAATATTATTCTTTCATTTTCTTAAATAATCTTTTATGACTAATTATGTTAAAGATTTTTAGGAAGTTTGTATTTGAATTTTATATAAAAAAATATTTTAAGTGAATATAGAGGTAAACAAACGTATAGTTGAACGACAAAACGACAAAAAAATAAAAAACAAAAAACATTCTAATAAAACCGGGTATCCGGTTTCCGACCCGGTTTAAACCGGTATCCGAATTCCGGGTACCCGATTTAAACCGGGTTGGAACCGGATCACAAATTTAGATACCCGAAAAACCGGGTACCCGAATTTTCGGATCCGGGTCGACCCGGTATCCGGTTTTGAACACCCCCAGCTAAAAGTACTTTCATAGATAAATGGTAAATGGTAATATTGCTCAAGTGAAATATTTAGTCTCAATCTCGTGGGTCAATCGACCAAAAAGCGCTTGTGGCTTAATGGATAGAGCATCTGCATGTGGAGCAGAAGGTTTGGGGTTCGACCCCTAATGGGCGCAGGTATCAATTGGGGGTTTCTTGACTGTGCGCATCTCTCTTTACTCCCTCCTTGGGGGTACGGGTATGATTTGTCCGCATCTTTCAAGGAAAAGAAAACCCCCACTCGACCCTGCTTTGTGTGGGATATCGAGAAGGTCCTTTCCTTTCCTTTCCTTGTGGCTCAATGGATAGAGCATCTACACATGGAGCAGAAGGTTTGGGGTTCGACCCCTACTAGACGTAGATATCAATTGTGGGGTTTCTTGACTGCGCGCATCTCTCTTTACCCCTCCTTAGAGGTACGAGTATGATTTATTCGCATCCTTCAAGAAAAGAAAACCCCCACTCGAACCCTGCCTTTGCGAAATACCGAAAAAGTCCTTTACCTTTACGGCTTTACTTTTTAAAAATTATTGTACCATACAATGATATCTAGCAGATAATTATTTTCTACAACTGTCTATTATGCAACATAAATTATTTTCCCCGGAAAACAATAAAACAAAAAATAGCTCCTACTCGAATCTTTTTCAATAGCTAGAAGACAGAATATATTAATAACATCTACCCATCTACAGTTACAATGACACAACATTATAATTATACATTTATATTATTGTTAGTGAATTTATTTTTTTCCGTTCTGAATTATTTGTTATATATTGGTTATGGATATTATTCATCATTCAAGCTAATATGAGGTTAATAAAGCTAAGTAAAATTTTGTTTGAATCGTCTAATTACATACTTTTATATTATTAACTTTTTATAATATTTAGATGTGTATAATTCAATATATAAATGAATATATAAAATAACACAATGAGTTGCGTAAAAAAAATCAATTATAATAAATATAATCAAACAGAGGAATTATTTAATCTTGTTGAATATTCGAATAAAAATGTTTCCTCAAGTGAAATATCTTTAGAATAAAAAGACGATAAATATTTAATAATTTAGCAAATATTTTATTTCCAATAATATTAAGTTTGATATTCTTCATAGTAATAGATATATTGAAATATAACGTAAATCTGATTAAATTATAAGAAGCAAATAGCAATGATTGAGTATTGAGATATATATTTCATGTATATATAGCTAATAAGCTATCAAACAATGTCTACTTATAAATTCAAAAATTCTAGAGCAACTTTTGTATGTATAAGACAATTCTACTAAAGAGCTTACTTTTTTTTATAAAAAAAATAAGTTTTTTAATATTCAAACTATCAATTTTAACATCAAAAATAATATATTAGAAAAATAAAAATAAATATGAAAATATGAAAATAGTGTTAACGAAAAAGTTACATTACAAGCTTTCACCCAGACCCACCCGTTGTGAATAATCTTACATTTAGATTATTTTCTAATAATCTAACATTTGTCATACATTTGTACACAACATATCATCATATTACTAATAATAGGTAATAATAAGATATATTGCCTAAGATAAATATTGGATTATTCACAGTGAATTATAACTTATAAGACAAGTATTGAATTATTAAAATATAATTTTCAAGGTGAGATTATTCGCAACGAACAAATAAAAAGATAAATTATATTAATATTAATTTTTCTTAATTTTAATTAATGTATAATTTGATTATATAGTTCAATAAAAAACTGACAATAAAGCCATCTTAAATAAGTGTTTTGTGTACATTCTAATGGACCTTTTCGTTCACTTTTCACGAGTTTGGAAAATGAAAGTGACATTGCAATTCGCAAATAGTATCTTGTTAAATATACGCCAGGTAAATATAGGCAGGTAAATATAGGTCGGCTCATTTGTTAAATGAGTAATTAAATAGTCATGTCAGCCATATTAGACCGTGACAATTCGTCACATACACTTGGTGAGGTTCATTGTTTCCCAAAACCATATGGCAATAGGAAGATTAGTTCACCCACTATATATGCAAGTCAACAACCCAATATATTATCGATGTTGGATCTTGTCTCACATGTGAAGTATTTCCAACACTCTCCCTCACATGTGAGCCACATCATACCAGGAACCACCTTCGGCTCTTGATACCATATTAGGCCGTAACAATTCGTCACATAATCTTACTGTGGCCCACTCGTGGGGTCACGGGCCGCCCGTGGGCTCGGGCCCACAAACCCATGGGTCAAGAGCGTTGACTTGCACATACATTTGGTGAGGTTAATTGTTTCCCAAAATCATATGGCAATAGGAAGGTTAGTTCACCGGCCACTATATATGCAAGTCAACAACTCACTATTTTATCGATGTGGGATCTTGTCTCACATAAGCCATTGGGCTGAGCTATTTAGAGAGCCGTCTATGCCATAGACGGTCTCTCAGAAGACCTTCTGAACTATGTATAGATGTATAACAATATTGGGCCGAAATGAATGGGCCAATGACCATTAATTGAATAAAGGAGTACTCTTGTGAAAGATTATGTCTTGGTGTGACAACCTAAAAAACAGGAGTCCATATACTCATTTTCTATATTAGTTCTCATAGTCTATATTAGTTCAGTTATACACGTCTCACAAAGCAACCATCTCAAATAACAATTTGTGTTGGAAAAGGGATGTATAATAATGTATTCAGTTGTAACAAATTCTAGTATGAGACGATCTTACTGTGAGATGCATCCCATACATGAGTTAAATAGTCCAACCAATATAAATTTTTAGTATATGGGCCCCTTGTTTTGAGCTTCTCTCACCAAAATACAGTCTCTTACAAGAGTTTCTCATCAATTGCTGCTCATAATTCAAATTAATCTATCTTTTTTTCCGATATATATGTCCTATTGATGTTTGTTTTCGTGTAGAGAGCCAAGCTAAATGCTTGAGCCTTTCATAATCTCTTCTTACCACATAATTTTATATTCCAATATCATTAATTAGCTCACAAATATACTCTATTGTTATAATACCTGCAACGTGTATTGAGCTTTTAGGTCTTAAATTCTTTAAACATATAATGAATTCATCCGCCTATGATGACTGATGTAGTCTTATTAATAATAAATAGGAAAAATTACCTAGAATAATTCAAACTATTCATGATTTTCCTACAATAATCTCATCTATTGATTAACCATGAATAATCCCAACTTTGAGGGGTATTTTCCTAGAGTAAACTTGGGTAACCCGATGACCTGCTATAGTAGGTAATTCACCAAAAAAAAATAAATTAAATATTAATTTAAAATTAGAAAATATTTTTGAAAATTTACATTAAAAATTCTAAATAATAAAAAAAATCATTAATTTTTTATTAATATTTTTTTAACATTTTTTTCGACATTTTATTTTAATTTATCTTTTTTTTAAGAAAATAAAACTTGCTATATCAAGTCATCCGGTCACCGGGTTTACTCCAGGAAAATGCCCTTCAAAGTTGGGATTATTAATGATTAATCAATAGGTGGGATTATTGTAGGAAAATCATGAATGTAATTTTTCCTAATAAATAAACCACCTTAAATTATGGTATATATTAATGTTTGCATTAGTTTTTCATGTTTAAGTCGCGCTCTTCTATGGGTATGAGTTGTCGTCGTCCTTCCCTCTCCAGACCCTATCCATAATGTTCTATGAGTGAGATACACTGAATAGAATGATGATGAATGTGCAGACTTTTTCATTCTAGCTATCAATTAACTTTACCGACGTCAATTCTATGTGCTATCTAGCTAATACTCAATTACTCATACCTAACTTGCTATCGTCATTGAAAATTATAAGGTTAATTAATTTAAAACAACTGAGGTGTTACTTTTATTAATTAAAATAGAAAATTTCTACATTTTATGCTTAGTGAAAATTATGTTATGGCTAAAGTTTTTGTATATATGTGACAAATTTAGTATGGACTAGGATGTCATAACCTCACTAAAACTATATATTAAAAAAAATAATAGTATTGTTAAGGATAAAAAAAAGTGAAATTGTAAAATAAGAGGCTCTATCAAAAATACCTATCAAACATACAAATAATACAACACACAAAATAAGAGTACTTAACCTTTGCATGTGACACAATTAATTATGTAGGCTCACTATAATAATAATAATTATATATATTCTTGGATTTGCCTCCCCAGATCATGCCCATAGTTTTCTATGTGCAGAATATACTGGGTAGGATGATGATGAATCTTGGATTTGCCTGCCTATCATGTATGACATTATGTGTTAATATTGTACTTCACTATAATAATTCATTTGGAGCCTATTTGTACAAAATATAAAATAAAATAGTGGAAAAGAATTATAGAACATTTTAAATCTATTCTTGTTGTGAATTTTTTCATAATCATAGTATTACAAAATTATGATGCAAAATACAATTACAATTTGAAGGGATTTCCCTTTTGTTTATAGCTAAAACAAAAACTTACATGATAACACTAAAATGAACTTGAAGATGTTATTTGTATCAAAGACCGTTAATCGGAAATTTGATACAGGTTGTAGTCATGTGCTTACTTTTCTTTTGTAATATTTCACCCACTAAGGTACTTGGGTTTGAACTTGGAAATTCACAACGAGATACACGTAGAATCTATATAAATATTACTTACAACAATATGTTTGGATGAATTATAAACTTGGAGGTTTAACAAAAATGTTTATAACTCTTCTAGAAAGCACAACCAAGAGAGAAACTCAAGGATATGAAAAGAATTCATAACAATGTGTAAGCATCCTTCACCCAAGACCCTCTATTTATACTATTGAAAGCATACCTTAGAGTTATGGGATACTAATTACCATTGATGATCAAGCTTAATGACCGCTCATCAATACCATGTTTATTGTGGTATTCATGAGCATTATGTGATATCCTAAAACACTCATATCATCAGAATAACAAGTGAACAAGAAAAGGAATCCAATGCACATTGATCAAAGAAGACAAAAAGACAAAACAGAACCTGGACAACAACCAAAGTCGAGTCGACTTTGGTTTCCCTCCCAGGAAAGCTGAGCCGACTTTTTCTACTGACTCGATTTTCCAATTTACCTTTTGTCCTCTCCGTTTTGACCCCTTTGGACCTTATATTTTTAATTAATACACTTTGTCCACTACTATTTGTAGTGTACTTGGTAATATATCTTAGGATTAATATACCCTAAATAGATTAATACTAGTACTACTACTACTACTAATGATGATGATGATAATAGTAGTATCGTAACTATAAAAAGACTAAAATGCAACATGCAAATAGAGTTGAACAACGATTTAAGGCTCTATTCGAATTTTGTTGGACCTTACCTTATTCTAAGTTAAGGGCTTAATATTTTGCTCTATAAGGGTCCAAATTGGTCCGGGCCCAGAAAATTTAAGACCCCATTTCAAAGTACAAACAATAAACATTGAAAATTCACCTTTAAAAATAAAATTAAAAAAGTCTAAATTTAAATCTGAACCCGACTCGTTTTCCATAAGGTCTAAATTTCCAAACTCTTAAATGCTCATCTCTACTTGCAAACATAAGAGTGACAAATAGAAAGGAAACAAGAATTAACAATCCCATAAAACAAGGGATATTCAATTAAAAAAAACTTAATACATAATTTATTATTTAGAATTAATTCAATCATATATATACTTGAGAAATGAAGAAAAGATAAGATCCAAGAAAGCAACTACAAACCAAATGTAATGAGATGTTGATTGGTTGCTTGTTAAGGGCGCAAAAACGTTAATATAATATCTTCCCATTCCCTAATTGTTCATATCTATTATTGGTCAACTAAAACTATCTTAAAATTAAGAAAACTTAATTCTATATCGTTAACTAATCCTCTTTTTGATTGGTTAACTAGCCTACTAATTGGTCCTTTTCATGATCTACTCATCCAACAAAATGTTCCTTCTAGAAATATATATATATATATATATATATATATATATATATATATATATATATATATATATATATATATATATACATATATATATATATATATATATATATATATATATATATATATATATATATATATATATATATATATATATATATATATATATATATATATATATATATATATATATATATATATATATATATATATATATATATATATATCAACAATAAGGTATTCATTTGGATTATCGATGGTATTGAATTTATAGTCCATACATTATATTAATTGGGTTTAACAAGTTAAAATTAAAGTTAATATAATTACAAAACTGATATCAAATCTATAACTATTACTAAAACAAAACACGCTGACATCATCACTATTTAATATTGCTTACGTGTCAAAACCTCAATAAAAAATTTCCCTCCAAAACTCAATGATGACATCATCACTAATTAATATTTTTGACTTAATTACTTTCTAATGTTATGCATGTTGATGTTATACTTTTTAGGTCACATCATTTAATATATTAGAAATCTATATATTTTGTTTTATTTTTTCAATTATTTATAAAATCTTATCAATTTTATTTATTAAATGAGTATTATTTAAGTGTATTGGATATTTTAAGTTGTTTAAAAGATAATATACTTTTATGAGGATTTTTTTATTATTTATACTAATGAAATTGGTTACTTAAATGCAATGCATAAGTCTAATATGATTTAAGTTGTGACTACCCTTATGCAAGTGATCACTTATATTTTTTATGACAAACAAATTTTTTTTAAAAAAATTTACATAAAAATTTATGTTAAATCTATAACTAAATTTTCACAATCATCTACGCACAATTGCAAGGTATGGTACAAATCAAACAATTTATGTAATATATACAACTATTCAGAGCTGCAACTATATATATAACTATGTAGACCGAAATGAGATTCAACTATAATGTAAAATTTATCTTAAAATTTTAATTTCTTAAATAATATGTCAGTAAATTTAATAAAGCCGTGCATCGCACGGGGATTATCTAGTTTTGAACTAATTGAAAACACTTAAAAAAAAGGTATTATTAAACTTCGTTGTCCTTTCTATTTTGTCGACATCCTTTATATAGCAAATTTCGAAGATTGTTCCTAGTTACTTTTCAAACCTTCAATTTCTAATATCTCTCTAAAAACACAAATTCTTGTGAGAGACGGTCTCTTTGAGATACCATTTCTATTTGGGTCGGCCCATAAAAGTAAATGTAGAGTAAGAGTAAAAATAAGCTTTAATGGGTTGGGCCTGAGGGACGTCTCTATGAGAGACGGTTTCTCAAGAGACTGACTGATTACATGTGTTGAAATTTGATACATGTTCACTCTTTTATCTATAACTTTTAATAGAAAAATCATATCATTGCAATGTTTGCGGCATTAGAACCTAGACTTCAAGATCGTTCCAATGATATATTTTATGCCCAATTTCAATAACGGAGTGAGAAAGGACTATTGTTTAAAGTTTTTTTGTACTAAAACTTGATACATGTTCAATCTTTTAGACATAACTTTTTATAGGAAAATTGTATCAATGCAAGGTTTGTGTCATTAGAAACTCGACTTCAAGATCTTTCCAATTATATGCCCTTTTCCGACAACCGAGCGAGAAATGATGACAAGTTTTTAAAGTTAACAAGAATTTTTAACATTTAGTCACGCGGTATGGTCGCGCATTATTGTACTGGAAACTTTAAACTGTCATCCTTTCTCGCTCAATTGTCAGAATTGGGCATATAATATGTCGTTGAAAAACTCTTAAAGTCTAGTTTCTAATGCCAAAACCTTGTATTAATACGATTGTTCTACAAATAGTTATGCCAAAAAGATTGAACATGGATCTAATTTTAGCACAAACAATCTGTAAACGATCGTCATTTCTTGCTCAGTATCGAAATCGGGCATATAATATATCATTAAAAAGATCTTAAAGTCTAGGTTCTAATGCCGCAAACATTGCAGTAATATGATTTTCCTATCAAAAGGTTTGACTAAAAGAGTGCTCATGTATCAAATTTCAACCCAAAACATGTGTTTAGGTTTATTTTCCGATTTTTAAAAATTATTTTCTTTAATAAAATTAATGTTTTTTATTTTAATTCAATTATTATTAATAAATTTAGTTTCGTAATGATGATGGTTGATTTTACAATTAAAAATAGAATTAAGGGCATTTTTAGTAATTTTATTAAAAAAGTGACGATAATATAAAAAAGGTGACTAACTTTAAGAATTGGATAAGAGGAAAAGGATATTTTGAGTATAGGATAAAGGTGATGATAAATTAGTGATAATGAAGGATAAGTTTTGTGGATAGCTACAAAAGAATGATTGGTATAAATGGTGTTGTTTTGATTAGTGTTAGTTATAAAATAACTTTCTCATTTATAAAATAATAACTCACTTTGTAAGTCACTCCTACCACTGTCTTTACAAGTTAACCAAGTGTTATTTCGTGCAAGAGACTACATATTAAAGGATTTATATATGGCTTTAAGAGTGTCTATTTAGAGTATTGATTAGTTTTCAAAAGAAATATTTTGAGTTTTCATATATTTCGTTATGCATCTAATTAATAATTAATGTTCACGACATATTTGTTTATGACAAATATCTAAGGTTTTGAACCAAACTTTAGCTATAACAATCCAAAATAAAACCTCCTCCTTTCGATGATATCATTCAAAATGATATTTATGTTCACATCATTTGTGAATTGAGATTGGATCGGATTAGTTTGACTCAATCAAAAGCCAATTGACAAGTTGATAACTGATCAATTCTTGTCACAATTTCTATATTTGTAGTGGGCGTCCCTATTAACAGTTGAATATTGTGATCGACTATAGCACAATTTTAAATTACTCATAATAAAAATGGAATGGACATAGAAGTATATGATACCACTACTTTTTGACCAATACTGTGAAAACTTTTGAAATTTTCTTTTATCTTAATTATTAATATGTTTTAATTACTTATTTATTTTGAAAAAGCAAAATACAGCAATATGAACCTTACTAATTATATCTACCATAAAAAAGATAAAATTGAAGAAAATAATTACATGATTTTATTTATTTATTTATGATAATTACATTCTCCAAGATATCCACTCAATTAAGGCAAAGTATCAACCACTCATTTCATCTCTAAATTAATTACAATGTCAGTTAGTTCAACTCACCACATAACTTCTACCATCCACCAAAGATAAAAACGACAAAATCATAGAAAAATCACCAGCATTGATCGGTCTCCCAATTCCGGCGCGGAAACTGACAAAACGACGACGTCGGAGATGCCGACAAACCAGGAAATCGTCTTTCCTTCCTTCGTACAATCGGATACAATTTCCGATCATAATCAGCGCGTTTATCAGGATCAGAGAGAATAGAATAAGCAGCGTTGACTCTCATGAACTCGTCGGCGTCACCAGTGACGTCAGGATGACAAGATCGAGCAAGTTTTCTGTACGCGTTCTTGATCTCTTCGTTTGTGGCTTCGATCGAGATTCCGAGGACTTCGTAGAGAGAAGATACGGAAGTTTCTGGTGATGCAGTGGCGGAGACGGCGTAAGGTCGTCGGAAAGTTGCAACGATCGGCGATGAGGAGAGATAGATTTTACCGGCGAGAGGTTTCGGAGGTTTTGGTTTGAAAGAAGGGAGAGAAGGAGAATAGAGAGAAAATGAGAGCATCGGAGAGAAAGAGGTTTTAGGTGAGAAGTGGTGGAACGGATTTGGGGTGGTTTGGGCCTCGGGAATTTATATACCAGGTCCACTTATGAGAAAAGTTTCGTGGTTGGAATTTGGAAAGAGTAGATAGTTAATCACTAAGAGTGGGTCCCTTTCAAATTACAAACAAATAAATTTTAAATAAATATCAAAATATAATTTTATTATTTGATTTATGCCAATATAAAATAAAATAAACAGATGTTCTCTTGAAAACACTCAAAGGTCCAGCCCAAATCTATATTTAAAATTGTAACAATATATATTTAGAATTGGACTGGGCTTTTGAGAGCCGTCTTTACAAAAGATGGTCTTAAGTAAGAATTTGTGTAAAATAAATACTAGAAACACAAAGAAAAATTATAGCAAAATAAAAGAGACGCCAAAATAAGAGAGTAATATATAGAACAAATTTCTTAGATTTATTTTGAAAAATTTAATTTTAAAGGCCTGACATATATAAATCAGGTGCTCTTTTGAGAGATCGTCTTTTGTGAAGATGACTCTCACAAATTCAGCTCAAATCTGTATTTAGAGCTGTAACAATGTATATTTAGAATTGGATTTGGCTTTTGAGAGTCGTCTTTACAAAAAACGCTATCAAGTAAGAATTTATGCATATGAATTTCTTTTCTACAAAAAAATTAAATGACCTATTAAATTTTAAAGTATCTTAGGTCTTGACAAATCGTCACCTAAGCTCACCGTGGTCCACTCGTGTGGACATGAGACACACGTGTGCTCGGACCCACAAACTCACATGTCAAGCGTTGACCTGCACATACACTTGGTGAGGTTTATCGTTTCCCAAAATCAAATGGTAATAGGAGGATTAACCCACTCAATATATATGCAAGTCTGTTTGAATGATACTCCTGAAAAGTATTTTGGCACCCTCTTTATGCATGGTTGACTATGTTATAAGTATTGATCATTAACATATATTTATGTGTAACTAAGACATCATTTGGGTCTGTTTGAGAGGGATATTTGATAGGAAACAACCCCAAATTAGTATTATCCATAATCATAAAACCTCTATTTATTTTTGTCTATAGAATATATTTAGGATTCTTCAAAATCATTACATATCCTGAAAGATGCGGACAAATCATATTCGTTCCTCTTAAGAAGGGAGTAAATAGAGATGCGCGCAATCAAAAAACCCTCCAACTTATACCTGCCTCCAATAGGGTTCAAACCCTAAAACTTCTGCTCCACATGAAACTACTCCCACGCTTCTTTGGGGGACTAGAAAGATACTTTGGTGATCACATATCTATCAAAACTTACTTGTAGCTAGGTTTATTCGATATCATTATTGTCAAGGAATTAACTCAACCAAAAGCTTAAACTGATGGTTGAGGCTCCAGAATATGTTATATACTCTAACACGTTCTCTCATTTAAAAGTGGAATATTCAGCGCCAGATATGAGGAGAGCATGTGTCGCATTCACACTTCTATGCTCTAGCCCAAATGTCTCTCGTGAGAGAGGACGTGTTAGATTATATACCATATCCTAAGGCCTCAATCATCAGCTTAAACTTTTGATTGAGTTGGTTGCTCGATAATTACACGAAAAAAAAATCACAGGCTATTGACTTAAAATTCTCAAATTCATCACACTCCCTACGAATCATAAAAGAAGGATTTAATCAACTAAATGTAACCTTACTCGAGCAAGATATATCATTGTATTACCTCGATCATAAGACTTACCAATTACCATATTCTCTAAATTTATAAATATTTTGGTAATGAATTTATATGTATATGTATATATATGTGTATAAATTAAAATATTAAATGTTAAAGGTACTAAAAAAAATATTTGGAGATAGCAATACATCGTTCTTTGTTAATAGTATAATTTATAGTCTATATAAATATTTATAGATTTAAAATTACTACTCTCTCCGTTCTTTTTTGTTCGTCTCGTTTAGAATATTCTATTTTGGAGAGAGAAATTTGATTAAGATTTTTAAGACATTTATTGATGATAAAATATATCCATATGAGATCTCCTTAGATTCGTCTTAATGTATACTTTTTATTTTATCATATATTTTTTATAATTATTTTTAATAATGAGTATTTAGAGGTATTTAGACTCAAAAGTTACTTTGAAAACCGTGCAAAAAGTAAATAGAAAGAACAAAAAAGAACGAAAGAAGTAAAAAAATAGTAATACTTCACTAAAATCAATATATTCTACATTCATGTGTTTTGACATTTAAGAGTCTCTAACCTATAATGACCATATCATATCATATATAAAATCTTATACCTTTATACTCTAAATATCCAAAAAAACTACCAATACTCTCCATGTACGATAATGCAAAATAAGTGAAACAAATGAAACGAAGAAGTATATGTAAATAATCAAATTTTTTAAAATATAAAAAAATAAAAACAAGATTGTAATGAAAGAATCAAAAATGAGAGTTATAACGGGGTACATTAGTATCATAATTACGATTAAAAAGTGGGTGATCAATAACACTTTCCCTACAAAGAGGGCAAGTCAAAACCCTAATTAACCAATTTTCAATACATTCCATATGATAAATATGTTTACACCTCGGTAGAACCCTAATTTTATCTCCTTTCTCAAATTCACCCAAACATATCGAACAATTCTCGTCTTCGAATTTATCATTACCATTATCATTACCATTGCTCGTTGATGGAGAGGGATCATAAACGACGATAGGTATGCATCTTAGGGCAAGGTTATGAAGAGGACTAGTCCTAGGTAACCTGATTGTGATTGGTAGTCGATTAATATCATTATTAGTACTGGTTGTAGAAGAAGAAGAATAATTATTTTGTGTATGATTAATGGAATAATTATTTTGTGTAGGATACATGGAATTACTACACCAATTTAAAATGCACTTGATAAATATAAGAATAAATATAAATATAAAAAATGTTGCCGTTGAAAAGCAATCTTGTGTACAACTTATTCCCAACATCTTGAAAAGTATAAATTAGGGTTTTATGTTTTGGTTGATTCGATAAAAATTAGTGTTTATATTGTTTGTTAATTGAATAGAAATTAAGATTTAGGGTTTATAAATGATTAATTTGGATTGGAAGGGATCATCAAAATTTAGGGTTTATAATTGGTTTGATGATTAGAGGGGATGAATTATGGGATTTTGTATATGGAGACGAGAAATAGTATCTT
This sequence comes from Amaranthus palmeri, assembly GCA_019776075.1. Taxonomy (NCBI): domain Eukaryota; kingdom Viridiplantae; phylum Streptophyta; class Magnoliopsida; order Caryophyllales; family Amaranthaceae; genus Amaranthus; species Amaranthus palmeri. Next base: position 1,191,694 of record JAAKBH010000028.1, on the reverse strand, counting down.
TCTTTTAAGATTTATGAGGATCTCGATATTATTTTCCAAAAATGGTAAATAAAGAAAGAGTATTTATTTGATTATATATATATATATGAAAAAAAAATTATTTATTTAATTATAGTACAATATATATTGAATTATAGTACCGAACTTCACATGAGATGCACAATTATAGCTAACTAACTAATAGCGCCATTCCACCTTAGCCGGAGAGGGTTTAAGAAAAACCTTTTCAAAATTCGTCACATGATCTCACCTTGGCCCACTCATGTGGACACGAAATACCCTTAAGCTTGGGCCCACAAACTCATGGGTCAAGCGTTGACCTGCACATAAGGTTTATTGTTTTCCAAAACCATACTGTAGTAGGAGGATTAGCCCACTCAATATATATAAAAGTCATAATCCACTATTTTTATCGATGTAGAGTACTTCTTTTTTCACGTGTAAAGTATTTCCATCTAACGAAGTTGTCTTTTTAAAATGTCATTTGCCATGTTGTCGTTTGTTTATAAATTTTTTTTAAAAAAAATTCAAAAAGTACACATATAATTACTCCATTTCTAAAATGCATTACTATACAATAGTAAGTGATCTAACTAACACACTAAATGTACGTGGATCAGTCTAATACTAATAGAGATGGTCTCATTACCTTGTCATAATCCGTATAATAGAAACCTAAATTCTTGAATTTCTTATAATTATTACAAGTTATTTAAAGTCAAAGAAAATTTTATAATGAAACTAATTTGATTATGAAATTAATATAGTTATTTTGAGATTGAGCTGAAGATTTTTTACTTAAAAACAATTTAAAATCTTTGTGAATGGTACTCCTGAAAAGTATTTTGGCAGGGCCATTCCTAAGAGTGGGCAAGAGGGGCTGTCGCCCAGGACCCTATGTCAAAAAAGCAAAATTAATAGTTGTAGAAGGTTTATATAGGTTATAAATTGCAAAGAAAAAGGGTCCCAATATGCCATTTTGCCTAGGACCCCAAAATATTTTGGGCCAACCCTGTATTTTGGCACCCTCTTTATGGTTGACTATGTTATAAGTATTGATCATCAACATATATGTATGTGTAACTAAGACATCATTTGGGTCTATTTGAGATAAATTTGTGGCCTTCGTAAGGCTTTCTATATTTTTTTTTCATTTTAATAACATTTAAAAAGCGTAAATTATAATTTTTTTTTAAAATTGTGGTAGTGAAAACCTATTTTAGACACGGATTCAAATTGGTGAAACTCTTCTCTCGCTCTGGTGTGACAACTATAGACGGATAATAACAAGCAATATTATCGATTTTTAGCCCTTTGAAGATGTTTAAGTGGTGATTCTTGACACTATTTATTTACTACTCATATTTCATCCGAATATTCTTAAAGTGCTCTAAAAGCGTGATTCATACATTTTAAATGAGGTCCTCGGGACCTATCTAAGGCCACAATTCAAATTTTTTGAACTCTTCTAACAATCCTTATATGTATCGAAGGATAGATATGTGAGAGGAAACGACCCCGAGTTAATATTATCCATGTAATCTCTATTTATGTTTGTCTATCAAATATATTTAAGGAATCTTCAAAATCATTATGTAGCAATTTTTCAGATTGTTGACAATTTCTTAGAGTATTATGTACTGACCCAATCGACTTCATATATAATTCAAATACTAGAGAAATACTTTGGTGATCATAAATGTATGTATTTTTGCCTTTTCCTCTATCTAAACCTATATGATCATATCATATCATATATGTGAAAGTAAAAAAAAAAAAAGCTACTAGCACGATTATTATTCTTTAGTCACTGCAACTTAATTTTTGTTTAGTGGGATATATTTAACGACATTTAATTTAAATGTCACTACTTTAAATTTCTAATAGTATATGTAGTGGATTTAATGACATTAATTAGATCCTTTAGCAGCATATAATAAAGAATCATACTAAAACTTTTTGCAACATACGGTCTAGTGACATTTCTCATAATTACCACTATAAACTAGAATAACAATTTCACATGTCACTAAAGGGTAAATAAAGTGTCGCTAAATTACTTTATGGAGACACTTTATAGTAGAACTTAAAATAAAAAGCAACAAATATTACTCTAGAATTATAAATAAATCAATGGCATTTTTTAACGCCATTGAAGCCAATGTCGCAAAAGTTAAATTTGTTGTAGTGAGTATATTTAGTATATTTAAAACCTTTATACCTTTATACTCTAAATATCCAGAAAAAAAACCACCAATACTCTCCATGTACGATATTTTTCTAATAAAATATTGCAAAATATATAAGTGAAACAAATCAAAAAGATAATAACGGGGTACATTAGTATTATCATTACGTATGAAATAGTGGGTGATCAATAACCCTTTCCCTACAAAGAGGACAAGTCAAAACCCTAATTAACCAATTTTCAATACATTCCATATGATAAATATGTTTACACCTTGGTAGAACCCTAATTTTATCTCCTTTCTCAAATTCACCCAAACATATCGAACAATTCTCGTCTTCGAATTTATCATTACCATTATCATTACCATTGCTCGTTGATGGAGGGGGATCATAAACGACGATAGGTATTGATCTTAGGGCATCGCTATGAAGATGACTAGGTAACCTGATTGTGATTGGTAGTCGATTAAGATTATTATTAGTAGAAGAAGAATAATAATTATTTTGTGTAGGATTAATGGAATTACAACACCATTTAAAAAACCACTGTTGGATGAAATATATATGAATAAATACAAATATACAAAGTACTACAATTGAAAAGTAATCTCCTTTAAAACGTGTTTCCAACATCTTGAAAAACATAGTATAAATTAGGGTTTTATGGTTTGGTTAATTCGATAAAATTAGTGTTTATATTTTTTGTTAATCGAATGGAAATTAAGATTTAGGATTTATAAATGATTAATTTGGATTTGGGTTTGTAATTGGTTGATTGGAAGGAATCATCAGAATTTAGGGTTTATAAGTGGTTTGATGATTAGAGGGGACGAATTATGAGATTTTGTATATAAAGACGAGAAATAGTAACTTTCTTTTAACATTTATGGGGATCTCAATATTATTTTCCAAAAATGATAAATAAAAAAAAGGAGTATTTATTTGATTATATAGGGAAAAAAAATGAGATGCACAATTATAGCTAACTAACTAATATCGCTATTTAGGGTTTAGGAAAAACCTCCTAAAAAAATTCACATTGAACCACGTAGAAGGATTATAAGCGGAAAAGTAAAGAAAAATTATAATTTAGTTATATCTCATAAGAGCCTAAATAAGAAAAAAATTATCAAATAAAAAAAATAAGACATTCGATATGAAATGCCTAATAATAAAATGAGACGTTCGATTAAATAGGATCGAGGGTATTAATTTTTGGAAAAATTGCTTCTAAAAGGGCGATTTTTAGCCCGTCTATAGATAAAGGGCTAACCTAACGTTTTATTTATAAAGATCCAACCTTTTATCCTTATTTGCAATATTTCCATATTAGTTGCACCATCTGCTTTTTCATACTAATGTACGAATTCAATCTTTAATATCTCTAATCATACATATCGAAAAATTACAAAAACTCAAATTTTTTTTTTTTTGAAGAAAAAAACTCAAAATTAATAAACTTTGAATCGTGACGATTTAAACAAGATCTCATATGACTATGTTTTAACTTTTAAATTACCGACAACATAAAAGTCAATTTGCTTGATAAATAGTACCGCATTCAACAATGTTGCAAATTAAATAGAACGGAGATAGTACTGTTTTATTTTTTTTTTCATAAATTTTTATTATGTGTGTTTAAAGATATTGAGTTTTAAAATTTATTTTGAAAACTGTGAAAAAGTAAATGAGAAGAACAAAAAAACAGAAGGAGCTGTAGTTTTCCTAAATCGAAATCACATTAAATTTTCATTATAATTCACACCTTGAATAACAACCAAACGAACCTATCCAAACTCTAATACTTCTATTACTTCCAAATTCCTTTTCACAATCAATACAATGTAAATGTATGAACAATTGATGATCATCTAGAATTTGATGATTAATAGAATCCAGCTAGAACAGAATTTATAGAATTTACATGATTACAACTCACATCAATGAGGGAAGCCCTAAACTCAGACTGTTACTTAGACTCGGGTACTTACTGAAGTTGGATACTGGTACGTGTCCAAGTGTCGAATACGTTTAAATATTCAATTTTACGCCTAAAATGAAGAGTCTAAGTATCATGCTATTGCCCGAGCATCAAGGATCAGACACAGGTACATAAAGCAAAATGAAGAGTCTGTTAGTCCGAGTAACAGACTCATATCAACAATGAATTGTGCTCCGAGTGTCATTTTTTCTGCTTCGGTTTAGCTCCAGCCCATCGAAAGAAATCACATCTCGTTTCAGGATTTGATGCTGGGCCCTGTTCAAGTTTGATGCACATTTAGATATTGTTGTATTCATCTTACCAGGAAATAAAGTTTCATAAAAATGAGTTCGAAGTGAAAAAAAAGAGGCAAAAAAGCCGTAGGATTACAACAAAACATATTTGCTCCAAGGTATACCGAGTTGGTTTAAAATGAAAGTATTTTTGCAAGCTAGTCACAGCATATAATACTAAAAAAACAGACAAAGTCGACTAAAAAATAGAATATTACCTCTCCGCGAGCACAAACATAAAATCGTCTACCAAAATTTGGACCCGGTTTTTTGACAACACGAGCAACACAAGCTTCACGATGTCCTTCACAGAGAGGTATGCTATCCTGCATAAGTTGTTGAATCCTTTGCCATTCCATTAAAGCCATAGTCTTCTTATCACTTCCGTTAGAGCAGTCGATCGGTGTGCTATGCTCTTGAGAAGCACCATCATCAAAATTACTCTCCGGGTTGATCGTCACTAATGTTTCTTTGGGAGAATCAGAAGAATTCAATGTGGTCTCGTGGTTTTCTGCATCGCTTTTTGTAAGATTTTCCGTCTTCGAAGAGTTACTTGGAATTTTGCAGAAAAAAGATGTTAGTGAGAGTTGAGCTTGTTGATTTTGTTTCGTTTTCTTCTTCTTTCGAACATCTTGCTTGTCCCCGGAAGAACTGGATTTACTCTTGCAGGCATTCATTGTTGAACAAGATAACATCGTTAAGTTAGCGCTTGAGACACTGCAAGAAGGGAGTCCTTTTACACTCTCCTCTACATTCACATACTCGGTGTCTTCTACACTTGATGGACTTGTCAGCGTACCGTCACCAACCTTTTCCGTCAACTGTCTTTTCTTTAAAATTGACACTGCATAAATGACGGAGCTGAATCACGGTCAGAGGACTATAAATAGATACAGAATTTTACAAATATTGCGGCAAAATTTGCTAGAATTACATAAACACAGCCAACAACTAACACTAGAGAATAGAAAAGGGACCACTGTGACAGTGAACTAAATCTTTGGGATTGCCTAAATTTTATCAGAGCTTATACATTGGCAATTGGCAATTGCCATATGTCTTGGGCTTGGTCATCAGCCCTGTGTCCCGCACAAAGTCGGGGTCCGAGGGAGAGATAGCAGACAGATCATACCCGTACTCCCTCAAAGGAGAGAGCATGAGAAATGTGTGCATTCAAATTAAACCCCCAAGAGGTGAAAGCCTAACATAATGAAAGATGGGTAGCACCAAGATAACATAGGAGAAATCACCAGCAAAACACAAAACAAGCTGGACTAGGATTGGGCCGTAAGGAGAAAATTAAATAAATAAGCAAAACTACATAGAGCATAGAGAAGTAAGTGAAAGGGGACTATTCGTATTCATCTTTATAATTTCTTTGACACTCGAATGTGACAAAACCATTTACAGTGAACATGATAGCTAGAATAGGTGGTTTGCAGGTCACAAGTATTGACCTGCTCACCCTTTTGGCCTACTTCTTTCCGAAAGCTTTCTTATGGGAGAAAGCGATGATAGGAGTAACTGAAAAACAAAATTGAAGGGCTTTTCTTACAATATACTTCATGTCCCTTATTTTGATGGGACCAAAGATTTAAAATTCTTTGGTTTAGTATTATAATGGATTATATAAATTACTCATTCTATATTATACACTTTTATGCATGTGAAGTTGCCGATGATGCTTACTACCAAGAGTCAACCACAAGCAACCTCTTTGTTACTGCTAATAAGGGTAAGGTTGCGTACATTCGACGCTCCCAAAATGCTGCTTCGGTGGAAGCCATTTGGTGGCATTGGGGCAATGGAATGTTGTTCTTACATGAGTAGAGTAACTTCTAGAAAGTGGACAATTAGAGACCGCCCAACACAAAGCAAGCCATATTTTACGCAACACTAGAATGCCATAAGCTTCACTTTTAATTTGCAGAATTGCAGGTGAATTTTAATTTCATCAATATTCTACGTAAAATTTCTTTTTTGGATAATACCAGTCAATTTTTGTTCACCACTACATCTTATCTTCCATCTAGAATGGCAAGCAAGAACCAACAATGCATGCACACCACGGTATACTATCTGTTTACAACAACATCAAAAAGCCTTAGAAAACTCACATACCAATAGTTTGTTGTGACCCACGAATCTCAGGCATATATCTGGCAGACAAAGGTGGTGTACTGTGCAGTTGGATATCAGGGATATCTTTTAAAGTAACAAACACAGGAACATGATCAGAACCTTCCAGTTTAGCCGCTCTGCCTCCTTTCCGGCTATTCGCGAAACCACAAGATACATAGGTCAAAGAATCAAACATGATCATAATATGAAAACATGAAAACATTAGCTATGAGGAGCTTAGAATTTTTTTTCACCAAAAGTTGAGACATTCACATAGCAAATCAGAATATTAGCTAAGAATTGGCAATCACTGAGTAAATGTATATAAATAGAAGACATATTAGCAAATTTACAGTAAACTAGTGTTGATAGTGCCTATAACACTTGGACTTGGATATTGATGTGAGACATGAGTAATGTCCGCTTCACAGCCTTGGCTATTATTTCAAAATGAAGTGTCCGGCTTACATATGGCCATATCTAAGTATTGAAAATCAAAGCATGCATACTTAATGTAAAAGAAGAGTCCTAAACTCTTAGCTCCTAAGGTAACAAAAATTATGCTGCAAAAGAGACAAATATCAAAAGGACAGAAATTCTATTCACTGAGTATCTCATACCACCCATATGTTTGGATTAAGGCTTTGGCATTATTGTGCTGTGAGGATCTCATACCACAACACACTATGTCTCAAGTCTTTTCGACTTTGAAAAAGAAATTATTTAGGAAAAATTTTTATATTACAAAGGGGAACTAGATGTCAATACAAGGCATCTACATTAACAGTTGTATATACTAAAGAGAATGGGCGGAGCTATATGGGGGGGTAAGGGAGGCCCAGCCCCCGGTCCAAACACGCAACCCGTTGATAACTCAACGCCCCTTACTATTTTATTATATACTATAATATAAGAGCTGATTAAATATCACAAAATCAATTAAACTTCAACCAGTTAAATTAGTAGAAATGAAATCTTGAGGTCTATAGTTCAAATCTTCATGTAATAATTTTTTAAACCATCAATTTAAAAAAAAATTTGCCTTTTAAGTTTCAACACACTCACACAACCCTTGTTGACATCTTTATAAGCGCCCAACTTTTCAACTCACAAATTATTTTTCCAATCAAAAGCAAAAAACTTAAAATTTAAATTGTTTTTATATAATTTAACTTGTTTTTAATAAATTATTTTGCTAGCGTATTAATCATTCGACAATAAAATTTTGTTGGTGTACCGGTTATTGACTATAAATTTTGCTAATACATCGGCTATTTGGCCCCTCCAAAATTAAATTCTTAAATTATTATTATAATTATAATTATCCATCCAGTATTGAACATCTAATTCCAAAGTCGACATAGTCATTGAAGGACTTTGAAACCATGTGCAATTTTCTACAATTAGCTAATCACAAAATCAGCATTCATATACCTTGCTGAGATGCCAGGCTTCCATCTTCTGAACTGTGTCATAATATCACACTCTTCAACATGACAAGCGACAAGGCTATGGTCATCATTGTCATGCAAACAATGTAAGCATACACCAGAAGCAAGTATGTGATCAATCCTGCTCCCATAATTAAATTCTTCAGCACCATTATGTACTGGCCAGCAAGTATACGCATCTGTCCTGCACAGGAAAATGAACCAGAGAAAAGTTAGATAAGTGTCAAAACAATGCTACCATCAAAATCCTGATGATATGTAAAAGAAAAAATAAATAACTTTAATATGTCGCAAACCTTTCTGGATGTTTTTCTCTAAAGAGGTCAAAAAAGGAACCTCCATTTTTCACCAATTGACTCCTAAACCATCTACGGAACCTACAAAAAATCCAAAACATTGGCTTACAAAAGTTACACTGATATGATTCTGTTATACTCGGTATATTCATAGGGTCTTAAGTAAAGTAAATAAATAAAAGATTAGTTAGAGTTGTTATTTTAGGCTGTTATGTTAGTTAGTCTTTTATTAGCTTTATTCTTGTTTTGTCTTTCCCTTCCCATATCTTATAAATAGAGGGAAGTATGGGATGTGGAGGATAGGATATATCTAGAAGAGAAGTGGAAACACTTAGGAGTGAACGTCCCATTGTATGGTTCTTGTAATTCATCAATAAAGGTTGTTTTTAGTTACTGAATTGGACGGATTCATTACAGATTCCACCAACTAGAAAGGAAAAAAAAGGAAAAAGTATGCTGGGAGGTGAGCGGCTTTGAATGCCAACCACATGAGTTGAACGAGAATTCTGAACTTACTCATTCTTCTCAAAGTCTGGCCCAGCCTCACAACGATCTATAGAAGAAGGAGCAATGTTCAGGTCGCCTACTACAACTATCCGCCTCTTTTCTTGTTGAAGCAATTCCCATCTTCTCTACAAAAGAGATCAAATTTAAAGTGCAAGAATATTGCAGCAATAAGTTCATGTAATATACTAGTGTCTAATACTATACTCAGAATACAAAGTAATGTCCATTACATCAATTAAGGCAATTAGAATAAAGAGTGAGTGAAGTTTTAGGTGATAAAATGCAATTACTTCTAGTTTCATAGGATAGTCTTGAAAGTATTTTTTTTTTCATCTTATTTACCTTTTTAGCAACGGTAACATACTTCCTTTGTCCCATTGGAATTTACCCCATATTCCCCAATGTGAGAGCTTTTAGGGGACAGATGATGCAATCTCAATGGGACAAAGGGAATATGGTTGACATGCACGTGAACAATGTTCAAGCATTGTATAAGTGTATAGTTGATATGGTAGACAGATAAAATGACAATTCACTAATTTCTCTTATTTTCAAATGTAGCGAAATTATAAGAGAAAGGGAGTACTAAAAAGTTCTACAGGGTGATTAACCTAATTGATAAATACGATACAAAGTATTCACTTAATGACTCATGAGAGCATTCTTAACAAAGTTCCTGGCCCTGCAAGGGAAAGTTAGCAAGTATTATTGTTATAAAGCATCAGATATTGGAACACATTTACCTGCATGATCTTGTAGAAGTTGGCTTTGAATTGGACCCTCTCCACATCATCAGGATCTGCTCTAGGCCCATATACATTAAAAAGAACTGCAATTTTCAAAGTGTAGCAACCTTAAAGGGCTGTTGTACAGAACATCAATAAGATTTCGAGATAATCAGAATTTTTCATGCAAAACCATAGACTCAGTACTTCCAGTAAATATCGCACTAGCTCAGATTGATTAGGGAACAGATTGCATAAAGTCAATCACTTTCGCAACAAAAGATGTGAGCAAATTGATGAAATAGAGAATAATTACCAAAATGACCATGATCTGTAATGACACAACGGCCCTCACTATCGATCTTCAAAAGTTCATCCTTTCGAAACTCCGTAAGGCATTCCATGTCCGTAAAAAGCTGGTCGGTTCTAGATTCATTCCCATTAAAACTCTCTAAAAGACCAGTGAAGCCTTCTTCAGCTGCCACAGGTAACGCTACTTCGGTACTAGTGAATGCTGATTTTACACGGCAAAAAGTTGCAACACCTACAAATACTCACTCGAGTCACTTCAATACAAAAGGGGATGCTAGATCATGTTACTAAATTCAGAAAAATCCTAGTTCATAGTAGATTCATCAATAGTAAGCACAAGATGATTAGTGGTGTAGTTTTAACATTTAATAGTATACTATTTCAAGTCTCTTGTTACTACATTACTTCCTCACCAACTTGACATTAAAAATCTAGTTTTATGTAAGATCTTTTCATATAAAGGCTACACAGTTCAATTCATGGCTATTGATAAGTTCAATGCAGCACAATAGGTTCAAGCATTCAAGGTGAAAACAATATTGTCAATTATCCATATTGCTATCACTAACAAGGGTAAGAGCAAGGATCAACCAACCCCAAAACTTGCCTCGGTCGAAGCCACTAAGTGCCATTGGGGATTTGGGTTAATGGAATGTATACATATAGCTAGTTACATACACATTTCTTGAGCAAGAAAACACAGAAAAAGTAAAACCCGGTAAGGGGAATGGAAAAGAGATTGATACCAGAATAGCCGGTGCGGCCTTTTCCACAGGTACGTGTACAAGAAAAGAAGGATTCATATCCTTCAGCAACAATTAAATCAGCAGTAAGCTCCTGTCTAGTCACTTTTATCTCCTGAAATTCAAAGCCAAAATTAACTAAACAATAAACCCAATACATAGATTCAAAAACAGGCAGCAAACATCCCACCTCATTGTCCCCTCTAGGTGGGAACACTCTTGTGTCATTTGGGACAATGTTTGGTTCAAGCCTCGTATATTTTATATACTCTATGACGCCCCTTTTACAACAAAGCCATTTTAGCTAGAAGTGTGATCTAAAACAGCCATCTTTATATGCTTTATTCTACTTGATATTCAAATTCACGAACTTCTATCATGTTGGCTTATGACACCATATGAGGGAACAATTCAAACAAAAGCTCAAGGTGCAAATTTGTTAGAGTATATAATATATTCTGGGGCCTCAACCATTAGCTTAAGCTTTTGGTTGAGTTGGTTCCTTGACATGTTATCAGAGGCCAACGGGAAAAAAAGGTCACGGGTTCAAATCTCAACCACCCCTCATTTAAGTGGAATATTTAACATCAGGTATGAGGGAGCCTATGTTGCATCCACACTTCTAGCCCGAAGGGCTCTCGTGTGAGGGGGCGTGTTAGATTATATAACATATTCTGGGGCCTCAACCATTAGCTTAAGCTTTTGGTTGAGTTGGTTCCTTAACATTATTTCTATAGTCTACAAATAGACTCAATGCGATAAAACAAAGCAAAATAATTCACAGGATCAATAGAGTATGATGATTAGGGGACAAACCTGGAAACAAATAATGTCAGCATCCAGAGAATCAAGCAATTTAAGGAGAGAACCATACTGAGCTATACGTTGTCGGATGCCATTGACATTGTAAGTTACAATCTTCAACATTTCGGGTAATCAAATTCACGAATTGGATATCATGACATTACCAATTTAGATCTTTAACGGTTTTTGACAATTTACATTAGTTTTCTCTGTGAATCATTTCATCAAGCACATGGAGTGCAATCAAATATAGCAATTTATCATCATAATCCAGCAACCTAAGACCTGGGTATTGGGATATGCAAGTTTGATCAATGGAACCTGAACCTGAACCTGAACCTGAACTGGAATCGGAACGCGCGGAATGGAAACAGAAATGGGAAGGAGGAATTTTCGCGCCCTTTTAAGTCGTAGAAGTATAGAAGTTCAGGAACCCTTTTGATTTATAAGGTCACTAAAATGATTAACTAGACGTCTAAAATATTGAACTTTTAATTAGCAAATACTTCATCCGTTCCATAATACTTGCTACATATTCCATTTTGGGAAATTTCTTATTACTTGCTACATTTCCATATTTGGTAACAAACCAATCATTTAAAGTTATACCTACTCCTACTTTTATCCTACTCTATATCTAATTATTCCTATTTTTCTTTTTCACTTTTCAACAAATAATATTAAAAAATTACAAAAAGCAACTTTTCACCTATTGCTCATCATTGCACAGTTACTCCTTAATATTTATGCCCATGCAATGGTAGCAACTAAATAAAAACGAAGGAAGTATGAAATAAAGGAGTAGAAATTCATAAATTAGGTAAGAATATAAGGAGAAAAGGTACTCATTATTAGTTTTTTTTTTTTTTTTTAAGATAGAAGAGGTACTCATTATTAGGTATTGACAATATGATCAATTGGAGTTATAAAAAAAAAGTTATTCCACATTGTTGGGGTTTTGTGACTCAAACTGAGTTTAAGACCAGTTGAAGATGACTACTTTTTTCAATAGTGAAAGTCGACTCGACTCCCTTGGCGGAGGTGCTCACTGTTGAGTCGGCATTAGGTACTAATCTTGCATCGTTTTATCCAGAAGAGAAAGTGGAGTCGACGACCATGGTGGAGGAGCCAAAGCTAACACGGCACCGAATGCTGTCTTGAAAATTGATTTTCCCAGAAGGTACAGCCGAGTTGGTGCTTTAGGGGTTAGGTCTAGAGTTGACTCGACGATAGTTGCATGCTACATTTTGACTTGATTAATGTGGGTTTGTTGTTGATAGTTTTATTTCTTTACCCTAATTTCTTAATTTATGAGGTGTACTACATAAAAGCCTTGTTTGTTGGAATTAGGGTTACAAACTACAAAGTGAGAAAGACTAAAAGACAGATAAAGCAAGAGAGAACCATTATTAAGGTTTCTAATATTCTTCTTGTAATCTTCTAGTTTATAATGAAAAGCTTGATTCTCGGTGCCCTGTGGACGTGCCTATCTCATCGATAGTGAACCACGTAACTTTCTCAACGTGATTTTCTTTATTGTATGCATTGAATCTTTAATATTTTCATTTATTACTTCTACTGCAAGCAACCATCTTCTAACTTAAATGTGACTGATAGTAGATTATAGGGATTTTTAAACTAAGGATTTTCTAGCTGGGAAGAGATTTGGCAATCATCTCAAAATATTTCCTATAAATTATAGGGATTTTCAAGTCCACCTCCTAATAAAAAAAAACAACCTCCAAAAATACTACTACTTTCAATCTACTACTAATATCTAATTTGCTTTTTGGATACTATTCACTTCTTACTCTTAATTTATATTCTAAATCTATAAGTTAAAATATAGTCAAGTGGGATCTTGTCAGTGGCGGACCCAGGAATTTCAAACTGGGGGTACAAAACACGAACGTCATACAGTGGCGGACCCAGGAATTCCAAACGAGGTCTTGCCATCGAATCTCACCTAGCCCTCCCCTCCCATCAACCTACCCCATATTAAAAATAAAAATAAAAATAAAAATAAAAATACTTGCGCTGGGCAGTCATGTGACACTTGAAGGAATGAACCCTAATCAACTCAAAGTCTCTAGCATCACAAACGAAGGGCGAAAATTTTTTCAAATATTCTGACCAACTCATGCAAGTCAATTGTGAAAAATTCAAAGATAATGTTGTCATCTAAAGATTTTTTAAATAAAAATAGAAAAATCCAAGAAAAAAAAGATAAATTTTTGAAAAATGCTTCTTAAATTTTGTGAAAAATTTCCAATACAGTATGTTGAGTCCTTCAAATATAACTAACACAAACATGTTTAGAAATAACAAAAGAAAAATCTAATTTTAAAAATCTCACTCTTTCTCATTCTCTTTTAAAAAAAAATCCAACCTTTATACTGCTCAAAGTACTGACCTCGTTAAGTTACTTGCAACATTTAACATTAAACAAATTAAAAACCAAAATGTCGAATTACTAAGAGAAAAACTAGCATAAAGGTTAGATTTTTAAAAAATAATCGAAATGTGAGATTTTTAAAAGACAACAAGCAAAAATGGAATTTTTTAAATTAAATTTTTCAAAACAACTTTTCGAGTTTGAGCAACGAGTATCCTCACTAATGGCAGGTTAAGAGATAAAAAGTACAGAATAAAAATCAGGTTAGTTTATCCTAGTAATCCTACCAATAAAACCTCAATTGAAAATCGAATACACCATATGTTGAACGAAATTACTTCAGAAAAAAAAAAATCAAAATTTCAGTAAAAGAACTCACTGATGTCCAGAACCACGATTTGGCAGTAGAGAAAGAGTATAACACCAATACTATTGTAGAAGATGGATAATTAGTGGAACAGCTTGCTGAATGCTGATTTTTTTTAAAATTTTTTTTTTTAATTTTTTTTTTCTGAATTTTTTTTTTCAAACTGAACTGTACCCCCTTGTCACACTACTGGGTCCGCCCATGGATCTTGTTTGATTTATTTCAATGCAAGGATTATTTATATCAATTTTTCATAATTTTTAATTATATACAATTAAAAATATTAGGAATTAAATAAGTGCATTTGATAGAGAATATAACGTAAACGAGACATTAGTAGTAAATTAAAGGGAGTACTGAGCATCTAATTGAACAATCCTCCCCTGGATCATACCCCAAAGATAATACCTAGTGTCTTTAAGAATAATAAACCACTATAATTAACCTTAATTGTCTCTTAATTTTGACTAAATTATGTATACATTGAATTTGACCAATTAAACTATAGACAAGAACGTGTGCAAGACACAATTTAACCCCAAAAATATTCCTTTTTTGGCTTAAAAAACAAGAAAAAGGGAAATTAATTCCATTTATGGTTAAAGATAACTTAAAAAACTTTACCAAAAATCATTTTTAAGATAGAAATTCTTGTACTTAAATCTTTTATCCTTGTTTATTCTTGTTTGATCCATCATCTTTCATTTGATCAAGAGACAAGAATAAACATAAAGAAAGAATCTTTAATATAGTAACTATTTTTTCAGTTGTTTATCAAATTCTTTCTGTAATAAAAATCTAAGCTTTACCCATTTAAAATACACTAATTTAGTTGGGATTAAATCATTGAAGCTAACAAAACAAATTGGGTATTGTTAGAACAAAATAGAAATGGATCAATGGCAAAGTAATAAAGTTTGCCCTCCTGGTGGATCCCAAAGTTCCCTGCTTGATTCCAGGTTTGTTTCCCTTTACTTTTAATCTCAAAATTAGTGGTTTTTAATTAAATAATGGGGTTTTTATGTACTTAATGTAAGATTAGTGCTTTTATGATTAATTTGCAATTTTGAATTATGGGTCAATTTTTTCTTGTGGGTTTTTATTGGAATGATGTTCTTGATTGTTAGGGTTTGATGAATTTTTTGGTGGTATATTCTACAATTGATGAAGATTTTAGGGGGAAATTTTTGGGGATTATGTGGCATTTATGTAGAGTAGTAATTGTGTTAAGGATTATTGGGTTATTGTATCATTCATGAGTACACTAATTGGTGAAGTTTGGAGGTTGTTACTATTTGTAGTTTTGTACTTCTAATTAAACTATATGTGATTAGGTTATATTGAGTAACTTGATTACATATTCTTATGTTCCTTATTTCGATGGGCCAAATATTTATAGTTCTTCGCTTTCGAATTAGTGAAAATAATTCGCCAGTTAGTTCGTCTCATTCGTGATTCACTCAAAGTGATTCGAAAATAGCCTAACTGACCATAATTTGCCCTTACCGATTCGAATCGCAAGACAATCAGCGAATTATGTGACACTGTTTCGAATCATAGTGGACTAAAGTAAAATGAGTCATTAAATCATGTACGCTTCGTACTTTATGTTTAGGTGAAACTAAGGATCAATTGAATACAACCTCTGTTAGCTTTATGATTTATAACAGTAATATTGCGTACATCCGACTCTCCCAAACCCACCCTAAGTGGGAGTCACTGAATGCTATCAGGGTAGTGGAATGGTGATGATAACTTAATTCATATGTAGAAGTAGTTTGAATTATGGACAGGAAGTAGTTTCCTTTTGTGGAAATTGCTGTCGATTTAGGCTATTATTAGGTAAGATTTGGATTGATCCGATATCCGGTTTTGAACACCCCTAGGTACTTGTATATGTCTTTGTTACAGTGTATTTGGGTATAATGGTATAGGTGTGATAGGAATTTAAGAGGAAAACTTAACTTCTGTTTTCCCAAACGGCAAACGATGACCTTTACATGGAGAAAATTGATATAATGTTTTCCGTCCAGTGTTTAATTTGTAATGTTTGGCAGTGATACATATTTCCAACCAACCAGATGAAGCCCTTCATTCCTTATTTTGCCATTTGATTTCATAGGCAAAGGCCAGAAGAAGTGAAGGACCCTATTGCTGTGCGGAAGGTTCAGAAGGCTGACCGGGAAAAATTGAGGAGGGATCGACTAAACGAGCAGTTTCTAGAGCTTGGAAATGCTCTAGGTAATCTGTTTATCATTTTGTGCGCCAAGACGTCATATTTCTGGTGCTTTTTCTTAATGATAGTTCATAAGTCTTTGTTATATTGTACGACTTTACGAATATGAAGTGCATGCTGCATATATTATCATACTCTTAATCCCGCAACACCAACTCTATGCATTGTACTCGGTCTGTGTTTCTCTTTTCGGAATCCTAGCTCAGCTGTTCTATTTTCAAATTGATTTTGCGTATGCAGACCTAGTTTCTCGGGAATCTAGCATTATTTCCTTGTGTGGCCCTGGTTTTTAGGCTTGCATAAGTAACATCTCTCGGGGAAGTCTAAGGCTTGAGGGTGTCTCGTGTGTTAACCGGTAAGGACAATTGTATACTATCTCCATTGGAATTAAAGTTGCCGCATTCAACTATAGTAGTAAATCGGTAAGCAACCTGTATTTTGAGGGATCCCTGGCCCCCCGGAAACTGTTAAGGTCATAAAATATTGTTTGATATGTACAATAAAAAGGTTTAGCGTAATGGTTAAAACTATGGTTTTTGAATTGAAGGTTCGTTAGTTTTATCGTACAAGCCCTTAGCTATATGTTTTTGCTAACAAATGTATTTCCCGTAATCAGATCCAGACCGACCCAAGAATGATAAGGCAACTATCTTGACGGATACCATCCAACTATTAAGAGAATTGAATGCTGAGGTCAACAAGCTCAAAGCCGAATATTCTTCTCTCTCGGAGGAATCACGAGAGGTGATTACTACATCGTTAAACTTATAAACCCGTTGAGATAATCCAATGCACTTCTCATGAGTTGATTTGAAACAGTTGACCCAGGAAAAAAATGAGCTTAGAGAAGAGAAGGCGTCTCTGAAATCCGATATTGATAGCCTCAATGCTCAGTATCAGCAGAGATTAAGGGTCGTATTCCCATGGGGAGCCGTTGAACCATCTGTAGTCATTGCCCCACCTTACTCATATCCACTTCCCGTGGCAGTTCCTCCGGGCCCGATTCCCATGCAGCCTTATCCTTTTTTCGGAAGCCAAAATACTAGTACAATTCCTACTCATCCAGCTTATATGTACCCAACTCCGCCAAATCCACATGTTGAGCAGCAGCCTATTCAGCCGCCATCTACGAATGTTTTGAACAAACCAGATTCCCAAAGCAAAGCTCTTGACAGCAGAAATAAAAGACATCATGAGAGAACCGACTACTCCAGTGATGTTGCGACAGAGTTGGAACTCAAGACGCCTGGTTGTGGGCAGCAGCAGGTCAGTTCAATGTCAGTGAAAAGTAGAGATGTTCATTCGGGTCATCGGGTCAAGTGGTCGTGTCGATTCATAATCGGGTCTTGTGTCCACATTGATTTTAATATAAATTTAAATTCATTTTGACGTCGGTTCAAGTCGGTTTCGGTTATAAGGTCGGGTGAATATCGGGTCGTCGGATTTGTTTTGAACACCTCCAGTGCAAGGTTTTCTTGTCAGTTACTTGATTGCGTATTTTCATGCATATACAGGAATCTGATAGAAAAGGCAAGCAATCACAAAAAAAGGATAAGACTTCTATCGACGAAGGCTCTTCAAGCAGATTTTCTTCCTGTCAAGGTCCTCAAGAGAGTTCCTCAAATAGTGTAAGTCACATTCCAAGATCTGACCCGTGAAGCAGTTAACATTCCTTCATACATCTCAAGGTAGTCTCTCGATTTAACGTCTGATTGGTCTTGTGCAAGATATCGGAAAGTTAAAAAGTGTAATTAGGTTCTGACTTAGCTCATTCTAATGGTATGCTAGGCTTGTAGCTCATTGTTGTCATCTGTAAATGTGACAATAATAGTTGGGGATTTGAATTCGGAGCTACGCAATGTGATGGATAATGTAATATTCAAAGGAAATATATATATAGTTTCATGATCTTTTGTCAAAACACCATCGCCCATCACCTGAAAAGTTCGTGTTTCTTCATGTCAATCGTTTTAGTGACCTGAACAGTACAGGAAGCAGAATAGTCATATAACTGCTTTGCGTTATGGTTATCAACGCATGTTGAGTGGCTATCGAGAAATTTCCCTAGATCGACCTGGATGTCCTGAAAATCACTCCACTTCTTTCCCCGAAGTCTTCCCATATCTCCCTCTCTTGCCGGACTTCAACAACCTGTCTATGTCCGATTTCAGACGCACCGCGGTTTAGATTAAAGGTTTCCGGAAGAGATCTCATGGCAATGAAAGCGCGATAGCTTAGAATGGTCTCAACAACAAAGGTATAAGTTCGTTCGGTGCTCATGTAGTGTAACGATGGGTGGGGGGTGGTTTAGTACTAGTGTTAGTTTAATCACAAGGTTAGACAAACTATTGTTCACAAGACTTGCATAGATGAAAGTGAAAAAATTTTGAGTTTTACATGTACTCTTTTAAGTGAGGTAAGTTTCTAAACTGGTCTATAACAACATTTATTTTTTTCATGCAGTCAAATATATTAATTCAATTCTTAATATTTCTAATTATGTATGATAAAATATTGAACCCTTAACATCTCTTGTTGTGTATAACTGAAAATTATAAAAAGTTGATATTAATAACTCTTGTGTTTAGACGAATCAAATAAGGCCCCACTTGATTATGTTTTAACTTATAGATTAAGAATAAAATACAAATTAAGAGTAATCTGTGAATAGTGTCAAAAATCAAAGGAACAAAGGTACTGAAACGGAGAGAGTATAAAAGTAGACAAATGTCGGTAGAATCTTCGAGTTTTGGGATATTCACGCCCTATCGTTGTGATGAACATATGAAAACAAAAGAAGAAAACGGTTCATGCCTTCATTTTTAAGAAAAAGATTCTATTTAATTCTTCACATATACAAGACAAGGTAAAATTTTACATCTCCAAACTACAATCTCCAACAAATTTTGTTCAATCCCTTCCAAGAACTGAACTCAAAAACAAAGATCCCCAAGAACACCCACCACAAAAAGGAGCATATTCACCATTTGTATCCCCTTCTCTTCACCATTTGGGTATATCCCCATGATCAACATCAAACACCATCTAACACCTAATATTTATACAAAAAATCATCCCGACACACTTCCGCTTTTTTCCCTTCCCCTTCCTTCCCACGGCCCCCAAACAAGTTCGCACAATCCGCATAATTTGAAGGTTCTATAACTTCATTTCGTTGCGTCTGCTAGTCCCCCTTCTGGCGTTAAGAGGAGATGGTGAGCTTATAACCCGATAGCATGCAATATCGCATGCTTTTAAGTTGCTTCGATCATAGCCTCCTTGAGTTTTTCCGGCAAGTTGGGCTGGCAATTTTCCGTGAACTTATGCTTGCAGATCTCAAAAGCCTTCGGAACTCTGATAGGCTTATTTTACCATCTTTATCGATATCTGCCTCCTCTAAAAGCGGATCGACTGATCCCTTCAATCCCGTATGCTGAAGAAAACAATACTGAAAGTGAGAAAAGTATACATGTAGTAAGAGGATCAAGACTAAATCAACACAAGAAGCAACAATGCCCAATTCACAATGAAATGTTGGTCGGAATTCACTTTCATTCAAAAAGTGTTCTTCCGATGTTTATCGTAGTATACATCTAATACTCTCGCTCAATTCTTGAGTGATCGAATCAACTACATATGCTTTATCTGTTTGCCGATCAAACTAAAATAATATTTTACTATCTCAATGTCACTAGATAGCCCGGTCTAGGAGTGAATTACACCATCTCTGACTAATACCATGAGTTTGCCGCTTAGGGGACTTACACAAATATAAACGAAATGTTTTGTCGCTAGGAGAATACGAAAAAAAAAAAAAAAAAAGAAATTTAGATTGTGCAGATGATATCAAAAGAGAGAAGAAATGTGTGGAAGATAATTAGAGCAACTACTAGGGCGGACAAAAATAGAAATTATAGCAAACGAGGACCAGAAGATAGTTTCAAAGTTCAAACAATAACTCCAAGATCGGATGATGGATTCTAGGCAAATAACAAGCTATAACAAAAACTCTGTTCCCTCCGTCTTATTGAATTTGCAGCATTTGTCATTTTCGTATGTCCCACTTATATTCCATCATTTCTATTTTTTGACAATTTCCCACCACTTCCTTTTAATCTCATCCATAAATTTTAACCCATATTTAATTTCATCCACCCAATTTATTATTCTCTTTATTTATTTATTACCATTATTCACCCTTTTCTTAAAAATCACACCTTTCTCTCTGATGCAAATCTAAGAGGACAGAGGGGGTACATGAGAACCCCATGGGCCCACAGAGGAAGATCATAAGAAGCAAGAGAATGATAGGAAACAAAAGAGTACATTTGTATAGTCTCATAAATGACACTGAAATCAAAAGAAAGAACACATGCCAATAATGGTAGCATAATATTATTAATGGCATTAGATCTGAGATGAGATCTTAGTCCTTAAACTCTTAATGCCAGCTAAACTTACCAGTTTGAGTTCTTCAGGTGTTATGAATCCATCTTTATCGACATCGAACTTTTCGAATGCTGCTTGCGACAGTTGTTGCCATTTCTCGTTGTCGTGCTCTTGCAATTGATGTACATGTAGCGTTGCTGCCACAAACTCCGTAAAATCCACAAGGCCGTCAGTGTTGCTGTCGATCTGTATCGTAGAAAAATGTTCATAACCCCGCATAGTAAATAAGCAATAAGTTTAAGTAAATGTAAAACTCAAAGGAAAATTTGCCTAAAATAATCCAACTTTTTACTGATTTTCCTACTATAATCCCAACTTTATTTAACCATGAATATTCCAATTACTAAAGGGTGCTTGCTAAGAATGCACTAAGGTAACCTCTTACCTATACAACAAGTCACTTTGTATAAAAAAAATTTAAAAAATAAACACAAAATTAAATTATTAAAAAAGCAAAAAATTTAAAATAATTTATCCCAAAAAAAATTAAAATAATTAAAACTTAAAAAAGGAATCGAGTAAATTTATTTTTTGATTTTTAATTTTAAATATTTTGAATTTTTTTTTCTTTTTTTTTTGTGTGCTGCAAAAACCGATCACCATTTGGGCAACAGTGTTCTTGGATAATTGACCCTAAAATTCAGATTATTATAGTTAATAAAAAATTGGGATTATTGTAGGAAAATGAATAAAAAGTTGGATTATTTTAGGTGAACTTTCCAAGCTAAAATATACAAATAATTACCGCTTCAACAATTTCCGTTACGCGGGAATCTTTTAACTTCCATGGCAGGTCCTTAGCTAGGGCCTGCCTCATCTCTTCAAGACTGATGGTTCCGCTTTTATCAATGTCAATGGCGTCAAATTGATCTCGCAGATCAGCTAGCTCTTCTTCGTTGAGCGTACTTGCCAATGCCTAGAGGACGAATATGATACAATTAAAAGGTTACTAAGGGAGAAAATGGAAAAGAAGCAATGATATTCCTAGTATAGAGTATCATGCAGTTTTCTTACCCTCAAGGCAAACTGCTTCATTCGGCTGTACTTCACGAATTGTCGCATGTTTCGTAAAACTGATATGTCGATGGGAATATCCAGCGCGTTTCCTCCTTCTCTGACCCACGGGTGTGCTAAAAAGTTCGAGTAGGAAAGGGAACGAGATAAAATTAGGAACTTGTAGCAATTTTTTTGAAATCCGGAGTTGGAATAGCTTGAGACCGAGGGTAAAACAGGATAAGAGCAAATACTTACAGAGTGCCTGAGCAGCAGTATATCGAGCACGAGGATCCTTCACAAGTAATTTCTTCACAAAATCCTTGGCACCATTGCTTATAGTAGGCCACGGCTTACGACGAAAATCAGGCTTGTTCCGCAAAACCTGGAACAAAAAGAATTTCGTTTCAGTAAAAGAGAAATTCGAAATATCGAACGAACGCTAGGCAGAAACGTATTTATGGCAACAGTCCCACCACCAACACCAGGTGCTACCTATGTTACTTGGACACGAGTACTAATGTTGGCTACTGGTACGTGTCCAAGTGTCGGATACTATAAATATTCAGTTTTATGGCTAAAATGAAGTGTCTAGGTGCCATACCAATGTCCGAGTATCAAGGATCAGACACAGGTACGTGAAGTAAGATGAAGAATCCGAGTAACATAGGGTGCTACATACCTCCTTGAAGATACCATCTTCAGTTTTATCCCAAAACGGGCGTCGCCCACAAAGCAATATATAGGTTATTACACCAATACTCCAAACATCAGACTCCGGACCTGATTTTCGTTTTAGGACTTCTGGTGCAACATAGTAGGCGCTGCCAACAATATCCGTGAATTTTCTCCCTGCAAGAATAATATTTGCCAGAGATATCAGCATTTTGCACAATCAAATGACAGTCAAATAGAACAAGAGCAGTGTCTCCAAACTAGAGGTGTTCAAAGCATACCCAATGACCTGACATTTACATGACCTTAAACCGAACCCGATTTGACCCAAATTCAAAAACAATTTAAGATTATGTAAAAAACAACATGAAAACAAAACCCGTTTTCAAACCGACCCAAAACACCCATTCTGAAATCAACCCGATAAACCGATTAAACACCTGTACTCCAAACAAACAAAAGCAGTATTACAAAATATGTAGTTCACAGAGAAAAGGAGCAAAACATCCTCTAGAACTACACGGGGGAAAACATGATGCATAAAGGAACACACATTGCCAGAATTAAGGTTGATTCATGTCCGTTCATCTACTCACCAGGTTTGATGAAATCTGAAAGACCGAAGTCTGTCGCTTTTAAAGCTGAATCCTCTTTAGGTGACTTGAAAAGAAAATTCTGCAAACGAAGAAATCGGTTGACGTTTAACATATGCACAGTATAATCAGATTTTTGTGTTACATAAATACGATTGAAGGCTACCTCAGGTTTCATATCCCGGTGGACTAGACCATTTAAATGACACTGAGCAGCAACTTTAAGCATTTGCCGTACTACAACTGCTGCGTCTTTCTCTGTGTATCGGCTATCCTTTCTGTGGAAGTAAAATAAGCAACATAAGAACATTTATGTACCCATTACCCAACAAAAATTCACATTCGGACTTCAGCTGATGAAATGAATATAGCTAAGGAAGAGAATTTGCTTACTTGGCTAGTATTCGGTCCAACAACTCCCCACCTTCACACAACCTGGTGACATACCATTGTTAGCACAATCTTCACAAACAGGTCAATTAAGGTACGCAGTGGGACAAATGAAGTCTCACACAACAACAACAACGCCTATAATAGGCCGTGACTACTGACTATTCGTCATATGATCGCCCCATGGGCCCACTCGTGTGGACGCACGCACAAGGCACCCGTAGACTCGGACCACAAACCCATGGGTAATGAGCATTGACTTGTATACAACACTTGATGAGTTTCACTCTTTCCGAAAACCATATGGTTTAAGAAAGATTACTAATCAAGTATTATATTCAAGTCCACAACCCAATATTATATCGATGTGTGATCTTCCTTACATGTGAAGTATTTCCAACAGCCAATGCCTTAACCCCAAAAGATTGTGATCAGCTACATGAACCAATAAATCAGTTCCAGACCTCCAGTGGTCGATTCTAAATGAATACTTATATCCCAATCTACCCATCCCCTCCCCGAGCCATCCATGCTCGCGGTTCCAAGTAAGAGCAACTTGGTTGTCTAAAGGTACACTCTAAAAAGCACAATCATAAAACATTGGATTCAAACTTACTCCATCACTATGTAGACATAGTTTTCATCCTCAAATGCATTATGGAATTGAACTACATTCTCATGGCCAGCAAGGGCTTTTAATATCTTAACTTCTCGCTTAACATCCTCCACCGCAATAGGAAGCACCATCTGCAAACAAATACATCAAACATCACATTCCAATACTAAAAATGCATCAATGACTTTCCCTATTCAAAATAGATATAGATAAACATCCAAGGGGCAAGATGAAATAACAAGAAATTGCTCTAGTACCCATTAAGCAGGAACAATTCGATTCGATTTGCTGGTATAAAGAGCATAACATAGCTATATCAGTAACACAAGCATCCATTACCATAACTCAAATAGTTAATTCTATATAGTATGACCTAATCTAATCAATTTAAACTTGATAAACTAAAATAAGCTAATCACTATTCTAAAAAAGTAAGGATTCTATCCATGTAAAAGTTCTTTTCAGATAACACAAATGAAATTCAGCAGACAACTATTGTCTTTTATAAATTATAATTCCATTTTTAACCTTGATTTCTAAATTCCAAACCATCCTCACATGATTGATTCACTGGTCTCCTTGCATATCCCGAATAAAAAAAAACAAATTATGATCGATTTTTAGCCATTTTAGAGTAAGCGAATTCGAATTAACTAGCAAATTATGTCACACCGTCCTAACCCAATAAGCCAAAAAAAAAAAAAAAAAAAACTTCAACAACTCAAAATTTTAGACACAAGTAAATAACAAACCAATCATCTCAACAAAAAAATTACATTACAATCACTCAATCAGCAACCCAGAAAAAAACAAATACATGAACAGAAAAAAAAAACCCAAAATTAAAATCAAGAAATTAAAAAAAAAAAAAAAAAATTAGTACCTTACTCTTATCAATCTTCTTGACAGCAACACGATCTCCATTAGATTTATCAGTAGCAACATAAGTATACCCAAATTGACCATGTCCCAACAATTTCCCAATTGTATATTTATATTCAAAATCTTTATCATACCCAAAATCTGTTCTTTTTCCACAAGGAATCGCACCTTGACGCCTAGAACTGGTTTTTTCTCTAGGTTTAAACATACCCACATTATTATTATTGTTATTTTTATGATTTTTTCCATTACCCTCAATTTCATTTCTTTTTTGTGTTTGTTTTTGATTAGACCCATCATTTTTTGGTGCTGTATTTGCTACAGATTTTGCTGGTTCTTTCCTTTGATTCTTGATTACAGTTAATGCATTATTTGTTGTTGTTGTTGTTGTTGAATTGCTGTTTGATCCATTCACTTTTGTGGTTGATAAACAAGAACCCATTTTTATTTTTACAAAAAGATGATTTTTTTGAAGAATTGGAGAAATACCCAATAATAATTGAGGTGTTATTAGGGTAAAATGTGGGAATTATATTTATATAAGAAAGAAAAATGGGGGATGAAAGTAAAGGGAAAAGGGAAAGAGAGAGGAAGGTGTTTGATAGGGAGGAGGATGGTGGTGATTGTTGATTGGTGATTGGTGGTCAAATGGGGAGACTTTGAAGGAGAAACTTTATTTATTTATACTAAATGAATTTAGATTTTTTTTTTTTGAGGGAGAATTTAGAGTTTTTAAAAATGGAGGAAAATCATTAATTTTTTTGTTTAATGATTTTCCCCCATTTTCTTCTTCTTGAGATTATGGTGAATTTTAATCTTCAAAAAAAAAAGATTATAGTGAATTTTTTGTGGTGATTTTTTGTTTTTGTGTTATTTATTAAGTTAAGTTTATATATATATATATTTTTTGAGGTAAGAATAACTTCATATTGCTAGAGTGACAAGGGGAATTATGTTTATATATATAAAAATTTCTAATTTATTTTTATGTTTTGTAAATCATCATAAAACGATAAAAAGCATAATAATAAAATAAATAACACCAAAAAAGATAAATTAAAACAATAAAATTATCTCTCCCTCTGTCAAACTTTACTACATAAAGATGATGATTTGTTAACTTCACAAATAATCGTTATTTACTAAAACGTTCTCTTTTACATGTGATGAGAACTAAACTTCTATTATAAAAAATATAAAAGTACTTTCTTTGTCCCATCAAAATTCAAATCTAACACATAAGCATTTGGTAAAAAAAAATCAAAACAAATGAAGCAAAAATAAATATTTGGGGTAATGAAATAAAAGTTTGAATGAGATAAAAGATAAATTAAATATACCAATGAAATTAAATATATTAATGAAAATTAAAGAAAAAATAGATCATAGTCAAAAATAGAAATTGAGCAAATTTAATAAGATAAACTAAAAATAAAAGTTGGATAAAATAGTAGGATAGATCCAGTGAAACAATACAGTGAAAATTATATTCACTTTATTTTCACACCCACATATGAGCGTTTCTTCCATATTTCTACCCTATTATTTTTATCATATGGAGTATTATAAATTACGAGTTTATATCATCATAAAATTAAAATTTTAACATGGAAAATATTTAAAAAAATTATACATAACACTCTTAAAAATCTTCCTTTCTCTTATTATGAGCAAAAAATTATAAATATCAATTAATCTAACAAACAAATCCAAATTCCAAAGTCCAACCTAATTGATACAAAATGTTTAACCTACCTTCCCCACCATTAATTACTATCACAAGAGATGTCCTCAAAAGTGAAAACCTAACCCTAAAAATATATTTTACTTTCATTATGTGTCCACTAACTCTATCTAACTCCATTAAATTCATTAAATACAAATATAAACTTTTATACATTTTTTTTTCTCTATTTATTTGAAGTTAAAACCGAGTTATTAAATATGTTTTCTTCTTTTAGGAAAATGATATATACGAAAATGATATATACAACCCTAACGGCTGTATACAAGAAGAAATTTTGCATTTAATTTATTTAATTTAATATTATTTTTGCATTGTAAACATAAGCAATTAATTATACTTTATTATTTTATCATTTATTATTTCTTGGAAACTTAAAAATCATTATATAAAATAGTAATTATTTTCCAATTTTTAGATTAGCTAGATTCTCTTGAAAACTTAAAATTAATAATGATAGAATGAATTTGTAAATTTTTATGTACAGCCCTAAAAGCTGTAAATATCATTACCCTTTCTTTTAAAATGAAATTAACTAGCAGTCACTCACTGATTTTTAATTCACATATTCCGTCCAATCATCCATTTCTTTTCTTAGACCATACATTTTACTCTTTTCGACTTATATTCTTTTTTTCTAAATTAAAAAAATAAAATAAAAGTAATTTGTTAGAATAAGCAAATTTGGTAATGGCTTTCAACGCACAATTCTAGCTAGCATACATCTTGCATACAAAAAATCCAAAGCTGTATACGCGTGAATTTTCGATTCTATGAAGATTGAAGATTATCCGCCAAGTAAATTTAAAAGTATATTCCACTCTTTTTAATGGGACATTAGGACTCATATTTTTCTTTATAGAAGTATTTTTTTTTATTATACTTGTTATATTTGACTTTTTACTCAGTCTAATGCATTATTTTGATTATTTATATATTGAATTATACATGTCTAAAAATTATAAAAAAATTAATATTATGAAAGTATGCGATTAAACGATTCAAACAATTCCCACTTGATATATTTTTGCTTGCACATTAGCCGCAATATATAAAATAAGGTTGAACGGCGAATAGTGTTGATAACGAAAATGTAGCGAATATTTCAGAACGGAGGAAGTCCTACTATATTTAAAAGGTAAAGGTAAAGGACTTTTTAGGTATCTTGCACAAGACAAGGTTCGAGTGGGAGGTTTTCTTTTTTCTTGAAAGATGCAGACAAATCATATCCATACTCCCAAAGAGGGAGTAAAGAGAAATGCGCGTAGTCAAGAAATCCCCCAATTGATACTTGCGCCCAATAGGAGTCCTAGTATATTTGTTCGTGTAAAATGTACAATACACAAATGTGTTTGTGTTTATATAAAATAAATTAAGTAAATTGACAAAATAAAATCTAAATATTAATTTAATTGTATGTAGTCGTGAGTCGGAACCTTTTAAAATATATATAGATAAGAAGACACCGTTGAAAACGTACATATAAAATGTATTTAGTCGCAAGTTGGAACTTTTAAAATTCGGGGTTATCACCGATAATCTTTCGTTGTGTAGTATACAGCCTACAGGTCTTATATGCATAATTGTTCAAAATTGTATCGATTAACCAAAAAACAATATGACTTGGCTCGATTTGAAATAACTCTATCAAAATATTTGCATAAACACAAAAATCACAATTAAGTCAGTCTAACTGAACACCCAAATGTACACCTTTACCTGTATGTTAATTTATCACTTTTATGCAAATTTGGTGGTCCAAAATGATTGGAAATCTATATAAACAAGCCAAGTAAATTTCCATAAGCCTCTAATAATTAGGAGATGCTTCAATTCAACAAATTAAAGACTTGGGAGTTGGGAGTATTGCATTACTTACGTCAAAGTAGAAGCCAAATCTAGAAGCATTTTCAACACAAATAATTTACATACGTTGATATTGCGTAAACTTTACGATGCACTCCATGATTCCCAAGCATGCTAAACAACAAAGCTTTAGTTTGCTCCCACTTGCCTCTTTTTTCTGGCTAGACGGTTTATAGCATAGACGAGTGTAATGGGTCAGTTCATTTTTATACTTTTCAAAAGTAGCAACTGAAATTTTCATTGAGTTGGGTTATTGTGAGTGTCGTCTATGCCATAGACGGTCTCTCAGAAGACCTCCTGAAAACTTTTTCATTCACCAGAAAAACAATATATACATCACGACTAGGACAAAATTCATCTTTTTCTTATTTGCATTAGTATGGAAACGAGGTTCACCTTCTGTGAAGGGTTTCTTCGTCCCATTCTTCACGTGTATACGAGAGCAAGAGAGGCCTAAACTCCCACTTGCCTCTTATGCCTTAAAAAAATATTTTATACTCTATCTTATTCAACTTATGCATGTGTCCTATTTGACTTTTCATTGATTTTTTGGTGTCCAAATTGGGACCACATGAAAGGTGAAAGAGTGTAGTATTTTAAAATCTGATAAGGCGAACGTGGGGTTAGCAAGTATAAAAGTATGAAAAAAGTTAAGTTTTGTAATGGTAAACTGGTAAAGTTAACATACCCAAAATACAAATGAAACATTTAAAGTGACTAGACCGGATAAGAAAATGAGACACGTATGGTGAATACTGAATAGGAGGGAGTATAATACTTTCTACGTTTCATTATACTTTTATTTTTTTCTCAATCCAATGCGTTACTTTGGTTATTTATATCTTGAATTATGCTGTGCATGATTAAAATACATAAAAATTAATATTATAAAAATAAAGAATTTGAGAATTCAAGCTAAACCCCACTTGACTATAATAATTTTACACATTAAATCCAGTATATAAATAAATCTTGAATAGTATAAGGGAAAAAAAGTTTCAAAGAAAAAGATTGGATTTATCATTACTTTTAGCCAACTTCAATTTGTTGGGATTAACTAAGCTTTATTTGTTGTTGTACTAGTCATTAGTGTGAACTAAATAATTAAAGTAAATCATTAATTTGGATTATTCAAGCAAAAAAAGATTCAATTACTCTTATGATTTGATTTCATATTCACATTATTATTTGTCATCAAATAAAGAAAAGAAAAAGATACTTTTTCCGTTTCATAATATTTGCTACTAAGTGTGATATTTTGTGTGGGAAAATATCACTATCAGTAGCAAGTATTATAAAACGGACGAGAAAGTATATGGGAAAAATAGTGTAGGTTGACTAGGAGTCTTGGTCTTGGCTTGGATAAGACAAAGTGTATCCAATGCTTTGAAATGGTCAAGAACTAATTAAGCATCACCAAGCAACCCAATTGGATAAGGAAGTGCTTATCATCATTTATTTATTATTGCTATTTTGTTGAAGTGTGTACTTCTATTTTTTTTTTCCCACTTGTAATTTAATTTATTTGGAAGAAGCTTGGAAAAAGTTTAAAGCTAATTATTTTAATAATTTAGTCAAAGTGAAGAAAAGAAAAAAAATTGTTGCACTACAATATTATTTGCTTTTAGTGAGATATATTTAGCAACATAATTTGTTTTTAGTCAAAAAATCAGTGATGAAAAAATTAAATATATAATTAAATTAGCTAGATGAATTGAAACGACAAGTTTAAGAATTAGATTAAAATTAATTAATAAGATGAGACCACGATCAAAAAAGAAAATATTATAACAAAGTTATAATGACGAACTAAAATAAAAGTGTGTTATATTCTTTTACCTTTTAATTTTGGCTAATTAATTTTGTTTTAATTACGTTCATTACTTTATTATGTTATTTTGAGATTTTCACAATTCTTCCAATTTAATTCAATTCAATTTAATATAGGTTAAGTTGGTTTCGTTTAAATCAATTAAAGATACAACTTTCTATATGACTAGACCTATCAAAACAATTGGTTGGGCATGTCGTGGTTCGTTCACTTTTGATCGCCTCGTTTTCAGATCGATCAGGTTATTTTTAGGTGGGATCAGTTTTCGGTCAGGTCTCGAAGGGTTCAATTTGACCTAATGAGCAAAGGATTATATACTTTTTATAATTAGTTTTTCTGAAAAAAATACATACATAATAATTTTTTATTTTCAAATTAAAGAAAATATCCTCATATAAAAAAGGATCAACACACGTATTTTAAGGCTATAATTAAGAAATATTAACCCAAAATATAAAAAATCGACTAAAAGTATAGTGAGTCATCATCATTATCATACCCAGTGTATTCCGCCCATGGAAACTATGATTTGGGTTTGGGGAGGGAGGGAAGGCGACAATTCATACCCATAAAGGAGAGAGTGGCCAAAGAATTCATCGGCTTGAAAAAACAAAAGAGGTTCCAGCAAGGAATAGGACCGAGTAAAAATGATGTGACAATGATGACGTCAGACTGAAAACGAGTCAAAATGTTTGAGTTTGAGTTTTATTCGTATTTGTCCTTGTTTTTATCGATATATTCAGATCGAGTCATTTTATGGCTATGGGTCAAATTTTTTGCATTGTGACCCACTAATTTCCAATCAGATTTTGGATTAATTTCGGATCAAATTAAATTTTTACAAGTCTTAATATCATGGACAAAAATGTAATGTTATTTCTAATAATAAATTTATAATAAATAATCATGTGAATGCAATTTTTTTTCCAATATATTTAACCTATAAAGTATTTAGAAACTGTAGTTAACATTTAGTCCAAACATTTTTTATAACTCTTTAATATCATGAGGAGTTAACTAATAATTTTTTTAATTATTATGTAGTATATTTTACATAAAGTTCAGATCAATGATTTAATAGGCCTAATTATGTTTGGTAGACAAAATTAAAAAATAGTAAAATCCATTATATATGCATGCAATCCATATGGGATTATTACTAATAACTTACAAAAGTATTTCTTTTCTTTAATTTCTTTGATTTTGTTATTTTTTTTAATCCAAAAGCTTTTACATGTGAAATTAAAATATTGGAAAACTAATACTCCCAAAATGAATGAGTTGTATGCTAATCACTTTAAAACAAACAACACTTGAGTAAAAGCTCACAACTTTTAAAGTCCAATTTCAAAAATATTTTTATTTTCTTTGCAAAAATTTAAGACCTAAATCAAGCACCTAAAGCATAGATAAAAAAAATGTAAATTATATTAAACTTTAGGAACAATCCCCAACAACAGCCTTGTAATTTACTCGTTTTCATTTAAACAGCCTCCAACTTCGTTTATCCTCAACAACAGCCACCAAAGTACCAAAAGTGACATCGAAACAGCCACATTGCCCAAATGACCGGTTGTTAGCCTATTCTTACCTTTGACTCTTGTTTATGACCGTTGACCAAAATTTTAAAAAAAAAAAAAAAAAAAAAATCACTTCCTTCATCCCTTACCTTTCACCATTCACTCTTCTTCCTCCATTTCTTTATCCTCTTCCACTCTCCATACCTTTCTTCAAATACCCTTCAAAAAATCCAAGAAGTCAAGGTTAATAAACCCTTCAAAAAATCAATTTCTGTTGGGTCTCCTCTTTTTAGCTCCACAATTTCCTCGAAGGAAAGTGGTTTATGCCATGGATTTCCTTCCAATTTTCTGGGATTTGGAGGAGTTCAAGGGAAAAGAAATGGGAATGGTAGAATCGTTGCTGCTCTGCAAGAAGGAGGACCCATGACTGGAATAGTATTTCAACCTTTTGAGGAGGTTAAGGGTGATGATTTCACAGTCATGGCATAAAGTTAGTATTCACATTTCTTACTTCCCTAATTTCAGATTTGCCCTAAAAATCAAACGTGCTTCCTACTTATTATCTCTGAATTTTTAGAAGCAAGAACATGTTCATTCCGTTCCCCTCCGCCTGATTAAGTGAAGAAATCAGCTACAAATTCCTCTTTTTTGGCCTGGAAATCGATTAAGAACAGCCCCAAAAACCCACATTTAATCCCCCAAAATTTGGATTCCGCTTTTTGATTTCTCTTTATTGGAAAAGTTGATGTGTTTTGTGGAATGAGTTTTTTTGTCTAGAAAAGTATTTGAAGAAAGGTATGGAGAGTGGAAGAGGATAAAGAAATGGAGGAAGAAGAGTGAATGGTGAAAGGTAAGGGATGAAGGAAGTGATTTTTTTTTTTTTTTTTTTTTTAAATTTTGGTCAACGGTCATAAACAAGAGTCAAAGGTAAGAATAGGCTAACAACCGGTCATTTGGGCAATGTGGCTGTTTCGATGTCACTTTTGGTACTTTGGTGGCTGTTGTTGAGGATAAACGAAGTTGGAGGCTGTTTAAATGAAAACGAGTAAATTACAAGGCTGTTGTTGGGGATTGTTCCTAAACTTTATTTAAAACCTTATAATTTAGATAACAATGTACGATTGGACATCATAGTCATCTTGAAAAAAATTTAGAGGCCCTGTGTGAAATTTTAATTTTACGCCTTATTTATACTAAATATATTTACTTTTATAAACTTAACATATTTTTTTATTAACCTTTTCATATACGAGAGAAAGAGGGTCGGGGCCCTATGCGGTCGGTCGCCCACTCTAAAAACCCCATCTATTGGACACCTTACACATGCTCAGTTGGACTTCTAATCAACATCATCATCTTCATCTTATTTAGCCAATCCCGTCGCTAATGGCGATGAGTACGTTTCGGTCGCTATTTTGATACTTATTTGTAGTGGCGTATTCCGCTTATAGAAATCAATCAGTTGAACTCCTCATCATCATTATCTTCGTCTTACTCAGCGTATCCTACTCATAGAATTCGTTGGACTCCTAATTTATACAATAACAAGCAATTTCCTTGCACAATCCTTGTTGGATATATTAGACAAATAATACATAGTAGACTAATTCAAGGGTTTGGTAAACGACATTAAAACTAGTACACTTGGACTATTTGAAATTTGATAAATGAAACATGTACATAACGAGTACAATGATTTGGACAACTAACTATTAATTATGAACATACAAATTAATTTTGGTCAACACTTAAAGGCCCTCACTTAATATTCTTACTAATTATGTGTAACTTCGTTTCATTACGTACGTGATTACCTTTGACCATTTTTTTCACATTTTTATTTTATGTATAATTCGAGCTTTAATATCTAAAAATACATATTATATACTCCCTTCTATTCTTCTTATTAGTTCCATTTACTTTTGGGTTACTATTCACTTATCACTCTTAATATATATTTTATTCTTAATCTATAAGTTCAAACATGGTCAAGTGGGATCTTGTTTGATTTATTTCAATGCAAGGATTATTAATATCAAATTTTCATAATTTTTAATTAAGCATAATTAAAGATATTAAGGGTTAAAAAAAATAACCACAAATTAAAAGTAAAGGTAAAGAACCTTCCCGCCTCCCGGTATTCCGTACAAGGCAGGGTCCAAGTGGGGGTTTAATGAATAATATAATGCAATATTTTTAATGTTGTAAGTATTCAATACGGGAGAAGTATATATATGATGTGTATAACAACCCGATAATTCTCTGATTTCAAAATATTAATTTCTCAAATGTTACATCATGGACTTTAAATTTATAATTTTATGAATTAATTATGATTGATGATTGCCTAATTAATATTTATTTAAAACGTCAAAGAAATAACGAAGTGTGAACGATTGGTTATAGTAGTATGAAATAAAGACGAAGAAGAAACCGAGTAAAGAAGAAATCTAAAAGATTTGTTTTATTTTGAAAGGGATTTGTTGAGGTCGGTGACTTGTTTTAGTCTTTACTCTTTACCTTTGTAAACTCTAACTATAATTTTTGTAAGGTTAGTTTTTGTAAATTTCATATACATATATAATCATATTACATATATTGTAAAGAGATTTTGATAGATACTAGATAGGAAAAAAAAAAGTTTAATTTTATTGGACAATTTTCTTTTTGGAAAAATTATCTAGAATATCCAATTTATTCGTGATTTTTCTACATAATCCCACTTATTGATTAACCATATGAATAATTCCAGCTTTGAGGGGGGTATTTTCTTAGAGTAATAGCAAGACGCAAGTTCTATTTTTTTAAAACAAAAGATAAATGTCGAAAAAAAAATTTAAAAAATTTTCAAAAAATTTATGCTTTTTTTATTATTTAGAATTTTTATGTAAATTTGTTGAGGTCGGTGACTTGTTTTAGTCTTTACTCTTTACCTTCGTAAACTCTTATAATTAATTCTTGTAAGGTTAGTTTTTGTTAATTTCATATATCCATAATGATATATTGTAAAGAGATTTTGATAGATACTAGATAGGAAAAAAAGTTTAATTTTAATGGACATATTTCTTCTTTTAAAAAATTATTTAGAATAATCCAATCTATTCGTAATTTTTCTACATAATCCCACTTACTGATTACCCATGAATAATTCCAGCTTTGACATGTATTTTCTTAGGGTAAACCTGGTGACCGGATAACTCGTCATAGCAAGACGCAAGTTCTATTTTTGTAAACAAAAGATAAATGTTGAAAAAAAATTTCAAAAAATTTATGGTTTTTTTTTTATTTTTTAGAATTTTTATGTAAATTTTTAAAATTTTTCTCTAATTTTAAATTAATTTTTAGTTTACTTTTTTGGTGAATTACCTACTATAGCAGGTCATCGGATTACCCAAGTTTACCTTAGGTAAATACCCCTTAAAGTTGAAATTGTTCATGGTTAATCAATAGGTGGGATCATTATATTGTAGAAAAATCATGAAAATGTTGGATTATTCTATATAGTTTTTCATTTCTTTTATCATTTTTCTAATTTATGTATCTAGTGCATAGGTATAAATACAAAATCGATAAATTATTAAATTTGTTGAAATCAAATTGATATGTTTATTAATAATTTATTATAGTTGCCAATTTTAGAAAATATTACAAATTAATTTCAACAAATTTACTTATTTTGTAAACTAAACTTTTTTTTTACTAAACTTACTGGTTACGTTTATTTGAAAAAACTTTTTTACTACTATTTCCATGTGTTTAATGAGCTTCATACATAATAGTATTTCAAAAACAAGTTTGCCATTTGGCATCTCCATATTCATTTTTGCCAAATGGCACTAATGCAAAAGAAGTCTTTTCATATTCATTCATTTTGGCATCTACGTTAAATTTGATATATATGATGATGATGTGAAGTAAATGTGAATGAAGTTGTTCTTATCAAAAGATGGTTGTAAAAATTAATAAAAATAAATTAATAAAAAATTAAACCTTTCAAATATCTCTATTAATATAATTGATTCTCCTAATTGCACATAATAATATCTTAATTAATAATTAAAATAAATCAATAAAAACTTAGACCTTTCAAATCAAAAGATGGTTGTAAAAATTAATAAAAATAAATCAATAAAAAATTAAACCTTTCAAATATCTCTATTAATAATTGATTCTCCTAATTGCACATAATAATATCTTAATTAATAATTAAAATAAATCAATAAAAACTTAGACCTTTCAATTTTCTCTAGATTGTTAAGAAAAAGATATTAGATGAAATATACTCATTCCTTGATAATATAAATATACACTCATTCCTTGATAATATTTGATATCACTTCAAAGTTTTGGATTTATAAAACATTATTTATTTGTTGATGTAAAAATGAGTTTACCATTCAAAAAACTTTCAGAAATTAAAGAATCAAAGGGTTTATTCGAAATTAAGGGTAAAGTCATTTATACATGGAAATCAATGGAAGATATGGGTAAGAGACAAGGTAAAGGAACTGCGTTACACATGATCTTGATGGATGATGAGGTAAATTATTTTGTTATATAATAAAAGGAATTATGTAATTTCTAAACTGTATACCCGTCTACATGTCTCACAATTGTTAATCTGCAATAAACTATTTTTATTCTTACACCAATTTTAATTTAATTTCTATTACTATCCATAACACATCAATATTACTCCTAACATTATTAAAACAAGTATTATCAATCCGTGCATAGCACGGGTATAATACTAGTTGATGTATATTTAATGACCCCTATAGGCTATATTCTGATAATAGAGGACCCTAACAAAATTTTCTATTAATATTTAATAAAAGAAAATATTAATTTATTTAGTTAAATATAAATGATATCATAAAAGATAATAAGATATCATACAATATTTAGAAAATAAATAAACAATCCTAATAGTTTTGTAAGCTACAACAATTCATTGGATAATTTATCCACATGAGATGACAATTGATGATTAGTTGATAAATAATTAAAGATGATTTTAATAGATAGTTGATGGATAAATAATATATATAATCGTCATTCGTCACTATGTAGGTATTTACTGGTGGAAAAATAGAGTTTATTAATTCTAATTTTTAACATATCTATATATGATATATCACCGTTAATGGCAAAGTATCACAAAAAGAGTGAAGGTAATACATTAGCTCGTATGGTTGATGATGAAAGTAAATTCAAATGAGAATTTTTATCAGATGTCTCCGAAGAGACAAAATGAGAATTTTTATCATTTGAAGTTAATTAGTTTGTTTAGCAAATTCTAAAATTGCTTCTATTATTTCGTTAAATACTAAAATTTATAATTATAAACCATAAAAATTTGAAATTATCCACATCCCTTTGTCATTAGTTTCTACATTCAATTATTTTCTAGAGAATGTTAATAATTTTCTATGCTTGCCCAATAGATATCAATCAAACAATATAAATACAAAATTTCTAAAAAAAATAGATATTTCAAGGAAAATAAGATACAACCAAACAAAACACTATTCCTTATATACTCCTATTATTTTTTTTTTCTTATGTATTTTCTTGTTGCTTACATATGTTTCACATGATTCGCCACTTTCTCCTACCTTGTTCACACTTGGTAATAGTGGTGAGCGTCGGCCCTAGATACTTTGGGATTATGGACAAAATAATATATATATTGGAGCTTTTTCCCTTTGTAATTCATCACTTATATATTATGGATCCTTTTACAATCATTAACTTTGTTTTTTCGACATAGACCCTGGGCGACGACCCCTTTTACCCACCCTTAAAGCCGACCCTGATGATGGTACTGGCAATGAATGGTGTATATACATTATAATCCCCATTAAAGTGAACAATTTCATTAGATACTATATATATATATATATATATATATATATATATATATATATATATATATATATATATATATATATATATATATATATATATATATATATATATATATATATATATATATATATATATATATATATATATATATATATATATATATATATATATATATATATATATATATATATATATATATATATATATATATATATATATATAGAAACGTTAAAGGTGATGAAAAATATGTAAGGACCTTAAGCAGTAAAAAATTATTAAAAATTAAGATGATTAAGGATATTTAAGTCCAAAGTATATATTATAAATAAATTATAGAAAGATTCTTTGTTGAACAATAAATAAAACTCCTAAAATATCAAAAAATAAAAACGCATTTTTAAAAATTCATGATCTCCACATAACTTCGACTAATTTTATTATAACATTTTTACATTGCTCATGGTCTTCACATATATTCTACTAACTTACTTTAATATTTTTTTAATGTTTGTGTTCATTATTTTTCCTCCATTATTTTTATTATCAATCAAATAGTATATCCACAATCTAAAAATTTTTTTTTTAAAATCCCATGAACATTCCTTGTGGCAAGTTTTTAAGGAACGAATGAAGTATTACTTAAACCTCACGCCATGAAAGAAGCCATAGCATTAATCTCTAAGATAAGAGCCACTACGCACTAATTGGAAAAAAGTTTATTAGGCACATATTTTGTGATTTTAACTAACTTGGGCATCGTAAAAGATCTCAAAGAATATCTCTGAGCCCTTTTAACCCGTGTTACTTGTACAGGGAGATGTCATTTAAGTGGTCTTTTGCAGAAAAGGTAAAATAGCAAAAACAAACCTCAAACAAATATAAACTCTCTTAATACGAACTATTCTGTTAACTGAGATTAGTAGCATAATTAATTGCATCAGGTTCTAAACAGGAATATATACAAATAGATGGTTATCTGGTCAAAAAATTTAATGATAGTGTTTGCTAAATTAGCTAGTAGAAACATTTTATTATTATGAATCTGAAATGAAAGCTACAATAAGGTTTAACAATGAAAAACATGATGCTAAACAACTACAAAAGCAATGGAAGGACACAATGATATAAGGTTTAATTTCCCTACAATAATATCAACTATTGATTAATCATGAATAATACCAACTTAAGGTGTCTTTTCCTAAAATAATATCAATTTTAGTTTATCAACTAATTTACCATTCTTTTTTGTTTTATAATCACCTATAGTCTGATTTTTAATATGTTAGGGATTTTCTAAAAAAAAACACCCTTTTAAATTATTATTATTCATGGTTAATCAAAAATTGATATATTATTATAGAAAAATAAGCAAAAAAATTGTATTATTACTGATAATTTTTCCAAATTAAAAATCAACAAAGGAAAAGTGGCAACAACTTTCAACCCTCCTAACTTATTTTTCAAATTTCCTTTTGTCCTTTTCTTACTTTTTGGTGTTTTTTTTTTCTTAAAAAATATGCTATGCTTTTTGATTATACATTGCATATTGTGGTGTGTTGTAGCCCTACATACCCTAAATTATATTCGCGTGGAATAATTTATGTTGCTACAAAAACCCTACGCCTTTCTCATTATTCCCAAAGATAAGGTAATAAGGAATTAGAATCCCAAAATTCCCAATTTCATTCTTCTTTGCTTTAATTTATTTGCTTTTTAAATCAAAAAAAAATAAAAATTATTTGCTTTTTGCCGCATTCTTGTTGTAATTTTGTGGTTATAAATTAAGAAAATGATGGATAGAGTAAAAGTTACTCAATGTCTTTATTTTATTGTTACTTGGAAGACAGTGTATCAAACAACGATGTAATAGAGAGAAGACTTTAGTGTTAGATGTCCTATATAATGATCGTGATTTTTCAAAATTGAAATTTGTTTTGGCTAAAATTGTTATGTAATTGATCGATTATTACTTTATTGTAGATGTCAGATTATATTTTTATCAATGATTTATTAAGTTTCTTTCAAAAAAATTATACTGTTACTCTTTAATTTTTGTCGGTCTCTTTAACTTTATAACATTTTTATTTAAATATTATCCTATTGTTTCTTTAATTCTTGTCTAGTTTGTTATAGTCTATTGCTTTTAGATGTATCTACAAAATTTAATAGTCCTTATTAATTTCTTAATAATTATGTCAATTGTTGTTTCTTGAGCCACAAGACTCTTTGATCACACTCTCCTATATGGGTATGAGCTGTCGTCTATCTTTCTGCCCCAAACGACCGGACTCCGATTATAGTTTGTCTATAAGTGGGATACACCGAGTATGATGACGATAGATAATTATGTCAATTGTTGATATTGGAATAGTACACATTCTTGAAGGAAGGAAATTGAATTTGAGATGATTAGGCATATAGGGAGTGGCTATAAGAAGCTAGTATGGGAGAATGTATACTAATTGTATCCCACTACTTTTCATCCTTATCAAATGTCCTTCATTTTTGTCGTTTTTGCTTGTGAGTTTTTAGGTTACTTGCCCATTTGTTTGTTTCTTTACATTTCTTGTACCTTATTGGGAATAACATGGTTAATAGTCTTGTTAATGGAGTAAGTGGGGTGAAATTGTGGAAACATAGAAAAGTGGTGAAGTAATGTATATACCTTTTATTCTAGATGAGTTAACATATTAGAGTTTAACACTCTATTTTAGG
This sequence comes from Amaranthus palmeri, assembly GCA_019776075.1. Classification (NCBI taxonomy): domain Eukaryota; kingdom Viridiplantae; phylum Streptophyta; class Magnoliopsida; order Caryophyllales; family Amaranthaceae; genus Amaranthus; species Amaranthus palmeri. The sequence goes on along the minus strand of JAAKBH010000028.1, from coordinate 1,151,128 downwards.
TATTATTATAATAGGGTTAGACATAAAATCTTCACATAAATAAAATAGTGTATAAGTACAAGATTGAGATTATAGAAAACGTAAAAATTTAGATAAGTTAAAAAGTTCAACAAAAAAGATCAACAACACGCAAAAATAAAGAAGTGTTGTGCTTAGACGAGCGTATTCCATGCTCAAGCGAGCAAGCATGTGCTTTTGTGAGCATAACTAATCTATTGTGCTTGGGAGAGGAGAATGCATGAGTTGAGAAAATTGTTGAGGATTCTTTAACAAATCTATTACAGACTTAGACGTGAATCAGCTAATAAACGAGAATAGTGTGGGATAGGATTTTTTTAACAAATGCTAGCCTATTTGGTTTAGTTTTTTAAGGACAGCTGGATTCGTTAAAATCAAGTCAAAATCACAATTTTTACGACTATGTGATTCTAGTGATGTTATGGGCAATTTTACACTCGTAAGATTCTATCTCTGTGTATTTGGAATCGTAAAATCTAGACTTTACAATCTGAATTGCGATTTTTACATAGATACAAAGTATGATTTATTATCATATCAACAAATCTAGACTTTATGTGATTTTAGTTTTTAATGATATGAATGAGATGACAAAGAACATTCAACTGTCAAGTCACCCTAAGGGAGCGTTTGGTATTAAGAAAGAAAAGGAAATGAAAAGGGAATGAATAAGAAAGGGTAAAGGTAACAATAAGTGTTATTGTTAAATTTTGTTTGGTATAAGAAATTAAAAAGTATGGGTAACAAACAATAGAACTAATAAGGGGGACATTAAAGGTGAAACTTGTTGTATATAGCTTTGTGAGAATGTGGAGAGAAAGGATAATTGTTTCCACATCTTTTTAAGAGGTAACAAAGTAATGGTAACCATCACCCTCAAGTAATGGTAATGGTTATCCAATTTTTATAACAAACAATAAGTAATGGATTGAATTAATGGAATCCATTACCTATAACAAAAAGTACTAAACCAAACACCCCCTAAGCCTATTATCATATCAACAAGAGAGCCCATTTGATCTATAAACCTCTCATTAGTTGCCATGACTTGAGAACAAGGAAAGTCATTTACTCAGGTTGTGCATTTCATTTGCTCGTTTAGAGTAGACTCCAATTTCCAGAACAAATCTAATGTTCTCCGTATGCCAGATATATCACGAATCGTACCCATAGATCTTGCTCGACAAGCATAATACGATGTTGAGTTCATACGAAAAACAGGTAGAGGGGATGAGACAATAAAAAAAAACTTGCATGGATATCAGTTTTGTTAACTAAAACGTCAATAATTCAACATGCTTATTTGGCTTCTTAAAAATCATTAAACAAAGTTCGAAAAAAATACATTGAATTTAGAAGAGACGATTTACTCAACTCGAAGGGCTTGGCAGAGTGTGAGCGAAAACGAAGAGGCCCATTACCCTGTTATAGTTAGGAGAAGGAAATATAGCAGTATTGTGTCTCACGCCTGTAACACCAAACATCAGCGGTAAACACACGAGAAACACGAGTAATCCTATATTTCCTCCACTTAAATGCAACAGATGAATGGGCCAAACAATCAGTACATCGTTATCAACATAACGATGAAATGTCTCATATTTAGATGGGCTTTAGAAGACTATGAATCATCAAGGAGGCAGCCGAATTCTCAGCCTCCTTGATTCTTGATTTCTCATCACCCGACATCCAGAGCTTCACATCGTCTATTTCAATCTCGACAGAGCATATGTACTTCTTGTCATGAGCTAGCCCCACTTCTTTTTCAACTCTGCAAGTAGATGCTGATTGTTATATACAACACAAAAAGAATATAACCAATTGGCTCAAAAACTAAACAAGATTCTAATTTCCAAGTACCCAAATGTGGAGAATTACAAAACTTAAATATGGTTCTGGTGAAAACACAATTTTTCTATGGCAAACAACTACTCATATTGGATAGGATAGGACATAACCAAACCTTATATTGGGAAAGTTGTAATTAAAGACTATCTCAAAGTTGTCTCGTGCGCACGAAGCAAAGAAAACAAGAGTTGAAAAGGGACACAATAAATATGTTATTGAATAAAATTGTTTGGGAAATTGTAATTTTGGAGATCCAACTTTGAATGTCTTGATTTTATCCACCATCTCTCAACCCCTCAACTTTCCCTCCATAACAACTCCACATATTCAAACTTAGGCTTAATCTTAAGCTTTGATACAAATTATGATAAGAGTGAGGCGAAAGTTACGGCTTCACGAGATAAACATCAATCAACTACAACAAAAAAAAAGCAAGAAATCTGCATTATTAATTAAGTTACCCTTCCTCAACCAATAGAACTTCTCATTAATGTGTAAGTCAATTGTAACAAAAGTAGACCATAAACACTAGAACTTCTCATTAATGTGTAAGTCAATTGTAACAAAAGTAGACCATAAACACTTTTTGGCTATCTAATTTACCGAGTATTAACTCTCTAATAACCACAAATTGGGGTATTCAACTAGCTGTACAAGCTCTCATATGTTGCTTGTTCAATTCTAGGTTTCTCGTTTGACCACTAAGCTTTCATTCAAGCTCTTCTACAACCATGAAATAATTAGACTTTGAATTTAATTCTTATAATTGAATTTACAAAGCATCTTTTTCAAATATTATATAAAAGCATATTTAGGACTGCCTTTCTTTTATGGGTTAATACATGACCACAGTGCAAAAACAAGGCCACATCACTTGTTGTCCTCTCCATTCTTTTTCTCACTTGATTTACAATCTCCATAACATAAAAAAAACAAATCTCTTTGGACTCCAATCCAAATTGAGAAAATTAAACCATACAAACTCCAACCAAAGAGAGCAAGACATACCTGTACGTTGGCTTAGGCCATTTCTTTTTGCAACACAGCTCATGTAACTTTTGCTTAGCAGCTTCTATCTCATTCTTGTCATCAACCCTATATATAATATCCTTGTGGTTGATAGCAGATTTGTTAAGCTTCTCTAGTGCCTCCTTAGAGGCATTAAGCTTGGCAATATCTTTCTGATCAGACATTCCAGTTGCGATGAGCTTTCCATCCGTATAAATACTACAAATGTTCTTGTCAGCCTTCCTGCATTGCCTAAATTCAACTTTTTTTCCTTGCTTTTGGCATAACTCATAAAGCATTGTCACCGGTTGCAGCGGCAATGTCTCAAGAGTAATAATTGGCTCCAGAAAACTTCTAATAATCTGAAATATACAGCAAGAAAAAAAATAAAATATAGAAATACAGCCATCAGCATCAATCAAACAAAATTCAATGGAAGATTAAAATGTTGTCAACGAACCTGCCAAAGAAACTTTAAATTAAAATCACAATCAACATAAATAGCTGCTACAACAGATTCTACTATGTCGGCCAAAACCTTTGGAGCTTTTACTGCGCCTCCATAAACAGCAGCAATTTCGTCTTCTGCTTGCACAGTAAGTGCAAATTCTCTAACCTTCACACATGATGGAAACTTAAATATCATGATTTTATTAACATTAAAGAATGCAGAGACACATTTGAGGCAGAACATTCAAAAATGAAAGATCAATATATAATACTTTTATTAGTTGAGGTTGTTGAATGAGTTCCTACAGCACAATGCGTTTACAACTGTGGCCAATCATCACAATCTAACGTAACCAAGAAGTCACAAACTATTTCCTAATATTTAATCACTAATTCTTAAATGAGACGGTATCATGGTGAGACCACTTTTCTTGCACAGGTCTAATGTACATACATTTATCATCTTAAAGTGATTACATACAGCATCAAAGTGATCACTAATAATTTTAAAGTGATCATTTTTTTCTATCTTAAAGTGATTACTTAGTGTTCACTTATAACCTTAAATTGATTACTTACAAGCTTAAAATGATCAATTAGAGAAATAAATTAAAATGGGGTGAGACGGTCTCACCAAAAGCGAGCTCTTATTTAATTTGTTTCAACAGAAGATTACACAGTGTGGTGTGATCTACGATAGCTAATTCAGAAACAAATATATCTCCAGCAATTTAGCACTATTTGATGAAAACTTTGCTTGTTTTTGATCCATAATTATGTGATAGATTTTAATTTTATTAAAAGGATTGGATTATCAATTATCTGCAATAGTTACTAGCTAATACTTATCTTTTAGGGTTGACTTTGACATCAGATATCAGTGTATCATTTGTTCTTATCATTACAATGTAATTGTAACAGCTTTTATCAAGAAAATCTATATTAGCAAACTAAGGAGATTTCTCATCAAACTTTCAATCCATCCACCCAAATAGTCACAAATACCAGTGTCTAAACATATTAATACGTACTTTCTCTGGCCTAAATGTTATTCCATTCCACCTCAAAGGCTCTTACAAATTCAAGTCAAACGCAGCAAACCTATTAACCTAATAGGGAGACTAAGCATAATGTTTGGTTTGATAATTGTGTGTGAAACAGCAAACCTTCAAAGTTCACTTAATATTTGACAATCCTCTAAGCTCAAACTTCACAGAGGACAGTGTCATGTCAAAAAAGAGGTCTAGTTCTTCATATAGTATTTGGAATTTTAAACAACTACCCCGTCTTTCCCACTGCTACACTGTAATTTTAAGGAGAGAGCTTATGAGAAGCATCATAGCAATCTCAGTGGGAACGTTTTACACCTAGAAATATAGCTTAATCTCCTTTTTCAGCCACTATAGCAAGATTTTCTTAACAACCTTTTCACAAAAACAAATATATCAATACTTTTTACGAATAACATACCATCAATTTTTGAAATAGAAAAGCTGTCAGTTTGAAGTTTTAACAAGAGAAACATATAATTATTTGAAATAAAGTAAAAAACAAATAGCCATATCAGATTTCTAGAAATTTAGTAGATATTAACTAGCTTAGTTACCAAATAAAAGTATCTAAAATATTATAAGCTCATCCTAAACAAAAACTTAACTTCCTCAAAACTCTAACTTAGTTATGTACTTATGTACATTATAATTTATACATCACACAAACAATGCTTTAAACCTGAATGGCAATTAAGCATTAATATTGGAATTGGTTTGATACACTAGTCATAACGGAAGGCAATATTCTTTTTGTAACTTCAACGATCCTTAGCCTTTAAACTACATGCAATCATGGACCCTCGGCAAAATGAATGAATGCACCAAAATTCAGATAGAGTCATATAAATGAACAAATTGTTAAAGATGGACAAAAAATTGTTAGGAGAAGAGAAAAATGGAAATTAAATTGGTCACACATTTTATAACGGAAACTTCATAAAAGTTTGGTGAGCTATGTTCAACACCATAACAAAAATGACACATATATGACATTTATGGCAATTTTTACAAAATAATCCTAAGATGTTATTTATATACTCAAATGAAGTACTTCATGTAAAAGTATTGCACATTTGCACTCAAAAAAATAATTCGCTATGAAAGTAATATCTAAGACAAAGAATCGTTTATTTTTTTTATTTTTAATTTCTACTAAATTCTTATAAATTATGTGTTTTTAACATGCATATTAGCATACTTGGCCCGACTATTTTCCAATAATTTTCATGGAATTAAACCTTTAGTATAATTAGAACTCATAATTGTACTCAACGAAACAACGAACTAAGATCCTTCATTCCAAAACAAAATCCTAAATGTATACCTTAGCAATTTCTTGTACTAATCGATTAACTATATCAAAATGGAAAATTCTCTAATAAAAAAAGTGGAAATTTCATATATCATGAATATAAAAGTGGGATTTTTAATAATTTATAGTCTAAAGGTTGAATTTTTTTTATTTTCCTCAATTTATTTTTGAAAGTAAAAGGGGGTATCCAAAAACACAGAGCAAACAAAATTCCAAACTAATAACTAAAAAGAAAAACAAAAATTTATTTTCATAAGGACAAAAAACTACAAATTGGAAAAGATAAAAACACACCAAATTTACAGAATACAAAAATAATTAGGATTCTGCAATTAATTATATATAAATTTATATACCACATGAAGTATATCAAAACAAATTGTTCACATTAACAAAAAAATACCTTAGCATCAAGAGCAAGAGCATTATGACGAACATAACGATAAAGACCATGACGAACAGCAACACGAGCAAGTTTCTCTGTACTGATATTCGCGGCACGAAGAAGAGACAGAACACCTTGATCAACATCCGGATACCCCAAAAACACGAAGTTCGCAAAAGCAAGTCCTAAAACGGCGTCGCCGACGAATTCAAGTCGTTGATACGACACTGAATCAACGCACGATGGATGTGTCAAAGCATCTTCTAGAAGCTTCTTGTTGTTAAATGAGTACCCTAGTATACCTTCCACTGCGGAAACGCAGGTATCCATGTCGTTTGGAGATGAAACATAGTTTTGCGAGATTGATAGGGCGCCGTTGTCGGTGGAGATCGACATTGAAGCAGTGGATTTTTGGAGAATAATTTTCGTCTTTGAGATTTCGAATATGTTGATGAAGATTTGAGAGTAAATTTGATATTGGATTTGGAGAGAAAAAGAACTACTTTTATTAGGGTTTGGTGATTAAGATTTTGGGGGTTTATTTATATCAATATGATTACATCATGGGCGGAGGAATCAAATCTTACGTAACAATAACACGATTAATCGGACTAAAAATAGCCGTTTAACTTTTATAACAATTAACAATTCATTTTATATGAGACCGTTTCATCATAAAAGAGACCCACATAATTAACCTATTTTTTTATTTATTTACTTTAAATAATCACCCTAAGACTAGTTTCACTATAAAAGAAACCTACATAATTAACCTAATTTTTTATTTATTTACTTTTTCGCATAAGTGATCGTTTTAAGGTTATAAATAATCACTCTAAGACTATAAAAAATACTCCGTCCGAATTATTTTAGATGTCCCATTTCCTTATTTGGCAAAATCATATCAATTATCTCATTTTCTTTTTGGTCAATTTTTTTACCTAAATACCCTCACTTTTCCAATTTCCAATACTCCAACTACCACTTTTACAATTAATTTAATCAATTAAATGGCATACACTTAGAAGTTAGAAGGAATATAGAAAATTACATTCATATCTTGTTGTGTTTCTAAAGTGTACACATTTTATTCTCTAAAGGTTCTTTTTCCACATACAACTCTAAAGAAGGAATAAGTGTAGACTTTAAATATTCCGACGTAGCCTCTATTCTAATGTTTTTCTTTCTGTGTTCCATATTCAAAACTCAAGTTGACGCTACTAGTTGTAGATTCAATATCAATTTATCAACATGTATGAAGTTTCAATTCATTCAACTTCATGTTCGAATTGCATAAACTTTTAATTAAAAAAGCTTATTTTTTACATTTCAATAACAAAATGGGCTAAATACCAAAACCACAGTATATAACCCTAAATTTTCTTTTGCTCGATTTTTCAATCAATTTTATACCACATCTTGAACAAACCGCAATATTTGTTACGCAGCAAATACGATTTTATCCACTAATATAGAATGATATTCCTTATAAGAAATCCAACATACATGAAAAAGGCCCAAGGAAACCAATAGAAAAAGATTAAAGCTTTGGTTATGAACTAGATCATTATTTTCACCATCTATCTAAATGGCAATCATCAACCAAATCTAGAAACCATATTCAACTTTTAGCTAAATCAACAAGGTAAAATGTAGTTCATAAACACACTACTACAATTTTTTTTAACCATGATATAAGATGAAGTTTATTAAGCTAAGATCTCTTCCATGGGTTTGGACTCTAACTTGGCTTTCTCTAGCTCCTCTTGCTTTTGCTTTTGCTCCTTAGCGAGTTTCTTAAGGCGTGCAAGTTCGAGGTCCTTGCTCATCTTCCTCCTATACATCTCCGCGAAGGTGATGGGCTCTTCTAGGATCGGATTTTCTCCTTCTCGTATCGCCAATGGATAGACTATTGCCTCTGGTGCCGGATTCTGAAATGTTGCTATTGACAATCTGCTGTAGTTTGAGTTCACCACAGCCTGGTGATCTGCATTCTTGAATCGCCCGTTGCTCAAAAACTTCATCCCCAATGTTGGAAACAAAGAACAAAACATAGTTATTATAGGGTGAAATATATCGAAACAAACTAACTCGACCAAAAGGTTAAGCTGATGGTTGAAACTTGAAATCACCTCTCTCGCGACAACAGCAACACATGACTTACTCGTACTCGACACTAACTAATTCACGTGAATTTAGGGGCGAATGAGATGAACTTGTGACCTTTTATCATATTGGTTTCTAATACTATTGTCTCATGATTCACTAATCTTGCATATCGCGAATTAGAAAAAGGAATCATGGTTAGTTTTGGGCTATTTTAGTGTCATTTTGAGGGATTGCGAATTCAAGAAGCAAACTAACTGGCAAATTATGTTACACCGTTTAATACCATCTTAAAAGACCAACAGCCAACTCAACCAAAAGGTTAAGCATATCAATTAGAAACAACGACCTCTTTGTTATCACTAACACGGGTAAAGTTGCATACATTCAACCTCAAACGGCACCTAAGTTGGAGATACTTGTAAGCTTAATAGATTCAACCTATTATCTAGCAAGTATGGCTATTTTGTTTCCGCCTCTCCTGAGAGACCGTCTTTATAAGAGACAACTCTCCAGACACAAGCCCAACATATAAAAAAAAGAGAAAAATCTAAAAATTGACCCGCGTGTTTGATCCTATTTGAATTGGTGTTATAACCTATTGAAGTTGATGTTACAACCTATTAAAGTTGGTGTTACAACCTATTAAAGTTGGTATTATAACCTATTAAAATTGGTATTTACTGTTGGTGTTATAACCTATTAAAGTTGGTATTATAACTTATTTGGAGATACCAAGTATAACAGGTTATAATACCAACTCTAATGGGTAATAACACCAACTTTAATAGGTTATAACACCAACTTCAAATAGGATTACATAGTGCGCGTTGTCCATTTGAGATGCGCAAGTAAGAATTTGTGATTTTGTTTAGTATCCTAAGACAAAAAAACAGATTGGAATTGGATGGACTTACATGGCCATGATCCCCAAGGTTAACAACAAAGGCACCAGGGATAGGCTGGACTGTGATCCAAGTCTTACCACCATCGCGAGTCGCTTGCAACCCGCCAACCTGATCTTGGAGGAGCAGGGTGATGGTACCAGGGTCAGTGTGACGTTTAAGGCCAAGGGTGAGGTCGGGTTGTGGGCATTTAGGGTAGTAATTCACCACCATTTTCTGGTCCATATCAACACAGGCTTTGGTGAGTGCCTCAGTATCAAGACCCATTGCCTCAGACAAAACCCCAAGGAGCTTGCAAGCCAAGGCCATTAACTTGTCACTGTACTCTTCTGCTACCTTTATCCATCCTTCTGGCTTATCAGGCCATCTTGAATAATCCCTGTTCTTTATTGGGTATGAAAAGTAAGTCACTATCTCCCTCCAGTCTTGTACAGCTTCTCCCTGTAGTATATACAACCAATCTTGTTACACTAATTAGGTGTATGTATCTTGTTACAGCCCGTTTGGTTATTGGTACTGAATTGTGGTAATGAAAATGATATGCAGTGTACATTTTCATAATATACATGTAATAAAGAAGTTTTTTTTCACTATTCTCCATTACCGCCGTCTAATACTGGAATGAATTTTGTGAGGAAAATGACATTGATGAAGGAGAACAAGGATGACCATACAACTTGTCAAAAGATGTTCCTATCACAATCACACTAATTTTTTTTATTATTATTTCCAATATTTAATACCGACTATCAAACGAACCATAAACGTAAAATTTCTTTCAAATTTCTAATTTGTTGGGTACTCATATAGATCGAACTGGAAAACTTAATTCAAGAGACTAGTCTAATAGGTGAAACAATTGAGAGAGCCCATTTGATCTATAAACTCCTCCTCATCGGTTCATAAGTTGCCCATACAACCGATCTATCTGGGACAAGTCCCATACCTTGTAATGATTTCAAATTCAAAATAAGAATTATTCCCTACAAGCATGTTAGGTGGTGAGAACAAGAATAAAAAAATACTCAACCACTGAGCCGATTCATGATTTGCATCCGTTTTCGTATCTTATTACTTCCTCTGTTCCATATTAGATGCAAGATTTGCATAAATAACAATATTCATTCTTCACTCTTAATTAGTGATTAGTTTTTAATCTACAAGTGAAAATATAGTCAAGCGACATCTGATTTGATTCGTCCTAAAACTTTTACAATTCTTTATTATACATAATCAGAGATATTAAAGATTGCATTAGTGCATTGAACTACGTGAAAAAAAATATTGCAAGTAAACTGAAACGGAGAAAGTATAACACAATCATCACCTTATGATAAAATATGATTTGTTGACACTATTCATCGGTCAGATTAATATCATGTTTATCAACAACCATGTACATATGAAGAAATAAAACGCAAATGAGACACTTCTGGAGAAATCATAGAATGTGATTTAAAATACCTGAAGATGGCTAGAAACAATAAAACCACCTTTCTTCCCACCAGACATATCAAACCTAAGCTTCTCCTCAGGCGAAAGAGCAAAGAATTCTCTAGCCAAACGCGTCATATCATCAATAAGATCATGATCAACCCCATGATCAATCACTTGAAAAATCCCCCATTCTTCACAAGCATCCACTATTTTCCTACAGATTTCACTTCTTTTTTCCCCATTTTCATCGATTCCTGCAATAGAAATTATGGGTATTTCACTACTAAACTCATTGTAAGCAACCTTCGGCCGTTCATCTTCATCACGAACAAAGGTCGGATTCAGAGTGGTTTCCCCTTCTAATGCTGTAAGTGTGGTGGGTTTTTCGGCCATTTTTGTGGGTTTTTAATGGAGATTTGAAATGGGTTTTTGGGATTGTTATTGAATTTTGATGGGTTGTTAAATATAAGGAAGATTGCCGAGAAAAGGGCAGATAACAACCAAGTATGAAACCCCACGTTGATGGTAATACCACACAGTCCTTTTCTCGTGTTGTACCACAACTACTAGTTTTATTTTCTTATAATTTGCTATACTTAGAATTTTACTATTTGTTTTTTGTTTTTTTACATTTTTTTCTTTGTTTTGAGATCGTCTCGTCTACAAGCTCGTCGATTCGAGATCATCTATGAGTTCGTTGGTTTGAAACCATATAACAATTGGTTTTAATGTGAACTACGTTTCAATTGAATAGCCTATCTGATATAAATTTGTGTTATTTTTTTAATACACTTGAGTTTTGAGAATGAGATCTCGTTGTTTTGAGACCATCTATGAGTGGGTTTATTGTCTGATGTATTTCGATTAAATAGTCAAATTGTTACAAATTTTAGAATGTAAACACTCTTTGTTTTGAGACTATCTCGTTGAGAGATGATGACGGTCTTCCACAAGTAGTTGTTTCATTATAATCTAATATGTGAATTCATTTATTTATGTCTTTATAAGTTATATAACTAAAATTATAAGAATATACATTTACTATCATATACTCCTATAAAATAAAATTGAATGACGAACAATAGTAAATGTTTAAATGGTGTGAGTAAAAAACGTAAGAAAAAATTATATACAATATGTAGATGAGTGTGAAAATATTAAGAGAGACAAATTTAGTACACTTGTAAATTCTAAATTGTAATATACACATAGGTGGAGCTATATTTAGAGCGATAACTATATAGCATATTAGGTACATTATAAACATATTTCAATTGTCAGTTCAGACTCCTCACTCTCATCTCTACCTGAACACACTCTCTAACTCGCTCTCCTTAAATTTAAGTCGATACATACTTTCTCAGTTCCATAATACTTGTTACTAATAGTGATATTTACCCACACAACATGTCGCACTCAGTAACAACTATTATAAAACGAAGGAAGTATTATTTAAATAAGCTCTAAGTCCATTAAGAAATCAACTTTTACTTTTTGCTTTGGAAGGATATTTCAGGAAAGTACTGAAAACATGTGATATCATTCAACTTCAAGTAACTAAGTAGTATAGATTTAGAAGGTTGCCTAGTTGGTTGTTTTTGCTCCTTTCATTAAACCTACCTACCTACCTACCTCATTATATTTAGGGTCAACTTCTAATGTGTTTAATTTTAGATCCTAAATTTTAATAGCGTGTCTTTATATTTATTAATCTTTGTTAATATATTTTTTTTTATAGACGTATTCTAGAGAATTTTATTGTTAATACAATACTATTTAATATAATCGACACCTTATCGATCTATTTATATCTATATTATATACTAAAGTCGTTAATAGCAATAGCATATAAATCTTAGGAATAACAATATTCAACAAAAAAAAAATTTCCATTAAATTAAGATTGTCCAAAATAAATATAAAGGTATTTTAACTACTCCATATATATATATATATATATATATATATATATATATATATATATATATATATATATATATATATATATATATATATATATATATATACAAGATCAAGTAAAAACAACTAATATATATATATAATATATATATATATATATATATATATATATATATATATATATATATATATATATATATATATATATATATAATGCATGCATGCATGCATACATACATACATACATACATGATATGCATGATTTATGTACATTTTATCCCCTCATTTTGACTCATATTATGTCATCCTTATGCTTTATTCTTCTGATTTAGTCAATTTATGCTTATTTTCGAGGATATTACTCTTTTGGTGTAGTGTTTGTTGTTTTATCAATTTTTGCAGGTTTTTGAGCCATCACAAGCACTAATTATATTTATCGTCTTACTCTCGGAGGCTTGGTGACCTTATGGACTAAGTTAGTGACTAAAGGGAAGTCACATTAATTAAAAGAAGACCAACCAAAGAAAAGCAACATTTTTCGATCATCAAATGCAAAAGGGTCCACTTATAATGATCATATCTTTCAACACACTTTTAATTTGATATATATTTTTAATGGAGATTAAACTTGGGTCTGTTAGCTTCGAAACGACTGGTCACATGCCCAAATCCGATAAGAAACGACCAAGTTATGGCATTTCAAAGACGCAGTGCGCATCAGGTACAAACTAGTCGACTGGTCGACCAGGACCAGTCGACCCGACTGTTTCAGGTCTGCAGATCACTGTTTGCTTCTTGACCCGTGATTTCTTGCCTCATGCTTCCTCCAATCTTTCCCCTTGCGTGCTTCAGACTTCCTACTCCTGTGCATCTGGTTCTAATGATGGAAGAGGTTGCTTGTTGGACCATCTCTACAATCATCATGAATCCAAGTGGGAAAAGCTCATCAAATTGGCTATAAATACTCCAAAGTTCTCAAGGAAACACACACCCATCAGCTCACAAGCTGAGCTTAGCTTCATCCTCTCTTCTTCCTTTGCATATTCATCCCTAAATGCATTCTAAGCAGTTCCTAAGTTCAGAAACTTGTCTAGTCTTTATAAAAACACTTTCCTTAGCACTTTAATTCTAAGAATTAAGCATTTGAGTTGTAACTTTATTATCAAACACTATTATTTGTAGTAATCTTTCTTTGGTATTTAATCAAGGCATTTTCCAGAAATTGTGGGTTTGAGTTTATACTTGGTATGAAGTATCTTATGGTTTGAATATTGAAAGATCTTGTTCATTTGTTGTGATTGTCATCCCCATTCATAGTTGAGGGTAGTAAGTCTTTCTAACTTATTTTACTTTCCTTTGTTTGTTGCACCATTTATGATATGATTATTCATGTGTTTCTTTTACTTATCACAATGAGTGAGTAGTCTTCTTTCTAGAGTTTGGAGATGTAGTTAGCTAATTATTTTGCTTATGGGGCAATGGGTTGATCATGAATATGTACATAAAAGAATATGTGAGTTCCATGGTAAGGAATCGAAAGCCCATTTCGATTTCCATACGTGGACAATTTATGTTGCTTGAATGTTTGAATGCTTGGGAAATATGAATTCATGCTAATAATGAGTAGCCTAGAAGCTAACTTTATTAGGATTCCTTTGAGGCCTAGCCCGTCCTTAGGATGATGAACCATGTCTATCTTGTATGATTCTTTCTTGTTTTAACATAAATTGGAGGTCAAGAGCATGTATTAGGGAGTCATTAGTATGGTCGAGTTATACGCCCAGAAGCCGAATCTCCTAAACCATATTATTAGTGACTATATAGTTCCAATACCCAGAAGTTGTGGAGCTAAATTAGAAAGACATTTCTTATCATACAATGGTTAAAAACATATTTTCAACCCATGCCTTTAGCAATTTAAGTAGCTAAAATCCCCAAACTCTAGTCTTTTTATATATTGTTTAAAACCCGACTTTGAAACTTGTTACCACTATAAAAACTCAAAAACCAAAAACCTTTTTGTCATTAGACTCTTTTTGTCACAAAAACATTTCCCTGTGGACCGACCCCTTACTTACCACTAATGCTAGTCATTAGGGTTATTTAAGGTGAAAAAAATTAATTGTGTAGACCGGACCTAGTTAAACGATCAACGACCTACGGTTCCGCGCGTCTATCAATACATACATACATACATACATACATACATACATACATACATACATACATAAATATAGGGGAGGGATCCATTGAGAAGGGGTCTCAAAATGAGAAGGATGAGAAGGATTTGTAGCCATTGATCTTATGAAAATCTAACGGGTGAAAATCATCCTTCTCGTCGATTTTTTCTCCATTTTATGTTATGATTTAAGGTTACTATGTTCTTAGAAAATGATACTATGTTATGATCAAAGGTTACTATGTTTATTTTTAAAAGTTACGATGTTCTATTAAGATTGAGAGAACACAATAACTATACATAATCATAGTAACCCTTATTCATAACATAGTATCTTTTTCAAAAAACATAGTAACCTTAAATCATAACATAAAAAGCAAAAAAAACCGGGTAAAAGCATCATGAACCGCGTGCAAGGATGTAAACTCATCCTGACCATTGATCTTTCATCTAAACGGCTGAAATTGCTTCTTACCCTTCTCATTTTAAGACCCCTTCTCATTTGATCCTAAATATATATATATATATATAGATATATATATATATATATATATATATATATATATATATATATATATATATATATATATATTATATATATATATATATAGTATATATATATCTATATATATATATATATATATATATATATATATATAGATATATATATATATATATATATATATATATATATATATATATATATATATATATATATATATATATATATATATATATATATATATATATATATATATATATATATATATATATATCTATATATATATATATATGTAATACTAAACATATTATACTAAAATGAATAATAATTGTTAAGATATGGTGAAATAAAATTATTTATTTGTACAGTTAAATATTGAATTTATGACCTTAAACATGAGGAATGAAATTGTATAATAAAGTTTAATTATTCAGTTTATTTTGATTTGAAATGATAACTTACTCAATTTACTTAATTTACTTTATTCTTAAAGGGCTAGAAATGGCAAATTGTTTTTTTTATTTGGAAAAATTACCCAGAATAATCCAAACTATTATCGATTTTCCTACAATAATCCCAACTATTAATTAACCATGAATAATCCCATGTATTGTATCGTTTTACCGGGAGTGTTGTTTGATGACTTGTAACCTGCTAATAAAAATTAAGTTAATTTCCTTTGTTTTTTTAAATGATTTAATCTTATTTTGTCTAATTTATACCAAAATCCCAAACTCCTCCTTCCCATTCCAGTAATCTTTCTCAGACCTCCATTGGAGCAAGCTTAGTTCTTGCTTCATCAATCTTGACGACGCCGAATCAACTTACTAATTTTCGACCTTCATTATATAGCAATCAATGATAAGTTTTCTTAATCTTGTAAAATTAATTTAGGGTTTTAAATTTCTCCTTTTCATTTCCAATTATGCATTCTAAATTTTTTGCTGTTTGTGAGCTGGTGAAAGTGGTGTTTTTTGATCTGTTTTGTAACTGTTGATGGAGCTTTTGTAGCTGCTGTTTTATGGGCTATTTAATATGCTTTCTTAAAGCTACTGTGTGCTACTGTGCTACTTAACTATAATGGTCCTGAAAATGGAGTTTTTGGGGCTGAAAATGTTGAGGATTGAGATGTAGTTATGCTCTTTATAGCATAAGATAGATGAAAAAAAATAATAAAAAGAGAAATATTGTTTTAATGGAGGAAAGAAGCATTAGAGGAAGATGATGTTGGGTTATAAGTGAGAATAACCCAATAATGAATGGCTAGTAACCGGAACAATAGGTCAGAATTCATTCAACAACACTTCAGGTAAAATGATAGGATAGATGGGATTATTCATGATTAACTGATAGTTGGGATTATTGTAGGAAAATCGATGATAGTTTGGATTATTCTGGGTAAATTTTCCTTTTTATTTTCACGTAAGCCAAAATTGCTTGAGGATGGCATGTGAAATTTTTCATTTTTTTTATCAAATTGTATGATATGATTTAAACTAATTAACTATTGTATATTCCCATGGTTGCTTATATTTACTAATTACTTTTAAAGACATTATGTATATTTGTATAATGACATGATTTAGTATATAATGTGTTAAAGTATACATTACTTTCCAATCGAAAATATCCAACTTTTTTGCGTCTTTTTATTAGAATTAACTAATAGCGAAATCAATAATTAAACTTCTACGATATTGCAATTTTATAAAATAGAATAATTTTATAAAGGAAAAATTGTCCTGAATAATCCGACCTATTGACCATCTGCTATGAATAATCCCAACTATTGATTATTTTTTAATAATCCAACCTTTGTATTTTTTTTGCTCACAGCACCCCGTACTACATTTTAACCGACTATTGTAGGTACCTACTTGCCGTTACTCTCACTTCTTCTTCCTCCTTATGCTTCTTTGTTGGTCTACCCCAACTCTTCTTTGGTGGTAAGTAGCTATATTAGTCGGTTAAAATGTGAAAATGGGTGCTATGAGCAAAAAAAATTCAAAGGTCGGATTATTTATAAATAATCAATAGTTGGGATTATTCATAGCAAATTGGCAATAGGTCGGATTATTCTCGACAATTTTTCCTTTTATAAATCATCAATATATCTAACATGTTAAAAATAAAACTATAGGTTATTATATGACAAAAAAAATTTAGTAAATTAGTTAATAAATTAAAGTTGGTATTATTCTAGGAAAAAACCCAACAAAGTTGGTATTATTCATGGTTAATCAAAAATTCGTATTATTGTAGAGAAATTAACAAAATGTTGTATTATTCCCGGTAATTTTTCCTAATATATAATATGATGTATTAGTAAAGAAATGGAATTATCAAAAACCTTAACGGCTAGTTTTTATTGGAGGTGATCTCACACAACGGTCAAATTCTCCACTTTAAAATCTCTCCTTGTATGCTTTCTATCATATTCCTTTGTTTATCCAATCTCTTCCGCTCCTTCTCTCCGATTTTCGTTGTTTTTGAAATCAATTAGTATTCTCAATATTCGTAAACCCTAACCCCCAAATTTCTTGATTTCTTTCTCATCAATGGAGACTCCTATGGCTGCTTTAACCAACAGCAACACCAAATCAACAAGTAAATCGAGTTTAATTCTTCTTTTATACTTAATTTCTTGTTTGGATTTACCATTCCTTGCTAATTGAATTTCATTATTTTTCAGGAAAAATGGAAGATTCTGATTTGTCCTTATCTAAATCAAGACAAAGAACAGCAAAACAAGATCGATCTGTATTAGTCGACATAACAAATGATTCTCCAATCGTTGGACTTGCGAGTGGAAATTTGATTGAAACCCCAATTTCATATGTTTCAAAACAGAGGATTCATTTTTGCAAGAAAACTCCAGGTTCAGGCGAAGATTTGCTTCGAGGACAAGTCAAGAACTTACTGCAAAAGGTTGAAGAAGAAGCTGTGATTTCTAAGTTCTGTATCGAAAACTATGGCCGGGGTCGCCATGGATTCAAAGAAATCTTTAATTCTCCGGCAAGTCTTGTTGCTCCAACACCGGTGAATACACCACAAATTCTGAATTTCTCCTCAGTTGATGAGTTTGAATCATTAAGTCCTGTTTCTGAAACTCCAATTGCAGATCAACTAATTTTTCCCCAGGTTTGTTCTTTATTTCTTGTTCTTGATGTTTGATTTAAGCTTCTATGTCTATGGTTATAAAAAAATACAATATTTTTTTAGTCGTTGAGGTACTTAAGATAAAATCAAGAATTCTTATACTAAGAAGTTTTTTTATTGATTTGGTTATGGCATCTATATAGAAAACAAGACCACGTTGCATCACATCGCGTCAACTGCTTTGTAAAGATTTTTTCGAGATTTACCATCTCGTTTAAAAATAGTTTTTGGCCATATCAAGGGATATCTTGTGCTTTCCACTGATATTTAGGCGCTTTGATAAGGGCATTAATCCAGTTCTGTTACTGCAATCGCGACTGTTACCTTGCATTTTTAGGCTATGATGATATCTTTTATGAATTTATAATTGGTTTTGTGTTAATTATATTGATTGTTTCATGTAAAATTGTTTTCTTAGAGTGGAGTATTTGTAATTATCTTAAAATTTTGTGGTTTCTTGTGGATTTGGATACTTATATTAGGTGATGAGTGGAGTAATTGATGAGAAGAAAGAATCAGAATCTGAAGATATAATATCAAGGTCATTATTTCAAGATTTCTCTGAAAAATCAGACTCCTCATCAGATTCATCATCTGTGGTGACTACCCAAGAAACCCAAGAAAAGACACTGCCTTTGGATGATGATGATTCTTCAATATGGTCTATTCAAGTGAATGCAAGCACCAGAGACGACGACGAGGCTGAAGATGAAGTGAATCAAGATGATGAAGATGGTGAGTTTTATGATGATGAAGAAGAAGAAATGGAGGATCATGGTTTGTGTATTGATGAATTGTGTGAAGAAATAAGCAATTTAACCATGGATTGTGAGAAGAAAGGAACAAAATTGATGGGGAAACATATAAGATTTGTGTATGATAGTGATGATGAATTTGTGGAGGATTATGAAGAAGTTTTACATTTGAAGGGATTGCCAACTCCGAAAGGAAAACATGTTCGTTTTCAAGATGAAGATGAAGACGAAGATCAAAACAATTGAATGGTTTGGACTATTGATTGTACTTTTGGTTGTGTAAAATTTGAGGTTTCTGAAGAAGATTTGTTGTGGATTGATTTATTCAATCAATCCATATTATGATTTGATTTTGTAGGAAACATTTTGATTTGAATGCTAGTTGGTCTCTTTCCGAGTGACAAATTTGATGTCATTTATTATATGATACATAGCCAAATTATTGTTGATCTCGTCATTATATTTTCAACCGATAGTTTGGAGTGATATGATACATTTGGTTTTCAAGTTAGTCTCTATTCGAGGTATACTAAACTCTTACTTAAGGTTACCTAAACACCAACTTGATATGATCTAAACCCTAACTTAGCATAGTGTAAAATTATACTAAACAGTTAAAATACTTTAATCCCTAATTCATATATACTTGATTACGATATAATCTAAACCCCAACTTAACATAGTGCAAAATTCTACTCAACATGTTAAAATATTTTATTCCCTAAGTCTTATACACTTACTACTTGAGGTACCACAAACTTGAAAATGAGTTACATTAAATTCCTACTTGATGTCTCATAAATACATAGCATGGTGTGAAACTTGATATGCTGAAAAACCCTTTTTAATATGTTGTAAAACCTCAACTTTAGGTATTTTAAATATGTATTTGATGTATACTAAATGCCTACTTAAAGTATAATAAATGCATACTTGACATATTTTTAGCCCTTACTTGACGTATCCTAAATGACTACTTAAAGTATTCTAAAACGCTACCGAATAAATGTGTGGTCACACATTAGTTACCAATTTGTATTTTTATTTCTTTTTTCTTTTCTAAGATTTGAGCCAGCTCAAAGAGAGAGTCTCTCAAAGAGACTATCTATAGAATTGAAATTAGAATGGAAAATAGTTGGAGGATGTTAACTTGGTTTGAAAGCGAAGGTCAAAGATGGTTACTCTTTGATTGTAAATATTAAATTTTGCGTCTATAATTTTTTATAAATGATAAGCTATAAATAATTCTAATCATAATATAAATAATTGCTAATAAATCAATGGAGTAACAAGGATCAAGGAAAATGTACACATATAGGTGATTGAACAGGCATTTATTGCCCTTATCAACTCAACTAAAAGACTACATATGTACATGTTTAAATAATCACAATTCACAAGTTCAGGGAGTCTGAAATCTAGCATAAATTAGATTCCAGCTACAACTGTCGTAAAAAATAGATTAAAACCAAGGATGCCAAGTCGGGTCCATCATGCACAAATTCCGCGGGCTCAATGCAGCTTCAACGAGCTCTGCCACGCCCCTTTGAACAGATTGAGGGGGTTCCATCGCGTTCTCATCCTACAATGCATCAGAACAATACAATGCTTATCTCTCCAAGAACGGAAGAACACCAAAAGGAATCGGCACTAAAACAAATTCTAAGGAAACCAACAAGCTGGTACTTAAACTAGAAGAGGACATCAATACAAGTACAAAGATGCGAGCATGAAAGACGAATAGAGAATCTATACCCTATTCTATAATTTTCCTGAAATAAGCTGACAAGAGAAGAATATACATGCTTATTCTATGATTTTACCCCAAATAAGCCAATAAGATAAACTAATTTTACTAGTCATGAAAAGAATAAAAATAATGGAACATGCCTACATAAAACATCAGTTTCCGAAGAAATGTGACACGTATAAAACAATATCAAAGTTAAATGTTTATTCACTAAGGTCGATCTTGTTGGCATTGATCAAAAACTCATGCACAACACCAATATAACTATATCATTCTAACATTAGCTTGTTGAAAAAAGAATAGAAGACAATCTGTCCTTTTACCTCGTCAGATAAACTCTGGGGAGCTATTCCATTGATCCGGCAAATCGCATGCTCAACATTAGTTGTCACCTTGTGCTTGAAATCTGCAGGGCTTAGACCACCTCCAGGAACGGGCGCCATAGGCATTCCAAGTGGTCTTCTCCAAGACCATGACAACAGCTCGTCACGGAAAAACATAGCTAGGTGATGCCATAGATGCTTGTTTTGCTGCATTTTTTGTATAATTCAGAGTAACAAGGTTTCAATTCATTTAAAATTAATGTGAAGGTGTATCCTTTGAATTGCATACTTCTCTCTAGTTTTTATCTTGCAATACCAGATGTAAATCATATAAACTTTCATGGCTTTTCTATTTTTCAACTTAATGGACTACACAACTCTCTCCACCATAATTGTTTTTTTTTTTCTTTTTGGAAATTAAAGTTATACTCCCTCCTATTCAATTACATTGTCCACTTTCCTTATTTGGTAAAGTCTCTTTACTTGTCCACTTTCTATTTTTGGCAAAACTTTTTACCTAAATACCCCCAACTATCCCAACTTATATTATTTAATAATACCCCACCTACCACCTTTTCAATTATTATATTCATTTAAAATACCCCACTACCACCTTTTCAATTATTATAATCACTTAAAATACCCCACTACCACCTTTTCAATTATTATAATCACTTAAAATACCCCACTACAATTTTTTCTTAAAATCCGATCCAAACCCAAAGTGGACAATCTAATTGAATAGGAGGGAGTATATAATAACCAAAAAGGCAAATAAAGTCCAAGGGGAATTCCCGGGAGTGAGAAAAGACCCAAAACTCCTCAAAGCCAAGAATAATTCACCTAGGCCCAATAACAAAAGGCACAAAAATCATTATCTATCCCCTGTAGTTAACTTGTATGTTAAGAAGTTCGGTGGGCCCTCATTTTCAATTGAGAGGAGTTGTAATATACTTTTATCTAGAAAAAGAATGAAACTGAGAATTCTCACCTTAGGAGTTGTAACAGCTTGCGCTGCAGCACACATAGCAGAGATAATGAGCCCTTCTACTCCAAAATGGGAAAAGAAAGCCTGCATATTTCTGGTGAGACGGAACGGAACGGGCTCACCGAATTCAACCATTCCGTTAGCATCATATGCTGGGTGGAAATCGGTCTGAAATATCTTGCCGGTGTTCTTCGCAAAGAGAATTTTGTTTGGGGACCTTCCTCCAATCTGCAGCATGTATGAAATAAAACACGAAAGAGCCAACTGGGTGGCAAATTGCTTCTTAAAAGCCCACATGTGGTTGCCGTTAAGCAGTGTCTTGTAAATGAACTGTGAAAGTATGTTGTCCGGCACATGGTTCCTAGTTACATCATTATAAGCTTGGAGACGGAGATCAACAAGAGCCTCTGGTGAAATTTGACCAGCCATAGCTGGGTTAAGCTGCTCCTTGAAAAGGGAAATCGGAAGATCAGCCTCACGATTATTTCTAGCGCAATGGTTCTCATAAACCTCGAGCAATGTACTATACATCAAATCATCTTCTACCATGCGAACCTGATCCACAGCAAGTAATAGTGAACTTGGTGTAAATGATGAAAAGATCAAATTTCAGGAACCATTCATACACAAGTCAATGCCAAAGTTTGTCCCAATAAGCAAAGAGTATTCGAGGGGCAGAGCATTAGCAACTTGCAAGTAAGTGCCATCTCGTGGTTCCAGCATGCATTAATACTACTACAAAAGGAAAAGTAACAAATCAGTAATGATGAACACCTGAGACCAAACAGGAATTATTATTGGGGTATGAATGCATATATGCCGCCTCCTAGACTCCTTGTGCTTATCAAACATGCGATTCATCACACGGAACAGTTGAAGCATACGTTCATCACTCCTAGCATTCGGTGTTAGTGATGTTTGGACAATAAAATGATGATGTGAACCATCTGAGCCGATTAGTGTCAAGCGACGGTAACTACTACCATGTCTTCGCACAATTGGAATGTCAGGACCAGCCCGATCCAACTTTACTGTATGATCAGGTGCAATCTCCTAAGGAATGAAACAAGTCTCAGCAGAAAAATTATGGAAAAAACTAGAAATACCAAAAGGTACAAAAAAAAGTAACAATTGAGTCACTTTGAGCTAGCTTGCACTCAATACAAAAAAAGATGTTTAGTAGCCTAATCTTTTTCTCTGATGGGAATTCTTTATACCTGATCAGTAAAGTACTGTCCTGGGACCTCAACATCAACAACATGAAACTCGCGTAAAACCCTGCTTTCCTCTTCCAGTTTGAGCACAGCTGGAAATCTATCCTCAACATTACTTTGCAGGACATTTTTCCAATGTTTCAATCGCTCAGTGAGTTCAGAAAGTGTTCCCGGGAAGGTAGAAGTATTGTCTGGATCAAGATCACGTTCGAAGTCTTGCTTATACTCGCGCACAAAATCAACATGCTTGTTCACAGCATCAGCTGAAAAGCATGCCCTACAGACACCGGAAAGCTCCTTCCTAAGTGATTGGGGTACCTCAGCAGTAGTAGCAGTTGGATATTTGTAGCACCGATGAAGCAAGGCATTAACTACTGCTAGAAGTCTCTCCCCTGGCAAAGTGACAAATCTTGACCCAATCTCTGTGAGCAATATCTGTAATATACATACCAAACATCAAAGAAAAAACAATTTCACATACCAAATAGTAAATACCCTCACAACAGGGAAAAACATGTGTACTAAAAATAAACCACAAACAGCAAAACAGTTGCTACATACAAAATATATATAAGATGACATGTATGACTGTATGTATTCTAAAGTCAGCCTACAAAGATGGCACGTTAATGATTTAAAGACTGCAGATTTCCCATCACAAAATAAATATAAAAACATCAAATAATTCACCTCAAGTTCGCTGGCAAGATTAGTATGCTTGCTCCTAAGAGCCTCCATAATATCTTTTGCAGCATCAAAAGCACTGGCAGCAGAAGCCATAAAATTCAAAGCACCACTACGCCTTAATGCATTCTGACCATCACTCATGTTTGAGGAACTTTGCTGGGGTGGCTCACTATTGGATGATGCACAACCATCTCCAGTCCTCTCTGATTCTTGACCACTTATCATTCCACCATCATGGGAGGTGATAGAAGTACCTGGTTGAGACACCTGATGAACCTGATTTTCTGAAGCACCATGACTCTGCATTCTAGCAGCCCCATCATTCACGCCAAGTGAAACAGCACCAGAAGCGGAAGGGTTCTGCTGCATTCTTTGCTGCGCCATAGCTAATCTACCGAGTTCTGATTTATTAGCCGCATCACGACGTTCGAGTAAATATGTACGCAACCAATAGTACAAAGCCTGAAATTAGGGCAAAATAGTTACATAACTATGCAGGACTCATAACAACATCTTCCTTTCCCTTCCAAAATTTCTCTTCCACTTTGTGTGAGGAGCTGGCAAGGGAGCCTGGGATTTTACATCTGAATGGAACATAGAAACTAACCTGTGGATATACAGTAGCAATTTTCAAAAGGACAAGCTTGCAATGTGGGGCTTCTGTTCGTTGTAATGAAAGGAGCAACTGAGGAATCCAGGAGAGCCACACCCAATGGGGTATTTGATCCAAATATTTGTCAAATGCTTTTCCAGCAGGTTCATTAGGGGTATCAAAGCTGAGAAGGTAAAGAACACGAGCAAGATAGCTTCTTGAATTGGGTATACCCAATTTAATACCTTGAAGAAAACAACTTACAGCATACTCCAACCAAATTTCATCCTGTGTTTCCTTGTAAGCCTGAAAAATGGGTATATATGTGCAGTGAGCTCAGATATAACGGACCAACATCATAACGTTATAAGCCAGATCTAAGATACCTACCATGTCACAATAAGTTCCCCAGCTAATCCACCCTTTCGGCAGGTTTTTGAAAACACTGATGGCATTGGAATACTCTCGATTTGCAGCTTCACAATCATTTAACTTCAATAAGAAGTCTCCTCTTAGCCGAAAAATTTCTGCTTTATGCTTAACAGGAAAATATTCAAGATTGGTGCTATTGATCAAACTTAGGCCGCTGGTCAGTTCTCCCTTCATTTCAAAATAGGCTTTTGCCTGTTCTCTAATTTTAACAAAGGCCTCCTGCAAATTAGATAAAAGTAGTAAAATCCCTGCATCCTACCATCACTTTTAGACCATGAAAAGAACTAGATGTAAGAGTGACAAATGATTTTGGCAGGCTAGCAACAATATACTTAACAAACAGCAAAGATAAAGTCAACATCAATGATAGTCTAAACGCATGCAAAGACAAAAAAGGAAAAAAAAAAATCACATACCTGCACCTCCATTGTAGAGTGACCATACATTTTTTCTAGTATGGTTACACACACATCATAAAGACCTTGTTTGCGAGCAATATGACCAAGCCTATTGACATTCCATGCTTTGTCACGGTAGCCAAGGTGATGAAGTTGAGGATTAGTCGAGCCAAAATCCTTAAAAGCATCGATGACGCCGTTGTATATTTCATTTCTCCATTGCAGCAAATCATACCAAACTGTCATGTTATCCCATTCATTTGGTGTCCTCAATCTCCAGGTCTCCAGAATATCCTTTAGATCTGAATAAATTCCTCCATGCCCAGGTGTGTTCCCAGCATGCTTGTTTCCATTTGCAATATCGACAAGAATTCTTGCTGATTCCTGAACTTCGACTAGCTGCTGAAATTGCTGCAGAAGAGGTATCCTAGCATGCACAGACATTTCAGGCAATTGCCACCACTGTTCTAGAGCAAGATCCACACCTTTCCCAACAATGTTTTCCGCATCTCCAACACCATTAACATTTCTATCATGAAGTGCAAAGTAAGCCTGAATTATTCTGAGCTTTGGCGTTTCTTCTACTTGGGCTTTCGGTATTACATGATCCTTCATATAACCCCAATCAGGGACTTTCCAAAGGCTATCAAGTAAAATGTCATAATTTTCAATGGACTTGCCAAAATCTGACAGGGCATCCCATTGACTTAGTTGACCAGCACAATAAAGCCATTGCTCCTCCCAAAGACACATCTCAGCCTTGGGAACAGTGTTATTATAAGTGCCTTGAGTTGCCTTCACCATAGCCTGATAGAACAGACTTTGAGCACGTTGCCAGTAGCCATGTTGCACAAGTGAGAGACCAGCTCTAGTTTCTGCTGTAACTGAGCGCTTCTTCCACAGCCCACACCTCATGTCCTCTTCATTGAGCAAACGATAAAGCTCAGCAAGACACTCAGAGCACTTAGCATCGTTCGGAAACAACATGACATGACTCTCTAGCAAGGCCAATGCAATATGCCAAGCATTATAAGTCTTTCCAATATACTTGATGAGTTCACTAGGCATCCGAGGCTGTGGATGGCTTAGCTGAAGTCCTTCCAAAAGAGCTTGCACCACGTTTGGTCGATGTGCCTGTTGTTTCTTGTGACAGTCTTTTGATAAGAGACTAATCATAGGCTTTGCCAATGCAACCTGTTCATCTTTGTTTAAGCTCACCCAGACAATTGGAAATACCAATACCCACAAGTGATACGCAACATTTGCATCTGTGTGAGCAAGCTCTTTCAATGGCATAAGAAGATCAGCCACCTGCAAGAGAAGATATAATTATATTAATTTCTGCTTCAACTTCTTGAAGCTTCTGTCTACAGATTAATGACTCAGTTCAAACTGAATTTCTTTAACAGAGTTTCATGCAAATCTAGTATAAAGAACATAGATGAAAACTAATATCCAGCCCTGATGAGCAGTCATATAACAGGAAGCTAATAGACAGGGAGAAAAAATCATGGCAAGGGGTTGTGGACACAGCTTGAGGACTTCATTGGTGCCAGAGACATGGATTAAGGATTCACAGATGCTCAGGCAATATGTTGGCCCTTGACATTCTCCTGCTGCTGACTGAGTAGCAAATTTAATTCCCCTTCTGCATAGTAATGTAGCAGTGTAATACAAATCCTATAAAAGTGTAAGTACAGAATCTCCTATTGATCAGCACAGATCTCAAATTTCACCTATAAGCGTGCATATAAGCTAAGGGATATCAAGTATCACATCAAAGTATACCTCTGCAAAACTTAATGGAGAAGGGGAAGAGGAAAGCAACCTGTAGTCTGCCCATCTTATTCAAAAAATGACCATGCTTGTGAACAAGCCCTTCAAATGTCAATGGAACAGCATCTGGAACTTCAGAAACATCAGCAACCTGGTGCTGCATTGCAGATCCATCAGGAATAGTACTCGGTGCAACAAGAGGCTGCAATCTCGCAGTGTTAGGAGCAAGTGTAATTGACTGTTCTTCTACTAACAAGGCAAGAAGAAGATCAAGTCCTTGTTTGAGCCAAAAAACATCACTAAGAGCATCCCAATCCTGAAATTGAATGATGTACTGCAGCCTAGCAAATAACGTTTTTCCAAGAGATTCATGATAAAGCATAAAGTACTTCTTCCTTGTTTCAGGGTCCTTTGCCCTCAAACCAAGCATGAACTGCCTTTCCACTTTCTGAAATACATCTTGCCGCATGGAATGAGGATATCTGTTCAAAGACGATATATTTTTTTGATAAGGAGCACATAGATGCTATTGTCAACAGATGAAATTGAGTTTCAGTAACCTGCTGAAAGACAATTGTTGTACCATACCTATTTGAATCGGCACAGATCCCATAAAGAAGTTCCAGGTACTTCTTGTCCCACTCTTCAAGTTGCAATGGGGAGAAAGCTTGTTTGTCAACCTGTGAAAGTTTCTGAAGAAAAGATACAATTTCTTTGGCATTAAGAAAAGTAGTTGCTGTGCCAGCAGCAGTGGGTTTACAGTAGTCATTCTCAATCCACCCTTTTATAACATCCAAGATACAAAGTAGCACACTAGCATCAGCAACCTTTTCTGAGAGCAAAGCATGAAGAATTTGGGTGATAGATCTCTTGTACTCAGGCACAAGCATGACCCTTTCACCAATAAGTTTCAGGACCGATTTTATATTTGAGATGACAGCTCCAACATCAGCACCATGACGAGAAGAGGTAACAGAATCAAGATCCAGTCTCTGACCCTGAATTAAATATAAATGGAGCATGAGTGCTTGAGTAATTACAAACAAAAAGTACACAATACCAAGCAATACAAGGTAATTCTAGGGCAGAGGAGGTCCTAGAGAAGAACAAATACCTGTCTTGCTTGAGTACCAACCAGTGACCCCAAATCACGTGCCAGACGTTGAAGAATTCTGACCAATAAAGAGGGATCAATTAGGTCCTTCTGTACCTCCATAAGAGTCTTGGTAACAAAAAGCACAAAGCTGATAGAGTTAGCAGCAATATCATCTCCAGAAGTCTGAGGAGCAGTGACAGTTGTAATTTGCTTCTCAATCAAATCTTGGACTTTCTGGCATAAAATCTTCACATCAGATGGAGTACTAGAAGAATCCAATGGAAAAGTGAGAAAAACGATCTTCAACAAGGAACACAGTGACCTTCCAGCATCTAACATTTTGTATTTGAAACATGGTTCAAGAATCTGCAGCAATTGAAACAATATGAATAACAATTACAAGACTGATAATAATTCCAAGTAAACAATAATAAAAGGATTTACTTTTAAAAATCACACCTTTGGATGGTTCTCTTTTAAAAATCCCACTTTTCGATTATCTTTGAAAAAATCCGACCTTTACTCTCAATTTTCTTTTAAAGATCTTTCATGTAACCCTTACCTTTGTACCCGGTTTCCTTTTTAAAAAAATAGGGATCCAATGTGTTTGTAGTGAAAGGGTAGAAAGCTCAATTGGAGTCATATGCAATTTTATTTTTTTTTGATGGTGCAGTGAATAAATCATGGATGGTGGAACTTAGTTTGTTTGGGAAATTTACAAGTTTCATTATTTTTTTTGGACATGTTGTCATAAGCTACCTAGCAACTAGTATTTGGTGTAAGAACGGTTGAGAATGGGGTTTCATGAGAGGGATCGCGGGGGGAGGGGTGCTGTGAAGGTGGAAGGAGAGAGATGTGGTGGTGGGAATGTTAGAAAGAGGGTTGGGTTTTATATTCCTTTTCTTTCTCTTTTTTTCCTTTTTCTTTAACTTTAATTGCCTTTTTCAGTTTTTTTTAAATGAAAAAACCCAAAAGTAACCCAAAGAACAAGTTACAAGTCATTTAGATGTTTAGAAGAAAACTGAGGGTAAAGGTCGGAATTTTCAAAAACAATCACAGGGTGTGATTATTAAAAAAGAACCACCCAAAGGTGGGATTTTTTAGAGTACATTTTCCATAATAAAAAGGATGCAACATATCATACCTGAGAAATCTGGCTGATGTTATTTTTGATAAACAAATGTGCTTGTTTTTCCAAAACTTTGTTCATGATATCTAAGCCCTGAGCAAGAGTAGTGGATGGATCTTTTGATTGAGATGGCTGAATACTGCTGAGCATCTTCTCAAGGTAATTGAATTTCACATTAGCATGTGGCCATACTTCCAAGGCTTGAGAGAGAATATCTAAAGCTTGTTTATACATCACACTCGCTTCTCTGTCTTTGGGCTCTATCACTAGGGCTACCTGGTTCATTATGAAAAACCCAGCAAGACTATAAAATGAAAACTGAAGACAAAATGTACGATAAATAAACTGCATCATACAGTTACTAATGCAACAAAACCGGCAAAACTGAAAAAATGATAGCGCTTCGAAAAACTCAAAAATATTTTTCTCGAGCATGTACTTCCCTAATAATATTATACCAGGCAGGAACCAAATTGGTCTTAAACCCTAATCCTGTAAAAATTTGATTCTTTTTAAAGAAGACTTCATCTAAACCCTACATCATGTGGGATGGTAGTATAACAAAAACCTAGTCTTGTCCATGTAATGTGAATCCAAAAAATAAATCGAACTTCAAATTACAAATAATACATAGGCCTAATTGACTATCAAAAAAAAAATAAAGAACCAATCAAAACATTTTTCTGAAGGAGCATTGAAACAAATGAGGCACAGTTGATATAAAAGATCCCAAAAAGGGAACTCCATTGCCAAAATCTGTAATAAATGAAGGGCAAGATCAAATGTTTACACATTCTGAAGATTCATTTACAAATAGCTTGACAAATTAGATCCATCCATCTTTTCCTTGGCAAGTTTTGGCTTGAATAGAAACTCTAACTACACAATATTAAGAAATTACACGTTGTAAAATGATACTCCCTCTGTTCCTTTATGTTCTTCCACCTTACTATAACGAGTAGTTTCAAAAGTTCTTCCATTTTAGAATACTTTCTATTTTTGGAAAGTTTTCATCTCACTTTTACCCCTTAAAACCCCACTTTCCTTACTTCACACTACTATTTAATTATTTTATCTCTCATCCTTCCAATACAATCATTACCTCACACTACTATTTAATTATTTTTTCTCTCGTAATTCCAACACAAACATTACGTTCCACTACTATATAATTAAAATAATACCCACTACCACCAAAGATTCCTTCTTTCTTAATATTTGTGGAAAACTCAAAGTGGAAGATCAAAAAGAAACGGAGGGAGTATCTAATAATAATAATAATAATAATAATAATAATAATAATAATAATAATAATAATAATAATAATAATAACAATAATAATAATAACAACAATAATAAAAATAAAATAATAATAATAATAATAATAATAATAATAATAATAATAATGATAATGATAATGATAATGATAATAATAATAATAATAATAATAATAATAATAATAATAATAATAATAATAATAATAATAATAATAATAATAATAATAATAATAATAATAATAATAATAATAATGATAATGATAATGATAATGATAATGATAATAATAATAATAATAATAATAATAATAATAAAAAAAAAAAAATTATTATTATTATTATTATAATCAATGTTTGTTTAAAGATACAACATGACATATATGGATAAGAGGGAGTAGTGCAGAGGCAGCAGCAAATAATTTATTATGCAACTCTATATATATTACGTTTTTATAACCCGAATGCCTTTAAGTGACTCCCATCTAAGCTCACACCAAGGTGGTGTTTCTTGCATGTGCTTGTGTGTGTGTGTGTGTGGGGGGGGGGGGGGGGGGGGGGGTACGTAACCTTACCCTTTTCGAAAAGAAAGATGTTAGAGTGACAAAAATAAACACATGAAATAAAATGCAAAGTCATCTTAAAAAGAAACAAAAAAAGATCAGTTATCAGAGGTGATACCCTTATAAGAAAATTAATTATCATTTCTTCCATTGCAGCATTTGGCTTGAATTCCTCATCTGCTTGAGATGTAGAACCTGGGGTCCCAATGTTAGGTATAGAGGCAGCACCTGGCGGAGAAGTTCCAAGGAAGGATTGGATCCCAGGTTCAATTTTCACACGCTTACTTGGATCCTCAGTACCTGTTGTTTCCTCTGTAGCACGTTTGGAGTCTGCAACAGCAGTACCTGAACTTAATAGATCAGAATTCTGAGTTGATGTATCAGTCCCAGTAGCAGATTTCATTTCTCTTTGCCTCTGCCTCTCCCAACCAACAACCAACCCAGCAAGTTCTATAGCTAGACGACGATTTTCTGGAGTTGTGGTATATGGCAACCCTAGTCGGCTAAGAGAATTCACCATATGAGGAACAAACTGTGCTCTGCAGGCATAGAAAAGATCTGAATGCCGAACAATGAGCTGAAAGATGTGAATCAAATTAGGAATTGAATGGCCTTCTTCAACAAGAATTTTCTTAGTATAACGTATCCAAATAGGCATACGATTATCTCCGGGAGCTAATCTTCTTGGTAATGCTGGCATCAATATATCAAGTGCTTGCTTCACCAACATTTTATGCTCTGGTTGACAAGTTCTCAAAAGAGCAACAAATACCTGATTTCAAGCATATGAAAATAAGATCAATTACCAAAGTATAGGAATATAGCACAAAAAAACTTTAGGGCCTGATAAGAATACTGATTCATGATAAATGAAAACTACAATTACCAATGGAGACAAAAATCTAATCAAACTTGAGCATGTACTCTCACAACTATTACAATTTACAAGATGCCAAATTATGATTCATGAAGAAAGAATACTACAGCAGCATCAAAAAAAATTGATGTCCAAACCCACAAAAAGGTTTACCCTTTAAAAGTACCTGAAGTATGATTTTCTCTGGGGCCTGATATGCTTCTAAGAAATGGCAAACATTGACAAATGCCCACTGCTTACTCGCACTATCTTCACGTTTAAGATGATTCCAACCAAATTTAATGAGCTCTTTTCTATGGTGAACAAGGTCACTCTGAAGATACTTTAGAAGTAGCGTTGCGAGCTGTAAAAGTTCTATCCTCAATGGTTCATCATACTCGGCAGAAACCTTCACCAAAATTAAGGACAAGAATTTAGTCTAGGAAAATTAAATTCTTTTAACATGATATCACAAACATAATAATGGAATAATGTAAGAAAGATAACACAATAAAACTGTCACCTCTTCAGGAGGGTCAAGAAGTTTATCAACGATTGTTTTAATGATACTCGGGTCTACAACCTCCCAACTTTGATTATTCTGAAAGGCATGAGCTAACATAGGAAGAATCAGCATTTGCATAATCACCACCAAATGATCATGACTCAGTTGCTTTGACTGGAATATGTCCAAGAAGTGCATCATAAGTGTCTTTTTCAAACTCGGTGCATAACCCTCTGCTACCTGGACAACATACAAAGACTTCGAATAAGAAGAAAATACAAAGGACTTTAGTTTGTTTAGCTAAAGCAGGACATACTGACCAGCATGTTATAGAATAGTATTGATTACAAGACTAGGTGGGGTGGGAGGGGGGGGGGGGGGGATTCCGTAAAGACATAAAACTGGATCTCAGAACATACGTACCTCAACAATATAAAATTCCTTCAGGAACGTATAATCAATGCGAGTGTGGTATAGGAATATAGAAAGTATGTCAAAAAGCACATTGACTTCAGTCTTATCATGGCGCAAGTAATTCAGGAAGCATTTTACAAGCCATTTGCTTTCTTTGACCTGAAAGATGAGCTCAAAAGTTTTAATTAGGAAAAGGAAAATGATATTCATATCGCCCTAAGTGCGAATAATGAAAGCCAAATGAATAAATATTGAGCACTGATAAATCAAAGGACGTGTGATGTTGTCTACTGTCATACATTCCAAACTTAATATGATTTTGGTAATATATACTGGGCTGCCCTAAGCAAAACAATTAGAGCCCTTCATACTTCATGTCATAACTTTACTAAAAACACCTATTCTAGAAATAGGACTCATCAAATCATTCGCAAAAGTTGCAGATGATAATTGCAATCAAGATTCAGTCAAAAACAACATCTTTTAACTACAAGCATAAATATGCATACATTCGACCCCCCAAGTCCCGACTAAATGGGAGCCACTTGGTATTGGGGTAATAGCATGTTGTGTATTTCAGAAAAATTAAAGGTGCCATAACAATTAAATAATTTTCCATTGCTTGTCTGCATTTTAATTTGTTTCTTTCTTTCAACTGGTAAATTATTTTATACAAACCATGCATTATGATTCATGGCATTGCAGAAATAATGAAAGGCAAGACACGTAGCATGTTGCAAAGAGATATAAGTCCAGCTGCATCACCAATAATACAGAGCAAGCTAGACATTAGAGAGGAGATATAAAGAAATAGAGAACAAAACCAAAATCCAAAAATAAAATGAGTGAAGTATAACACCCATCCAATTAGTGATTAAGTGTTACTCACGTACTTCTCAAAACCTCAGTCCCAAACACAATGATGACAGTGCATTTATATCTATCATCAAACATGGTTATTCGAAATCAAAAATATTTAAGATTTTTTTGCATGTTGAAAGGAATGAAATTGATTTGCTAGAGACAAATGATAATACATTATGAATATGAAAGCATGACACCTGAATGTATTTCAACTAGTTTTTGGGAAATCAGTGTAAGATGAAGCTTATAATCTCATTTACACTTGGTGTGATGTAATGAGGTGCTTATAGCTCGAGTATTAATATGAATAAAGGGCTCAAAGTGTATTGACTTGCTAGTAAACAAGCTGCCAAGAATAGAGAACAACGACCTACTGAATAGTGCTGCACGACAATCTGACCAAGAGTTGCATCTGCTACCCACTTGACAACGACCTTGTTTTGTATCCCACGTGACTGTTAAAGTTCTAATTCTCATACATTTCTATATAAATACTGATGTACATCCATTCACAAATAATTAAAACCCTTGTAATAATCAAGTGGGGGGATTAATCAGTGAGAGAGGGTTACAAAATTAAGGTTTAGGGAGAGGAACTTTGGGGTTTACAAATTTCTCTTAGAAATCAATTGTGACTCCAATGTGACATATTAGTAACGGGATACATTGGGAATATAATATTAGTTAGTGAGTTAGTTTAGGGAAGGCAAAACTAGTGTAAATAAAAAAATGTAGTAGCGAAATATGGCATAATTTATGGTATTGACATTTCGTGGGTTTCATGCTAATGTTTTAGGAATGCAAGAGAATGCTTGTGGTGCTATTAATCTATTTTAATCTGGAATTACAAACGAATATTCATTTACATTCATGTCCATCACGCAATACTCACATTTCTTGACCAAAAGAATCAAAACAATAACCTCCTCATCCAAAACAAAAACAAAAACAAAACATTCAGCAAGGCATAATAAGTAGTAATTGTAGCCTCACCCAAACAAAATTGCATAAATAAATAAGATCAAGAAAGCAGTGTTGGTAAAAAACGCTATTTGGAGACCACCAAAGCCTATCCTTCTTTCATCCTCCCATAGTTAAAATAAAAGCAAGGAAATTAAAATGACTTCATTTAAAAATTTTAAATAGCATTTCAAAATTCCAGATAGGTTCACATAGAAGACTTACTTGCACAAGGTTCAACTCCTGTTCCTTATTTAATCGAGCAATTCTGACAGGCGACTTCCAAATGAGTACTAGGACATCAAACAGACTACGATTGCTCTGAAGCCAAGAAGGCATTAATTTGACCAGAGTTTTAACTAACTGAAGGCCTTCAAAATAAGAATCTGACAGAACCCCACAGCTAGTAGAAGGTGCAGTAGAGCCTTCAGAGAGAGGAGTGGCGAGGACTTCATCACCCAACTGAGCAGTAGGAGTAGTTGTGGATCCTGAAACCGCTGATATTTCTGATTTTGGCACAAATTCAACAAAGGCACTAGCAATGATTTTTTGAGGGGACTTTGCAAGTTCCTCTCTCAGGGGCTGTCCAGCATCAGATTTTATTATATACATGAACCTACATGATAATACCAGAAAAGATTCATTATTCACGATAATCAGCTAAAACCATGTCAGTACTCAGTAAGCAAAGGTAACATCTAACACTTACCGTCTAAAATATTTTGGCTGACTTAACCGAGATAGAAA
This sequence comes from Amaranthus palmeri, assembly GCA_019776075.1. Classification (NCBI taxonomy): domain Eukaryota; kingdom Viridiplantae; phylum Streptophyta; class Magnoliopsida; order Caryophyllales; family Amaranthaceae; genus Amaranthus; species Amaranthus palmeri. The sequence continues at coordinate 1,115,527 of JAAKBH010000028.1, read as the reverse complement.
GTACTCCACAGCAGCTGTTGGGTAACGATTCAAAAATTTTGTAAGCGGAAGACGATAAGGACTATTAATCTCACTGTAGAATTGTCCCGGTGGAAGAGCTTCTTCCAATTCAATAGTTAAAGATACAAGTTCATCGAGGAACTTTCCTGCAGCACTGGGAAGAAGGTGAAACAACTCGATAATCGCTGCGACAAACAAAGAAGGTAATATATGACCACATAGGAACACAAGAAAATCATGTGAAATTTAAAATTCAACAAACTTCCTTTCACCTGCTGCAATTTTTGGTTCTTCACCAGCCTTCCACGCTTTCTGACTCTGTGCAAGTTTTTCAGGCTCTAGCCACTTCTTTAGGTGCTCTAATAATTTACCACCTAGTGTTACATTGAACCAGGTGGAAAGAAGTTCAAGCAAGCGAGCAAGACCTTGCAGCAGAGGCATACTGAGGTTTTTGGTATATGCCAAGTTAACTAAAATTGGTCTGAGGCTAGTCTGCAAAAGTTCTTTAGGCATCCTCTGCTGCTGGATAACCTAAATAATGGATTTCGTTAAGAAAAGTGAACGAAAACGGAAATGAGGAAGCAAAAATTAAATCAATAATAATAATGGCTCTAAAGGAGCTCTTCCTTTTGAGACACTTTCATTAAATCATTCCGCTAATTCTTTTTTTATACACCACCTAAATGCTGTAATTATGCCAAGTTAACTACGTTTGCATTTTGCAAATACTCTGTACATAATGATTAAATGAAACATATTGATTGTAATAGTTATCATGCAAATCAAAGTCATCTAAAACGATCTACATAGGCAAAATACACATGCTTCTTGTACTTCCTACTTGCACTTTTAAATCATATCATTTCTCCCAAAAAAGTAGTATATTCTTTCATATTCATAGAAAGAGCTAAAATAACAAAAATGCCAAAGCCTTGATCACAAACAGATGGGATTGCTACTGGAAAGATTTCAACCCCGATGACTGCCCATAAAATTTCTTTTCCTCCTTCATTTCTATCAACTATATACTCTTGCAAGTCCAAGTTCATCATATCTCTTACGCTCGTCAATACGGTCATCTTTGGTCTCCCACTTCTTTTAAACTCCCAAAGATACAAAATTCAACCACTCCTTATTGACGCATCTAATGCCTATTGTTGCACATGTCCAAACTAACACAATCAATTCTTTTTGTTAGTTTATAATTGTTTTTTTATAAGTATTATGTTTATAAATAATTGCATTTTTTAAAAAATAATTTTCTACTAATCAAACGATCCGTTCCATGATAATTGAATTCTTTCTGTTACCGTGATCCGCAATCGCGGCCGTTATCACGAATGCGACCGCGATTTTGCACCATGATTAGTACTATAATTCAGCCTAAATGCCAAAGATTATTGTAACTCAGAAAATGTTGGTATTTGGGTAGTTTTGAAGAAGATAAGACATCATGATGATGTAATAGTAATACCATCGTTCAATCTCTCCCTTTAAGCAATGCACTCTTATAAGGAATTTTGATCACCTTCATTGTTTGAATCATTCAGCAAAAGTTCTTGATCACCTAATATTGACCCCCAAGTACCAAAACAAGATCCATATACTCAATTTTTCTTCAGCTAATTCAAACCTCATGAATTCAACTCTCCTACATGAAAACAAATATTGACTCTCCCCAACTCTAGTTTTAGGCCATAAATAGCGTGTGCAAAGAACATGCATAAATGTACTTCTCCTAAATAGGCTAACCAATCTCATCAAAGGTCGCCACAATTGGAAAAGGATCAAAGGAAAACCTCTACACTTCAAAGAAATAAGGAAATTTCATTTCCTATTATAGCTTGTAAGGGTTCAAAATGTATCCATGCTTGCTATATTAATGATATAATTTTTTTTCCTATTATGCCCTCAATATTGTGGACATAAACTCCTAGTTACCAGAAACAATAAAAATCTGTAACACCTTCGGTCCCACCGGTGCTCAAGACATATTTTAGGAGAAATAAGAGGGACGGGAAAAATTAATTAGAATGTATAGAAATATGTGGGACGGGAAAATAATTAGAATGTATTAATAAACTCTCGGGGGTTTGTTTCTTTTATTTTGTAGAATGGCTTAGTTGGCATTAGGCTTTATTAATAGTAGCCGTTAGCCTTTATATTTTGTAGTGGGTGGCATTACATAATAGTATATATAAGACCACCTTGTATTCATTTGGCTTTTATCCAAGAATTGAATAAGAAGAAATAAGGAGGGAGTTTCACAAGCTCGAAATTTGTGAGGGAGTTGCAAGCACTCGAAGCCTTGCCATTTACTTTGTTCTTTCTTTTGCAATACTTGGAAAACACATTCTGTTTTGCAGTGTTTACTCAATTCAAAGAGTAGGGACTGTCACAAGGGTATCAGAGCCGAATTGATTGTAGTAGTTTGGGAGATCAGAATTTTTCAGGCGGTAATGGAGGATTTTGGGCAAGAAAACAGGCTGTTAGTGGAAGAGAGGTTGGCAAAAATGGATGAACGATTTGCAAGAACTGATGAAACATTGGAGGAATTGAAGGGGGGACTTGCAAGAATGATGGAGATGTGGTCAAAATCGGAAGGAATTCATAAACAAACTCAAGAACGAAATCAAGAACGGGAAGAAACGAATCTTGAATGGGTTTGTAGAAATGAGAGGGAAGATAGGTGTGGGCATTGCCATGGGAGTTGTCAAAAGGAAAGAAATAGGATTGGAGATGATCTTGATGAGTTTCTTGAAGGTTTTGGACCTGAAATTTCTCCTTTATACATGCTACAAAAGGCTGTCCAAAATGGTATCATTCAATCTTTCAAACCCACATCAACCCACGAAATTTATGAGAAGTTTGGAAAAGGGATTTGTGGCATTTGTGATGAATTTGATGATTCTAAACATAGTCACAAAGGATACTCACTGCTCATCTTACATCAAGATAGGAAAGATGAGTTAATGGCATTTGTATTTCATAAAGGAAGGAAGATGTTCATGAAGAGAGTGTAAAAGTTGAGAATATGGGACAAAAAGTAAGAGAGCCAAATATATGTGAGGATCAACTAATAGATCAAAAACTGAAGAATCAAGAAGATATTGCCGGCAAAACAGATTTGAAGTTAAAAGAAGAGAATAAGGATATATGTGAGGAACCAATAAAGGTTCTTGAAGAGAATTAGAAAGGCAAAGAGGAGTATCCAAATATGGAGGAGGAAAAAGAAGAAATAAAGGTGAGTATAGTAGATAAGAATCGGTCACAAAGAAATAGTGAAAGAGACAGGAAGAAAAGCAAGAGAAACAAGGTGAATTTGGGAAAAAGTAAAATTAAAAAGAAGATAGGTAACATTAGGCAAGAAAGATACAGAGAAAGAAAAATGAAGAAAAAGAAGGTAGGAAGCAGAAAAGGGCAAGGAAGAAAGGGAACAATCACGTGTGGAGGCTTGAGGCGCATTTGGAAAAGGGAAACGAGAAAGGAGAAAAAATACTTACCCGGGAAAAAAGGAAAGGTTTGGAGGTTTAACAGAAGGAAGGAAACGAAATCGTCACTTGCATTTTCAAGAAAAAGAAGAGGAAAAGATAAATCAGAGGAGAAAAATGTCGTCAGAACAATATACGGATTTACAGGTGCGATGGTCGGACAAAGTAAGATCACCGGCAACTTAGGGCGACGCACCAACGGCAAGGTGGAGGAAGAAGAACCGGCTGGTGGACAAGGTAATGCAGCTGATGCCATTTATGTGAGAACTACGATTGAAAGAGAGAGGAAGGAGGTTTAGAGCAGCGGCAAAGGAGATGAATCAAGGCTGAGTTTTCGGTTTGAACTGACGGGTGGGCTGCACTATTATGAGGCTGCCGGAAAACTGTCCAGAGAAAACGTCGGAGTTTGGGGGTTCACTGGGAAACAGTGTTGGCTGACCGGAGGGTGGAGAAAGCTGGAAGAAGAGGGTGATTACTTTAGGGTTTTTGAAATTAATCAAAACATGAACTGGGCTGCTGATTTTGTAACAAAAAGGGCTGCTATATTTCTGAAATTTTGTAGAGAAGAGCTCCAAAACATTTTAAGTCCAAGAATTTTAAAGACCTTCAACCCAATTTTAAGTATTTCTACTCTAATTTCTTTCAGGTCATTCACTCCAACCCACCTCTACAAATCCTTCGATTTAAAGGGCAATCTCAAGAGTTTAATTGGGTTTATTAATGCTCCAGCTGAAAATGATTTGGGTGTTGATGTTAACGCTTTGACCCGAGTTACATTTTACCCACCTTGAGGACAAGGTGCTTAAATTGGCCGGGAGTATTGTAACACCTTCGGTCCCACCGGTGCTCAAGACATATTTTAGGAGAAATAAGAGGGACGGGAAAAATTAATTAGAATGTATAGAAATATGTGGGACGGGAAAATAATTAGAATGTATTAATAAACTCTCGGGGGTTTATTTCTTTTATTTTGTAGAATGGCTTAGTTGGCATTAGGCTTTATTAATAGTAGCCGTTAGCCTTTATATTTTGTAGTGGGTGGCATTACATAATAGTATATATAAGACCACCTTGTATTCATTTGGCTTTTATCCAAGAATTGAATAAGAAGAAATAAGGAGGGAGTTTCACAAGCTCGAAATTTGTGAGGGAGTTGCAAGCACTCGAAGCCTTGCCATTTACTTTGTTCTTTCTTTTGCAATACTTGGAAAACACATTCTGTTTTGCAGTGTTTACTCAATTCAAAGAGTAGGGACTGTCACTGAATCCCACTGAATCCCACTGAATCCCATTTCGGAAACTTTTGCCCCAAAACAAAGGTACGCGAACTTACACATTATCTTTATTTAAAAAGAGATTGGCTTTGGATGTCACACATGACACCACAATATCATCATTCATATCTAGATTGAAATACGAAAGAAAAATGAAAAACCTGTCTCAGGCCCTCCTTGGCAACAGCAACAATTTCTGAATTACGACATGTCAAAGACTTGAAGAACATAGATATGATCTTTGAACGCAGCTCAGCATGATTTGCTGTCTTGAAATCTGCCCAGGCCATTGCAGTGCAAAGTAGCTCAATGCAAGCTGTACGGAGCTTATTCAAGGATGTCGCAACTTTGGGATTCATAAACTTTACAACCCACACAGAGTCATCAGATTCTGCAATATGCAAAGCTTCTTGTAGAAAACTAACCAGTTCTTGGGTTAACTTCAGAAGAGGCGGCCTCAAAGCCAAACAGAAATTCAATGCAGTAACTGTTCCCACCTGTATGCAGTAATGATTTGTAACATAAAACCATTCCAATAATTTAAAATATAAAATAAAATAACATAGTAAAATACCAGCTATACCTGTTGATCAACAGTTTTTACACGAAGTGGACGCACAATAAGGGGCTGAAGTAGAGGCTGATATAAAGGCTCAAGCAATTCAGATACCTCACTTCCTGTCCGACTAGCAAGCAAGGATAAACAAGACTGCACAGTCTTCCTCACGTTTACTGAAGCATTTGCATTGAACAACTCTGATGCAAGATACTCAACAACACCATGAAAACTCTGCCTCCGAGATTCACTGTTTGCTTCATCAACATTGTTAACCACTCTAAGAACTTGCATTAACACCTGACTTGTTTCTTCCTGCTCCTTATTAGCATAAATAGGAAGCCTTTTCAATACATATATCAACCCTCGGACAATATTAACTTGAAACTGGCAGAGAGTCTCAACAGTGACCTTTCCAACCAGGGCACCAAGTCCAGCGACACCTCCCATTTGAGCTTGCCACATAACTCCATAGCACAGGTGTAATAGACGAGGTAAAAGTTGCTCAAAAATAGGGACGCGCACACTAGGAGGCGGAGAATAAACAGGATTCATCGACGGGCTAGAAACAATCATTGGTGTTGCAGGACCTCCCCTTGACAGTAACACATCATTGTGCTTCAAACGAGCTAGAAATAAAAGAGTCTCAGCAAATATGTTCAATGCCGTAAGAGCAGCCTTGGCTTGAAGCCTGTTTTCATCTGCTAACACATCCACCAAAGCATCTAAAAATATTAACGGATCCAGCTCTCTCAAATTTGTACCAGTACTACTTCTTGATCTAGAGACCATATTAGTATTTGATGAAATCACAGAACCCCCACTGGTGGATGTCATAGAAGCATTAGAGGACGAATCATCAACATGAAACATGAGGGCAAAGTGACGACAGACATTGACCACAAAATCATCTTTTGGATCAAGAAGATCTGGTTCAGCAGAGGATGAGATAACAGTCATCAAAAGACTTTTGAAAACAAACTTTTCGGCCAAAAGCTGAGTCTTTGTTTTTACACCAAACTCCGCCTGAGATAACAATTCAGTTATTACAGCCTTTAGGAACCAATACTGAAAATATAACGTAAATGGTCTACAAGTAATAAAAAAGACAACACACAGCAATACTCCCTCTCCCCCCTCTCCTAGAAAGAAAGACTACCCTCCTGGTGCCAACATACAACAGAACCTACGTAGATGTTCATATTGTCAATGAAAAAGATGTGTATATTGAGCATTACTCAACAAGGAGTAAGGAAGTTTAGAATTGTTGGTTTCCAGCACTTCTAATTATCGTTCCATCCAGTACAAGAATAAAGCAGCAGATAAAAACTTTTTTTGGCAAAAATAAATGTTAATACCGGAGATTAATTAATTCATGTAAAATTACAAAAAAATGAGCATTACTCATAGTACCCACGGCAACACAGAGAATAGGGTATGTGGAAACAACTTGAAAGAAAGACTCCAAAAACACAAGTGGAGAGGGAGATTAATACATGTAAAAAAGGGAAAAAAAAAGCTAAACATAATCTATTAACTTACAATGAGCGAGATAAACAACTTTAGGGCAAGTTCACAAGCAGTGAGCACTGAAACAAAAACTAACCTTGACATCTGAAGTCTCACACCTTCGCCAAGATACATCACCAGATGACGATAGCAATTTAGACAGCTTGTCCAGTGTGAATCCCAAATCGGCTATGTTTCCTGGCAAGTTCAGCTGAGCTGCAAGGCACACTTGAAGAAACTTCAAAGCCTGTTTTCTATAGAACAATTCTACATGTCCGTTTTTCTGCATAACAGTTGTTATAGCAAGGTTTATACAACGATCTAAAGGCACCAAGAATGGGGTCCCAGGCTCAAACGTAAGAATCACACGAATCCCATGCTCGGGATTTTCCTTGCATTCCAGAGCCAATGGTTCTTTCAGAAAGCGCCTATTGCGTCCACCTAACTTCCCAAGAAGTTGTAAACATTTGCCACCCCAAGGATGAGGAGCAGGTCTCAAATGAGACCACAACGCCAAGATTACTTCAGACATGACATTTGCCATACTTGGTTCAAGAAAATCGGGGTTTAAACTATCGATCCAAAACTCCAAAGTTCTCAAACCCAAACTGACGAGTTCATCACTAGCTTTCAAGCACAAAACCAGTGGCTTCATAAGGCGAGGAAGGAAAGGCAACAATGAACTTAAACGCGCAGGCAAAGTTAAGCACAACTCCAAAAGAAGTTCCCTCATTTCCTCTCCAGCTGGTCCCTCGAGCATGGCTAGTAACATATTCAGACAAGGTTGCAACAGAGACATCAAATCCCGCAAAATGTTTTCAAATTTTCCACCAGCAAGTGCACGAAACATTGTTCGAAGCAGTTGTAGATAGCCTATAGGCTTCTCAACTTCAGTGGTATTTTTCATGCACACCTCAATAATAACAGGCACGTGAGGCAGGAGTATACGTTCTGAATCAGAAGAAAATTTACCAACAGCTGCAAACAATAGATGAAAGAGGTGCAACACTAACTTTGCAGCAGGGGAATCTGGTTGTTTCAGAACATCAAGTTTACTAACAAGAAAATTGATCAAGACATCTGAAAATGGACGAAAAACCTTGGCTGCTTGGAGCAGAGTAGAACATATGAGAACTAGCTGGTTGTTAGAAGTCATGCATTCAAAAAGCTCCGGCAGGCAAAGTGAGAACATATCCATCAGATCTCGAGGCTCCAGAATAGCAAGAGTGTGGGAGAAGTGCCCAAGCATCTCCTTCTCATCATCAGTATCCTTAAAAATGACTAAACAATGCACACCACTTTTTAAAACACCACACGCTTTCCAGACCTATAATAGAAAAGTCTGGAATTATTAAAAGTTGATCTCACTCAGCAATCAACACACATCAACTAATAACTACATCTTAATACCTCATCTTCCCTCAATCCTTTGAAAGCAGGCAAACCATTAGGCAACATCTGTTGATGTGCCCCATGGGCAGCAGACACCTTGAAATCAGAAAGAAAATAACAGGCATTAGAAACAGGTGGAGACATTATACAGCTTCACACCATTTTCAGTAAGTCAGCCAACCTGTGCATGAGGAGTATGAACATGAGTTATAGTCCAAAAAATAGTCTTCATGCCTGCACACAAGAGCGATTCTTAATTAGATAGTGGAATATAAATTGACCTTTCAATGACAACAACAAAAAACAAGATTACCCATTATTAAGGTCTTGACCAAATGTCGGCAATCATTGACTTCCTTGGAATGTTCAGTTGGTACCTGCAAATTTAGAACAGCCTGCAACCAAATTGAATGTTAGATCTTGATCAAAAGAAGTGAACGAATTTTCTCCATTTTAGCCAAAACTTTATCTCAGCTTAAAAACTAATCAAAAGGACGATAAATAAGAAAATAAAAATTGAAGTAAATTTTGACTAGATAACAACATGAGGGGGCTGAGAATGTATTGTTATCTGCAAAAAGAGGTCTATTTTGACAGTAAAACCCTTGTCAAGGCAGCGAGCTATGTTAATCAGACTCTTCATTATACCTCACACTCACATATCGGTGTTCGATCCTTGACACTCATACATGGGTTAGACACCCAAACACTTTATTTTGAACTAATATCAAGAAAAGTTTTCACAAGATTGCCAAGCGGATACTTGAACACAAACCCACATTTTACACATAAACCTCCCGCTGAGTAAAATAGGAGGCACGTTCTCTCATTTCACTTTTTCAAATACAAATCAGATTTTAAAACATGGAGTTGTTTCCCCTGCGAAATCCCAGTGAATCACAAATATATATATTAAAGTGTGTCTGCTTGAGCAAAAAAATAATAAGAGCGATGCAACTCATAATATTTTCTACACAGATTCTCATCTTACCCCAAAACAGACGTCCCCCATTTCAGTTTTAACCTCCCACAGTAACCATACTTTTTAAGCCAGGCAGATAGTAAACCAATTCCTACGACAACTAAATGATCCAAAACAGAGTATACAATCATACATTACTCAAACAATATATCGCAGTAGGCATTAAATCACAAGTTCTTAAAAACCAAACTAGATATTTGTTTCGGGATCAAAAAGATACAAAAGAGAACTCAGAAACAACCTGAACTGGAAGCTCCAGCTTTGATCTCAGTGAAGCTCGATCTTTTCCCTCCTCACCCTCCTCAAGCAGCTGGCCCATCACCAAAAAATAACATCCCATTTTTAGAAGCCACAATAAGATGATTAATCACTTAATATAGAGGTGTTTGGCAAAAGGCTGATAGTCGGTGGCTGATTTGACCAACTGCTTAATTCATGAATATAATTTACTTCAACCAGCAATTTACCAAACACTAGCATTAGATAGTTTAACCACCCAACCCTGTATTTGCGCAACAAATTGCCAAGAGCTAGGATACATAAACTCAAGAGAAGCTTGATCAATATTCCATCAAGTGACGAAGCTAGTATGCAAAAAGTATAGTATGAGCTGGAGAAGGTGCCACAGTTATTGGATCCTATAATCAAGTATTGCCAACATAATAAAAATTTAATTGTATTTTGTAACTGAAAAAGCAATTGGGCCATGGAATAAGTTCAAAGTCTAAGGTTTTCAGTTTTCACTAGGGCCCAACCTTACACATCAAATCTTCCAAAAAAAGTAATAAAATAACACTCTGCAACCTCAAACCTATCCTCTTTACTGATTTCAGATAATTATGGGACAGCTCAGATATATAACCAAGTACTATAAAACTCTTAAAAGTATTGAACTTGCTTGAAGTATTGAGATATGCTTTCTTTGATACTTAGTAATCTACTATAACCTTTTCACAAAGTCAGGCACTTCCTTATAATCAGAAAAAAAACACCACAGAGAAGGTAAAAAGAAAGAAAGTACTCAATGTTAAATGGACTATTTACTTTCCAGGGTAATGACTGCAAAAAAGTCTAAAATCAATTTTAGCATGGAAAAGTTGTAAACACAATTTAAGAGTACAAGAGGAACATTATTTTACCATAGCACAATATTCCTTACATACTATGTCAGACAAGGGAGCATAATGACTTGTGATGTCACGCTCACTATGACCCATGATTTTCCACCACCAATTGAGTATTTTAATTATATAAAAAAGGGAAAGCTTGACTAGGTAGGAGAAAAAAAGAGTTCGAGAGAAATGTAGTCCTAGTTTTTCCTGATTATGTTTTATTGGAAATCATTAAAATGTAAAGTGGAACAAAATGAAGGGCGCGAAGGAGTATAAATTAATCTACAGTCAATCAAACCAACTCTTATGGTTCAAGTTCCTACATTCGCAACGTAAAAATAATAGAGCTTTTAAAAAGTGGTGCATGTATTAAAATATAGAGGAGATAAGAGAGAAGATGCATATAAATTCTAGCTCTTGAATGCAATAAGTAACAATTTTACGTATGATTCTATAGATATTGTACTATGCATAAAAACTACAATTATGAACATTAAATATTATTAACCTGGGGAATGGTGTGCTTGAAGGTACTAAACTTCCCAACAAAAGAATCCAAGATCCGAACCTGAAATGACAACATAACAAAATTTACAAAGGATGGTGTCACCTTATACAATACGAGACATAAACTCAAAAATCACAGTTAGTAAAAGAATTACAAAAAGAAAAATAAAAATTTACAAACTAGGACAAAAGTATTTCACATCTAGCTAGTTAAAATTTCAATCACGGGAGGAAGCAAAAAGGAAAAGGAAAAAAAAGGTTCACGATATCAATTGATATGTTATCATCAGATTCATAAAAAGAAAAACAGAAAAAGTTCCACAAGTTTTAAAATACAAACCAGTAAAATTCGTGCTTCATCCATAGATGTTTGGTCAACCCCCTTCTCATAAATCGGTTCAACCTACAAAACAAAATACGCACAAGAAAATGAATATGATGCTAACCTGTGGTAGAATAAAATGAAACAGGACTAACACCTACTCAAATTCCTCTCACAAAAGGTATCATACCCACCAGATTCAGCATAAGACGAGCACAAGTGGTGTGGATACTCAATGTCAGCGAAGCATCATGCATGTTGCTTGAGAACAAATAAATGATGCGAGATAGCTGCATTCAAAACCATATAAATATGTCGGTAAACAAGATTTCTTAAATATATATCATGCTAAAATTCAAGATTGGGTAAGAGACAACTGAATTTATAAACATTTCATTGAAGATAGTGGAAACAAGAGAAATAAAAATTAAAGCTGATAAAGGTAACATAACAGTCACTGAAAAAACCTGAAGCATGACTGCATATTCAAGAGGGACGATGAAAAAAATACAATTGTGCATTATCTTTTAAGCCGCAACAGTGCGGAAACTCCATTTATGCTTAATATTAGATATAAATAGATAGAGGCGGAGAATGTATATGTATATGATAATCATTAGATTCCATAGTGTAAAAATACGGTAACGGTTGCGATCGCGGTAACGGGAGTGATGCGGTTATCGTATCGTCTAAATATCGATTGAAACCATAAGATATCCCTTAATGCGGCCCAAAACGCAGTTTTTTTACACCTTTACAACGCGGGAAATATCAGTTCGTTTGTTTTGAAAACCTTTACAACGCGGTCGATGCGATTCAATGCGGCCTTGTTTTTATTCTATGTTAGAATCAAATTTCTTGGTTGTGGCAAGTACAAGATATGGTAGAAAAAATACTTCAATAATCTTTGTTGCTAACAACTTCACACATTGACTTGTTCTGGACTTCTGGTTCAAGTAGCAGACCAATATGTTGGAATTGACGCTTTGGCATAGTTGTTCTATTGGGTGGTTAAATGTGAGAGGATAACCTTATAGCAAACAATTGTAAGCAAACAATAGCAAATACTGCCTAACACATTTACAAGAACAACAGTGTCAGAGCCATAATCCCAATCTTTTGGGGCATGACTTTTCTACTGCATTTAACTCTTCTAAAACACAATAATATTGCTTCTTCATTTATAAACCATTGAAATACTCTTAAATACTATTATAGGGCATGACTCTCATAAACTAGTCTTCTATTCTTATAGAAGGAAGTGATTGAGGAGAATTGGGAAAGAGAAAAGTTTTCCTTGAGTAGTAGTTTTGTGGGCTCTTTATTAAATTCTCTTACCACTTTCTCCTTTCAAGAACTCCCACAATACCTATGCAACGAGTTCCAAGGGGAAGTTAGGACTTGAGTGCCTCCCTAAAAATTTTTGAGTTTTAACCATTCTTGATTTCCATTGACTTAGTCACAACCACCACAATCCCCACCAACAAACCACATACATCCAACACCATCATCATCAACATCCTCACATCCAACATTATCACCATCACCATCACCATAGCTCACACACAGCCTTGATGAACCCACCAGCGCCTCCAACCGAGCCACCTTCTCAATGAATGACACAAACAAAAGAAAAGATAAATTAAATTTGGGGTGAGGAACGGATAAGAATTAATAGGTGAGAGACCAAAGAATGGGTGACTGCAAGTAGACTAACATTTGGTGGTTGTCAAACCAAATATGTAAGGAAAATAAGGGGTTTTTGATAGCTACCCTTTCCAATCACTTTCCTAATTCCTTTCCCATCCTCTTTCTTCTTTCCCTTCCATCCACCAAACAGCCCCAAATAAAGTTACAATTCAATTATTCAAATTCAGAAAAGACGAATAATGCACTATCTCAAATACAAAGACCTGTGGCAAGGAGAGATCTGCTCGAACATGATGAACAATCTCTGCTAGCAAGCTATAAGCTAATGGCCTCAACGTCTCATAGCACGCTCGTCCAGTACCAACAAGAACCCTACAGAAACCAACAAGATGTACTAATCATCAGAATAGACCAAAACAACTAAACACATCCAATGTAGCAACATACCTAAGTTAAGCAAACCAAGTGTTGCATCTTCATAAAAATAAAAGAAGTCACGTACCGTAAGAAACTATCAAAATACAAACAGTTGGAATTTAACAAAATAAAGATGAAAACTCATTCTCATCTACAGAAGAATGCTACAAAGTGCTAGAAAATCAACATTGATATAACTAAAGGAGATTCATTTATATAAAAAAAATATAGAAAACAAACAACTTCCCAGATCAATATCAATACATTTGAGATTTACTCAAATAAGCTAGTCTTTACCTATTTTCAACAAAGTTAAAAGTTTTGATCATATTTGTAGCCATGAGACCACAAAGCAATGCAAGCCAACTAATCTATAGCATAACTTGTCATAATTACCAAATATATTATCAGTGCACAAAAGCTACGTCCTTACCATTTCAGTATGCAAGCACTTGTGTCAAAAAGTAATAGTAGAAGAGATTGTTAGTAACAAAGGAACCACAACTAAAGGTGTACAAAGAGATAGGAAGGCATCATTGTAAGATAACTCTAGAACAGACATGCCCTCCCCTCACCCTCACCCCCCCCCCCCCCCCCCCACCCTCACCACCCCCACCGCTTAAAACTGTTCAACAATTTTAAAATTTGCAGCTACCACCGTTCTTAAATAGGATTTAAAAGAATGAATGAATAGTGTAAGATCACAAAACATACCTCTCTTCAAGCAATGTGTCGATCAAAGGAAATAAACCCCTCTTAAAATCTGTTCCAAGAACATGTTTCAGAGCTACCAGTAATTCCTGCATTTATGTCAATATGAAATCACAACTAATGTGAAAGGCAAATAAAGGAAAGGAAATGTATTATAAAAGGAAAGTAGAACACACCTTCCTAATGGAAACAGAGTCAGAACAGGTAACAAGCAAGTTGACAATACTTTTACAAATGCTCTCCTCGTGTGGCCTGATATAATCAGCAAAACTCTTCAAGAGGTACGTCAAAAAAGAAACAGTCTGCAGCAGTAGGAAAAGAAATGAGCATCTCTCTAAATACTCAACAGCATATACTACACAATCGCAACTACTGAAAGAAGCAATCTTATACTATTATCTACTTATAAATTGTTTCTTGAATTGAATTCTTGCCAAAAGGGAAAACTTATTTCCAGAATTGCATAAATTATTTTTCTTATCTTCTGGGAACATATCGCTCACACTATCAGAAAGCAGACAGCACAGTCAATGTTTTAATAATCAATGCACATAATAAGAAAGCACCCACATGTGACATAGACAAGATGGAAAACAGAAAAGGGTTCTTATAGACAAAAGATCGACTCAAATAATGTGAGAAGCGAATAGCTATAATTGGTCCATCTATCATTACCAAATGCGTATCCCCTAATAAAAGGGATTGCAACCTAGGATATAAGGAGATAACATGTGATTTGATGAGCTACGGAAGAAACATCTCCTGGGTGTTGCCAGAAAACGATGACACAAAGCTTAACGACTTTGGTACATTCAATCTCAATGAAACAATATGCATTTTAGTAATGCCAAAAGTGAACTATCTAGCATAATATCTTGTTATATATAAATAAATAAGAGATTCTAGCATAATATCTTGTTATACTTAATCAAATAAGAGACTCTATAAGATTATCATGCCAACATAGCCCATAATTTTTCCTTAAAGTGAATACAATGAATCTCTGATATGGAATAAAAACTCTCTCATTACGTTACGTAACACCCGTTATATAACCTGTTTGAGAGTTGTCCCAACATTAAATCTCATAATATAATGATGCCTAAAATTTCACGGTCAAATTGCCACGTTGACCATTATGTAATGTGTAACGCCCAAAAGTCATGATTTCTTGTCTCCATTACAGATATACAAGTCAAACATCAATGATTAATATCAAAAAAGTCATAGACACAGAGCTGATATAAGTCATAAAAAGTTCAAAGATACAGAAAGATCCTATCAATGCTTTGGAGCCAGCCAAAAAGTGGCTCCAGTTCATCTACTATATGCATCTATCCACAAAATCACACAAAATCCGGTGTTATTAATGTCAGTTTTAAACCATTACCATGATTAGGGATGCATAAATATTTCCCCTTAAAAAGTTCACATGACAAATATACAAAATATTACTATCACCATAATAGAATAACAAAAAATACTAAGATAAGAAGATCCTACCTTAACTTGTGCACCCTTTAATTCAATAAACTGCGTCTTCAGATGGGGAGGCACTTTCTCGGGACCAGGAACAGAGATAGCCGCCACCATAAGAGGCAGCAACTGAGGAATATTTGTCTGAACAAGCCGACTATAGAGTTGAAACAAAAACATGACCACCAACGGACTCTCGGTAACAATTTTAAATGACATTGTGCTCGGATTCAGCTGACCTGAACCATGATATCCTGTAGTAACACCACTAAGCCCACTACTGCTAGAAGAAGGAGTCAACTGATCAGATGTATCCATTGGCTTAATATCTTCTAAACCACCAGATGCGCAGATTTGCGGAACTGCCATTGCCGCTCCACTCTCAAAAAAATGACTCACAGTCAACCTAAAATTCTGGTATATTTTACACACAAAATCTAGAAACGGCTGTACTTCAGCCTCAAGAGTAGGCCGGAAATTCCTAAGCAAGTCAAAAATTATCCGAATACAGATCAATCCATTTTCTTCATTATCAGTAGTAAGCACTTGCATTGTAACCTTCAACAAATCCTGAACAAAAGGCCGAAGCACTTCGCTATGTGGCAAACGATTTAAAATCTCAACCACAATGTTACGAAGTTTATGTTCTGGATTATCAGTGAACTGTGGCTTCGTTATCTGAAGCAGAATCACCGAGAATGCACGAAAGTAATACTTCAAAAAATTCAAATATTCAGCTGTATGTGTTACCTCTAAACTATCCCTTACCTCCATTGCCATTTGCAATCTTGTTTGAATTGCTGTTATGAAAAAAAAACAAAAAAGCTTTTAGAACTTAGCTTTCACGCAGCAACAAAGTCCATTACCCAATGCCATCAAATGGCTCCCAACTATGAGGCTTGAGGTGTAACTTCCCTTTTTTAGTGTTAACAAAGACATTTTTTTAAATGATCATCGGAAGCAAACTAAAAAAAATAACTAAAAAATTGAGATATAAACAATTAATCAAAATCACATAAACCCAACTCAGAATTCCATACAAAGAATCTTTTTTTTTTACATTTTGTGTTTTTAACAGTAATTAAACATAAATGGAGATATAAACAAATACAACTTAGAGCAAAATTACTAAATCATCAAATAAAAAAACAAAGCAAAATAAACAAAAATTCTCATAAAAAACAACTAAAATCAAAATTAACAATAAACTTCTAATCCCGCACAGTTGATCATTTCCTTTTCATCGATTTAACAGTAATTAAACATGAATAAAGATAGTACTGATACTGCTTACAGCAAAGCTAACAAATTATTAAAAAAATAAAACAACAAAGCAAAACAAAACGAATTAAAATTCTCATTAATAGGAACCAAAATCAAAATTAACAGTAACTAAAAGAGAGATTAAGAGAAATTACGGAGGTCAGGGTCTAATAAAAGAGTAGAATGTTGCTCGAAATTCTGAATTGGACTCATGGCGGGAAAATTTTAGGGTCAAAACCCTAAAACTGTTAAAATTACACTGCTTCCTTAAAATTTAGGGTTTTTCACTCTGGAGAAAACACTTTTCGAAAACCCTTGCAACGGTAATGGCGCGTTTGGAAATAGAAATTCAATGGCTGGATTTCAGAGAGAAAAAAGTCGAATTCTTGATGGTTTCAGTAAGAGCTTTTACTCTTAAACTACAGAGAACCTTCCATGGAATTCGACCATGAACCAAACTAAGACTTCCAAGGGTTTTTGGAATTGTTTTCTTCAGTTCGTGTTTGTGTTTTCCAGAAACAAGAATTTGATATGTTGAATTGTTGATTCTTAGTTTTTGCCCTCAGTATTGGGAAAGAAAAAAAAAATTTACTTGTGTTTATGGAAAACTTATTTATTATGAGTGGTACCATTTATATACAGCTACTCTTGTAAGAGACGCCTCAAAACAAGAAGTCCACATTCTTATTTTCTCCTAAATTTGTGTAAATTGGGGTATTTAACCCATATTTCTAATGCGTCTCTTGGAGAGACCGTCTCTCACAACAATTTGTGTTTATATATAAGACGAGTTTTTTTTACCTATTATATTAGACCAAACTGCTATTTGAGTTAGTTTTTGTCATGCACTCTTTTTTTATTGGTGTTGGACGAGACAGTCTCGTAATGAGGTCGTTAATTTGGGATGGTTTAATTTGCACGTGTAATAATTTGGGTATTTTTCATTATTTGGACATTTTTCAATTTTGATTTTAAATGTATCAATTTTGAAAATCGATACCTTTAAAGTCAATATTGATGATTATCCGGAAATTGAAATGTTATTACGTGCGCGTGAAATTGGTCGGCTCACACTTCGTCTTAACTTGCGATGGTCTCGTCCAAGTTTTTGTTTTTTTTAATACAGATCTTTACTTCTTGTACAATAAATGTTTGTGAAAGAAATAGTGGCTTGATAGTAATACTAAATTAATATGTATATATATTTAGGCGTTTTGCTTTTCCTTAATTTTTTTAAAAAATATTGTTCATAGCAAATTATCATCTAAGAAAAGCAATTTGATTTGAAATACAAACCAAACCGTTTTCTCAAATGACGATTTGATCAAAAAAAAAATCTCAGCATGTTCTACATGTACAGTACTATGAAAAATAAAATTTCTCTATTAACGTTATTAATAATGGCAAAGGTTCTTGATTTGTTCATAGGACTTCTGACTTTCATTCTCTTTTAAATGCCAATATACTTTTGTTTTTTTCTTTCTTATTCTTTTTAAGTCAAAATAATTTGGAATTAATATTTTAAAATTTATGCATTTTACGAATTACAACAAAGTATTTTTTTTTTCGAATTACATCTATTAAAGTTAAAATATCTACAATGTTCGGCCTAGGTGATCAGTTTCATACACCTGTTGAACTCTACTTTTTACCTCTGATTTTCCTTCCTCGTTTTTTGACTTAACTCTTACCGCTAACATTTTACCAAACCTAATTATATCCAACCTACCTGAGTCATTCCCCACTGTCTCTTTTTTAATCATTATGAGTTCTATCTTCTTTATCGAACGTTAGCCTTCTCCAAAACTTTCATTGTTGTTGAAGGTAAACTTTCGATCGAGTCATGATATGCTTTATCCACAAAGGGTTTAAAGACGTAAATTGCTTAATTATATTCTTATTCTCATTGTCAGTTGGTTAATTAGTTACTTTGTTTAGGGTTGTGCTTTATTTTTCTAAGTTAGTGTGCTTTGTTTTACCATGTTAAGTATGTTCGTTATGCTGATTTTTAGGGTTTTCTTTGTCTTTTTATATTTAAATTTATTTGACGAGCCTATGTAACAAAATTAATTAGTGATGTATTTGTCAATTTAGAAAAGTCAAAAACCATGCCCAAAACTGATAATCCTTCACATCTACAATCATGGTTGTTAAAATCGCGATTCTAATCTACGATTCTACGATTTTACGATCCAAAAACAGGCGAGCGATTTGAATCGCAAGTAGAATCTTAAAGTTGTAGAATCTTACGATTTTAGTTGGAATGAAATTTTGAGAGGTAGAATTATAACACGATTCTACGATTTTATGATTTAACGATCCGATTCTACTAATATAGTATGAATCATTTCAAATTTTTCTTATCTATCATATTTTACTAATCTCTTTTACATATACATATAAATTTCAAATTTCTCATCATGGAAACTTTTAATAAACAAATTTCTTAATCGGTATGAAGATTTAAATTAATTATTGAAAAATTTTCATTATATTCTTAGAAATAAAGTCAAAGAAACTTCAATTCATTAATTTAAACTTTTGAATTGGATAATAATGATAAGAAACTAGATAATTTTAATATTTTTAAGTTTATTTGTAGAATCGTACGATTCTACGATTCGATTCTACCGATTCGATTCTACGTCCCAAAACGATTCTAAGTAGAATCACGATTTTAACAACTTTGTCTACAATAACCCATGCTAGTGGGTAAATATTGGTGTTCCCATCCTCATCCACTACTGTTAGAAAGATACTAGGGTATAATCTTATCAAATGACACTCATCTAAGCCTATAATGGATCTACCACCAGCCAAAAAAGCATCCAAGAGTTGCGTAAGGTGTATAAACAAGCTATAGAGTAAGGGTTTTTCAACCCCTGACCCTACATCACCCAAGGCACTACAATCAGAGTTGTATTTCCTAACAGTTGTTGCATAATAAAACACCCTTCTGTGACGACTCTTATGGGTGTAGATTGTGGATATGATGTGGGGGAGGAGTTTGGACTAGTGCTAAAACCTTAATCTTCTTAACAAGAGTAGGACTTATCTTGACAGACTACTTTCTTATGGGTGTAGATTGTGGATATGATGGAAAGGGAGGAGGTGACAATGGTTGTGGACTTGTGGTAGAGCATGGCCGGCCTTAAGATATTAGGGGCTCGGGGCAGAAAATAATTTATGGGGCCTACATATATCGTTCATTCATTTCATATTATTTGCAATTGAAAATGTCATTTGTTCAAATAACATATCCCTATTCGATAGAACTAAAACAAAACGAATGGTATATAAAACGTTGATTAAAATTTTTTAAATCTCTAATGTTAATGTATGCACCAATACATAACATAAAATCAAACAAAGAAAAAAAATATTAAACATTCACAAGTTTAGGTCAAATCAATAGATATAATATTATAATAAAAATATAAACATAAAAGCAATCAATTATAATAGAAGGAATAAATAAATCATAAATTTAGAGGACTTATTCACCCTAGTAAACCCACAAGAATATTAAAAAAATTATAATTGTTGAATAATCTATTGCATGCTTGTTGCTATTTGCTTATTACACAGTCATTTGTCGTTAAATATTATTAAACAATGAAGTGTTAGCACTAACACAGAGGCAGCCTGATGACAAAACAATGATCCTCTTTACCCGACATCATGTGTTTGATTTCAGGTAGCAACAATAAGGTAATTTTTTTGTTGGGCCCTGGGCGTAGGCACAACTTGCCCTTGCCCAGGGCAGACACTGTAATAATAAGGGAGGTGATATCCAAGTTAATTTAGAGTCGGGGTATAGAAATTGCAATAATAAGAATTAGAAGCCTTATATTCGAATTCGTGCTTCTCAAATCCTCAAGTGGAACATAGAACTTTGCTTTAACGAGTCTATACTTGTTTTTTTTTTACCAATATGATACAAATTTACTATTTCATAAGAAGAAAATCGCAGAAAATTTAAAAAAATTAGATATAACGATTGAAAAAGATTGATACAAATTTAGACCTTTATAATCAAATTTAATAAATTCTTTTATTATATTTTATATATTATATAGTACATATTATTTAACAATAATAAATAAAAATGGATTTTTCTGATTTTCCATTGAGTTTGCATGCAAAAATAGGGAGGAAAAAAAATTTCCTTATTGCAACTTGCTCTCCAAGTAAAACCTTAATAAAATGGTCCATCTTTAGCGATACCATCCATAGATGAGATCCATAGATGAGATGAGGTGAGATCACAAGAGGACTCATTAGTCATACCAGCTACTCTTGTAAGAGACCGTCTTTTAAAAAGACGACTTTGAAAATAAAAGGCCCACATTTTTATTTTCTTTTTAATTTGCATTAATTGGGCTATTTAACCCATGTATCTAAAGCGCCTCTCGGAGACCGTCTATTATAACAGGTGCTCTCTTGAAAGTCCAGCCCAAATATACATTTAGAGTTGTAACAATATATATTTAGAATTGGATTGGGCTTTTGAGAGCCGTCTTTACAAAAGACGGTCTCAAGTAAAAATTTGTGTATAACAAGTTGTGTAGTCCTAAATAGGGGTGTTTGATGGGTCGAATAGGGATTGGGCAGGGCCTAAGTAAATATGGGCTGGTCATGATAAGATTCTTAAATTTTAATATGGGCTTTATTTGGGCCTGACTTAATATGATTAGGTTTAGTTCACCAGCTTATTACCCAATGATAATTATTATCCAAATTGATCAATTTATAATAATTAAATTATCATTAATTAATAATAATTAAATTATAAAAACAGCAATTCTCATTGATATTGTCATTTATAATAATTGTAGTAGAGCTCATTTTATTATTTATAAAGGCCTGTTTACTACCCTTATTAGGCCCTTCAAAAGCCCGCACCATTTTAATTACAATAGAGTTCGTTTTATAATAACTTAGGTAAGTTTTTTTTTTTTTTTTTGAGATAATAGTGCTATGATTCTACCTCTAAAAATTTTATTCCAACTAGAATCGTAAGATTCCACGACTTTAAGATTCTAACTGCGATTCAAATCGCTCGCTTGTTTTTGGATCGCAAAATCGTAAAATCGTAGATTAGAATCGCGATTTTAACAACCATGATTACTAGATTATACCCACAAACATGAAAAAAATACATCTATATAAATAGTTTGTAATAATGTCATCTTTAATATAGTCCAAATCTAAACAAATTTACTAAATACTCTCTCAAATACAATAACGAGATCTAAACAAAAGGGAGTCAAACTCCAACTCAAGAAAAGTATGTTTTGCTATGTTGTAAATAAAAGATGTTTATCATAAGGAAAAAGTTAATATTTTTGACTTTTCAAATGCTATTGAAATTACAAGGTATATATTTTATACAAAAATGTTTTAGCCTAAATGGCGGGTACATATGCCACAACATTAGGTAAGTTTAATCTAACAGAAAGTAATAAATTAGATTATTAATTTTTTTTCTTAATGATGTTATCTAACTAAATCTTACGTCAAACTATATTAATTTTGCTTTATGATGTGGAGTATTTCCTAATACATATATACAATAAATCATAATCAATAACCGTGATTTGTAAATAACCATAAAAAGACAAAAATTATAATAATAATAAAATAAACAAAATCAAAAAAGTTATATCAAATTCACAAAACTCTCATCCTATCAAATCTCACCACATAAGAATGATTTGTTAATTTCACAAATAACCGTTATTTACTTAGACTTCCTCTATAAAAAACATGTTTAGGTGATTTTTTTATTTGGTAAGTACTTTTTCTATCAAATAAAATGTCCTACTTTTTAATCAAATGTCTCTTTTTTGGTCATAATCACATCAGTTTTCTTGTTTTCTTATTAG
Source organism: Amaranthus palmeri (assembly GCA_019776075.1). NCBI lineage: Eukaryota > Viridiplantae > Streptophyta > Magnoliopsida > Caryophyllales > Amaranthaceae > Amaranthus > Amaranthus palmeri. Next base: position 1,092,977 of record JAAKBH010000028.1, on the reverse strand, counting down.
ATAACTTTCTTTTACTTATATCGTCATGAGATCCAACTATTTATACACTTACTATAAAATTATTATTTTTATCGTTATGTTTTCTCTTATTCGTCTTCAATGTCATTTGTTATTCTTTTTGAAGCTAAACCATTATCAAATGATATATTTAATTAGAATAAGATGGATTGAAAACGAATTCATTAACCCATAAATAATTAAAGGATAAATGGACATTAATAATCCAAACTTTGCGTGATCCGCCCAAAACAATCCCAACTTTTGTATATTTTCTAATAATCCTAACTTTGCTTCTTTGTTGCTGGGGGCATACCCTTTTAAATCTTAACCGGTTATAACCGGTAGTATTAGAGCCGTTGCACCACTTTTCCTTTTTATCTTTTTTTCCTTGTTTAAATTCACTTCATCTTCATCATTATCAACCACCATAGCTGCTCTTCATCACTATCAACCACTATAGCTGCTCTTCATGATTGACCCTTCGAATTCATCCTTTGTTGAGGATGGAGAATTTTTAGAAAATAGTGTAATTGGGTTAGGTGAAATTCATTAATATAAGGAGGGAAATGAGAGATAGTGCGTGGGTCGGGTAAGAAATTGTCAATTACACTCTATTACCGGTTCTAACCGGTTAAGATTTTAAAAGGGTATGCCCCCAGCAACAAAGAAGCAAAGTTAGGATTATTAGAAAATATACTAAAGTTGGGATTGTTTAGGGCGGATCACGCAAAGTTTGAATTATTAATGTTCATTTATCCATAAAAAAATGATAAAATAAGGTCAATTGAATCAAATTAAAATATTGCGTGAAGTCCTTGAAGCTTTGATTCGATACTAAAATAGTGAAGTTGCACATGTAACCATGTTACCTACATGCTCTTTGCATCACCACTCAATTGAAAACTTTCTTCTTTACTTATAGTATGAGTGTATGACTCGATTTGATCGGAAATCATTCATATATAAAATTCAAATTAATTGCTATATATTCAAATAAATTACTAAAATTGAAATTAATCCGATCCAAAACATCATATTCAAAACCCGCTTGAATGAGCACCGCTGCTCAGGTGTACCCTATTTTGATAATTATTCACCCAATAAACTTCTCATAAATGTTCTGGACTAGCTAAAGCAAAAAACCAGCGATTGATCTAATGGTTAAATATTTTTTTTTTTATTTTTATAACATAAATTTGATTTTCATCACCCAAATAAAATTCAATTTACTTTCCCTTATTGCCCGTGGAAAATTTTCATCCGTTAAACTTAAATTCAATTCATAGACGATGGTGATTGAAGCAAGAATTTAAGCAAGATCACTCTAAAGTTTAATTGTTATGTTTATACTTGCACATTTTTGGTTTAAACCATATATCTAATTATTTTTCCTTAATTTTATAAACTTATTTCATTTTACTTATAGAAAAAATAAATATTCAAAGATATTAGTTACAACAAACAAGATTTAAACTCTAACGTTGGAAGAAATCCAAGTCACTTATTCAAGATAAGGCTAGCGAATCTCCTACATCTGAAGAATCATTACAAGCAAAGGGTCGGGGAGATAATTAAGCTTCATATTGGTGGTAAAAATTAAACTCATATTACAAAGGTAAAAGAAAATATCCTCAACCACTAGATTAAACCAAGATTCACTAAAAAAAAAAATTTCTTATAGGTGGTTAAATATATTGGACCCGTGTCACAAATGTGAAAGGGAAAGTCTCTGAATTCTTTCACCTTTATTACGAGAGTTCATTTTCACTACTTACAGAAAGTTTTTTTCCTCGCCACAAAGGTGAAATTAGACCTTTTAATTAGAATCATGGGTTAATCTAGTGGTTGAGAATTTTTTCAGTTATCTGTTATGATATGAGTTCAATTCTCAGTATTGTCTACATAAAGGAATATTTTCTTACCTTTTACTCGTAGGAATTTTCTAACCTATCCTGATTAAAAAATTGTAAATCAAAGCTAACTAATTGGACATATATTATTGAGATACTCCAAAATTTCGTGCATGAAATACGGTTGCTGAAGAATGAAGTAATGAACCCATGCATGAACATGATGCTAATAATTGACTAAGTAATAAAAACAATTATATGACTAATAATATATTCAAACTTTTAATTAGTTAAGATATGTATTTGACAAAAATTAAATCTTAACGTATAGTTGAACTTTGTCTATTTGTGCATTTTAAAAAAAGGGATATTCTACCTGGTAAGCACCAGGTATAAAGAAATTCACAAACTAGCTATTCTTGTTTGCAATTCTACCAAATAGGACTCAACTTATGCAAATTCATCTGCCGTAGCTATATTAGCCTAAAAACGTTAGATTTACCGTTAAGTGGTGAATTTACATAATTGCCCTTGTTTTATTTTGGGTCTTCTTCCTGCTTTGTGTTCTCTCTTCCTTTACTTGCGCCATTGATAAGGATAAAGCATTATCACAACTCAAAAATAGTCTTCTTTGAAACCCCACAAACTCCAAAATTGAATTCTTGTTGCTTTGTTCATTCTTGTTCTTCCTCAGATTAGTAACAATACTTCAAATAATGGAGAAAATAACAAGAGCAAAAATAGGGTGGTCAAGAAATACTCGTGAAGGTGGAATAAGAAGCATTCAAAGTTTCAGCCTTAAACAAATGAAATCAAGCAAATGGAAAACATTAAGCAACAAAAAAATTACCCAAATGAACCCAAAATATGTCGGCACAAAATTCTTGAAAACAAATGGGCGGTTGGAATTTGGATGGATGCTTGAAAATCTTGAACCAAATGAATCAAATTAAAGAGGAATTACAGTAGGATATTTGTAACAACTAACATTAAACATCTCACATTATCCAAGCAATCGAACAAATTGAACTAATAACAAGCAGCAAGAATTAACAAACAAGCAGCAAGAATTAACAAATTGAACTAATAACAATCGAACCAAATGAATCAAAGTTTCAGCCTTTGAAACAAACAAACAAGCAGCAAGGATATCTGAGGAAGAACAATAATGAACAAAGCAACCAAGAATTCAATTTTGGAGTTTGTGGGGTTTCAAAGAAGACTTTTTTTTGAATTGTGATAATGATTTATCCTTATCAATGGCGCAAGTAAAGGAAGAGAGAACACCAAGCAGGAAGAAGACCCAAAATAAAACAAGGACAATTACGTAAATTCACCACTTAACGGTAATCTAACGTTTTTAGGCTAATATAGCTACGGCAGATGAATTTGCATAAGTTGAGTGCTATTTGGTAGAATTGCAAACAAGAATAACTAGTTTGTGAATTTCGTTATACCTGGTGCTTACCAGGTAGAATATCCCTAAAAAAAATTGTCATAATTAAATACTCAATTTAATACTGAATTAAACTTCTTATATCCAACTTTATTATATAAAAATTTCATTAATCATGTAGGAAATGACTTTTTACGTATTAAATTATCATCATTATCCTACCCAGTGTATCCCGCTCATTAAAAACTATGGGCAGGTCTGAGGAGGGGAGGATGACGGCAACTCATACTTATAGGAGAACGCGGGCAAAAAAGGCCGGCTATGTTCTAATTAAAAGCTACTATTGCACATACGAGTTATCAATTAAAAGTAATTTACTCATCTATATTTATTTTAAATTACTATTGATAGAGACATGTTGTAAATTTTTTATTATTTTAAATAATAAATTAATAATACAAAGAGAGCATATATTCTACGTTTCTATTTGCTTATTATCACTAATTTGTACATGTTTCTTAATTTTGTAAAAGTATATTGAAACCCTTATCAATTTGGCCTCCTAACTTAAATGAGTATTAGATATGTCTCCAAATTGTAATGAAGATTGAAGCATTATTAAACTTGGGTCACACCTTAAAAAAATTCCTATAACCTATAAAATTTATTTCGACTCTCTTTAAAATAGCATTATTTAACAAAATAAAATCACAAATATTTAACTAAATAAATTCACAAATATTTAAATTAAATAATGCTATTTCATAAAAACGAAAATAATATTTTCATAATTGTGTTATGCATTAAGAGAATAGTATCACAATTTACATGTGAAAGTATAAATAGAGGGCCAACCCAATACAATAAAAAAAGGCACCCAATCACACATATGATGAGACTTTCATAAATTTCAAGTCAAATCTTCTCACAATAAATGAATACTCTATCACTACAAAATTGGTTATTATTCCCTTTAATTTTAAAATATTTTCACCATTTTTTATAATATATACACATTTTTTTAATATTTATATATCAATTATTAATTTTACAATCTTTAAAAATGGTGAGTAAATCATACCCATACAATAAGAGAGATGTCTCCTAGATTCCCTTCCCATGTGATCATATTCATAACCACCCAAATTAATACTTTTCCATTCCACTTGTACATATTGCTAAAAGTCTATTGCATTTCTCACTTATAGTCAAATTGTTATATTTCAAAAAAAAAAAAATTATATAAAAAATAATATTAGTTTCCTCAAAAACAAATACGTATTTTCTGTTTTCTTATCTAAAACAAAGCTAAAATATTAGTATAGGATAATATCTAAACACTTATTTCTGCCATCTATATGTCTGTTGAACTAACTCAATAATATCAAATATATTACATAATTCAATAATACTCCCTCCATTTCAGTTTACTTGTCCCATTTCCTTTTTTGGCAATTCCTCATTACTTGTCCCATTTCATTTTTTGGCTATCCTTTTTTTACCTAAATACCCCAACTTTTCCAATTCCCAATACTCCACTACCACCTTTACAATTAATTTAATCAATTAAAATACTCAACTATCACCTTTTCCAATGGACCCCAGTCCCCACCACTACCTTAATATCCGTATTTGGTCAAATGGGACAAGTAAACTGGACCGGAGGGAGTAATGAAATACGTTATCAAATCACTCAACCACTAGATACCCCTTATTTCTTATATACATATATAACATCCCACACTTATTACTTATTATTACAACTTCCTTCAAATCTAACACCCATATTATGAAGACTCAATACCTTTGCTTCCCTCTAAACATCAAACCTACCACCACAACCACCGCCACCGCCACCGCCACCACAACCGAAACACCATCCACATCCACCACCAACGGTGGCCGAGTCCCACCACTTCCATCATCCTCATTGCTCGATAGGTTTCGAGTGGCGGTGTTTCGATTAATCATGGTTACCACCCTTTCCAAAGTAACCAACAATAATAGGTCTTCTAGTCCTAGATCGTCATCGTTTACTAGTCACAATGGTTATCATAAACGTAGTACTAGTAGTAGTAGTAATAATAATAATGAAAGTGTACGTAGGCCATCCTCATGCTACTTATATGATCCTTACCACACTGAAGCACTAGCCGATTGTATAGAGTTCATCAAGAAGAAATCTGCCTCCTCCTCACCGTCGGATCGGTTTTATCATCATGATGATGATCAAATTGCCCGTGATTCCACCGTTAGTCATGATTTGGTTATACCTTTACCAATTATGTAATTATTTTGTATTTATTACGCCTTTCATTTTTAATCGGGGTTTAATTCTCACTACCTGTATGATCTTTACTTAATTAAAGATGGATATAGATTAATTTCTTGTTGAAATTCAAAGCATAAATACTGTTGATTGTTGGTTGTTGATTTTTTTAAATTTGTTTGTTAGACCAGTTAGAAGTGTTGACTTTTTTTGTTAACCTTTAAACTGGTTGAATAAATCAGTTGTTTATTAGAAAGATGTTTTGTAATATTTTTGTTGTTGACTGTTTATTATTGAAACAATGGGTTAACATGTGCTTAAATTATTAGCCAACTAATTAACTGTTTAACTATGGCTTAAAAATATTTGATTTAAAAGCTATTTAAATAATTGGTTTTTAACCAATCAAAAAATTAAAAATTAAATAATTGGTTTAACTGTGGCTTAATTTTTTCAGGTGCTCTCTTTTGTAAAGACGGTTTTCAAAAGTCCAGTCTAAATCTATATTTAGAGTTGTAACAATATATATTCAGAATTGGACTGGGCTTTTAAAAGCCATCTTTACAAAAGACGGTCTCAAGTAAGAATTTGTGTTGTTTTTTTTAAATTTTTGAATAAAGAATTAAAATTTCAAAAGGTCCAAAAAAATTGGATTTTTGTTGGGAACGGTCCATATTTGGCCCAATTATATCAATTTGATATAGTTCAATATTATTTGTAAATGGGCTTACAATAATTCAATAAATCCACAATCAAGTCTGTTCTCAAGCATGCTTCTTAATGGGCTAACAAATTTTAGTTACAACTAGTATTAGACGAGACGGCCTTATAATGAGACCGTCAATTTGGACCGGCCCAATTAGCACGTGTAACAATCTGGGCATTTTCATTCAATTTCTGGACACTTTTCAATTTTGATCTTAAAGGTATCAGTTTTCAATATCAATTTTCAAAATTGATACTTTTAAGGTCAAAATTGATAAATGACCAGAAAATTGAAATGTTGTTACACGTGTGAATTGGACGTGCCCAAATTGTTGGTCTTATGATGAGACCGTCTCGTCCAAGTTTTTGTGTTTTAGTTTAGTGTCTTTAGCAGCAACATTGACCTTGTTGACCTCCTCAAAAACCCAATTTTTCAGCTCATTCTGGATCAAAAATTATAATGTTTATACGTTCACAAATTCTTGTGAGAGCGATTTTTCTGAGAGACCATCTCTAATTGGTTGACTCATTAAGGAAAATGTAAAGTAAATGTAGGAAATAAGCTTTAATGGATTGGGCCTGAGAGACATCTCTCAGAAAGACGGTCTATCATAGACATTAATTAAAGCTGAAGCGTTAAAATTTTTGAAAAAAAATTTAAAAACTTTAAAAGGTCCAATAAACTTGGGTTTTTGTGAAAATTTGAAATAAATAAGACTATTTATCAAAAAAAAGCATACAATAAGATCATAAACAAACTTATTCCAAAACTAAGCATGTAATCCGCAAACCTTAGGTTCGGGTTGTTCGCACTTATTAAGTGCGAACATCTCTTGTCTTAAAATCAACATGTTGACCCTGTTTGACCTGTTCGCAGTTACTAAGTGCGAACAGACACTTGATTTTTTTGACCAGTTTATTACTGTTCGCACTTACTAAATGCAAACAGACCCGAACCTGTGCTCTAGGATATCAAGCGCTTATGTTTGGAATAAGTTTAAATTAGATCTTATTGCATACGTTTTTTTGATTTAGAGACTTATCTATTTCAAATTTTCGCTTTTGTTGGGAACGGTCCATGATTTGGCCCAATTACATCAATTTGATATAGTTTTATATTATTTGTAAACGGGCTTACAATAATTCAATAAATCCACAATCAAGCCTGTTCTCAAGCATGAAGCATGGGCTAACAAAGTGTTAGAACGCAATTTTAGTATTTAGTTTGGTTTACGGTGTTTAAGGTCAAAATAGTGTGCTCAGATTTTTTAAATAATTATGATTTTCGAATTTGATCTCAACTTTTTTATTGTTTTTTAGAACAAACTAGTCTGAAAATCATACTATAATCAAAAATCGTAAAATTTTAATTTCAAAAATAGATCGCTACTTGAATTTGATATAGTTTTATATTATCACTATGTTACGCTAAAAACAAACTTTTGGCGTTTTTCATCTAAAGTCTCAATTCATTTATATTTTTTTCTAACTTCTTTTTTAGAAAGCTGATTATAAATAAAATAAATACATTTTATATTAGCTTGGCCCATCAAGTTCCAAAAAATGCTTTATGAAATTTTTAAAATTTTGCACGAAGTAACAATGTACATTCATAAAATTAATGGATAAGTATTAACATATAAGATTATTTAACAGATAAACCTACATAATTTCACTATTTTCTAGTTTTTTCAAATAAATAAAAATTTAATAAACCAGGATTATTTGTTTTTCAAATAATATAAATTTATTAGGGCCAGCTAATAGGCCAAACTAGTTTTTTTCCGATGAAATCAACTCAAAATTTAAACCAGTAGTTAGAGTTATCAATGTTCAGAACAAACTCGACAATTAATATTTACTCGATTTTTTAACTGTATTACACTTGACACCCGACTTTAAAATGAATTTGAAATTATATAAAAATCTATGTAAATACAAACCCAGTTTTAAACAGAGCCAAAATCGATTTAATGACCCAAATGAACACCTCTAATTGAAGTATATACTCGATCACGACTTTTCACACAAAAATTCTATTAGGCCCATTAAATGTGTGGATGTAACACAAAAGCGTATCATAGACTCATAGTGTTTGACGCTAAACATATCACTTGAAATAAATAATAAATGAAATTCATACTAATATTGGCTTCTAATTACATATTCCTTTGTTTTTTTTCTTGCACTATAGTTGACTTTGACACTGTTTATCAAGCAAATTGATTTTATATTATCTCAATTTTTAGGTTAAAACATAGTTATATGAGATCTTGTTTGAATTGTCTGAATTTAACGTTTATTAATTTCTAGTTTCCATTAATCTTTTGATATACATAATTAGAGATACAAATGATTGATTTCATGTATTGAGAGATGTGAAAAAACAAATCCACAGGAAAAAGAGCGGAGGAAGTATTACTTTTTCCATTCTATTAAACTTTTAGTTTGCAACTGATAGTGACATTTTTTATACAATACTTCTATGTTATTATCATTAGCAACTATTTCAAAACAAAAGATAATATATATTCGTCTTCGCTTAATTTCCATATTTCAATTTAACCAAGTCCCACTCGTTTTAATCAATTTTTTTTTTTGAAATGACTCGTTTTAATCATTTAATATGATAGTAATATAATATTTTTACTTTATATATTTTTCTCTTTTTTCTAAATATTGCATATTTAATTTTTTTTTTTTGTGTTTGTATCAAAACCAAATAAGAGTGAAGTATTTTATAAATCTTTCTTGAATTCATTCAAATGTCAGTCTCAAAACATTTTGCCCAAAAATTCTGACGCTTTTCAGTGAGCAGGCCAGTTTCTGATCAATAAGCTGAATAGCTTAGGCCTTAGATTATTAATTTTCCAAGTATTCAGAGATTTGTGTAATTTCTTTGATATTGACACTTTCTTCATCATTTTTCTTTTTCTCATCTTTTTTCATTTCATTACTAAATGTAAATATGAAGGACACTCCCAGTATTCCGCACAAGGTAAGGTTCCGCCATTTCGGTGGAGGGTTTTTCTTTTTTCTTGAAAGATGTAGACAAATCATACTCGTTTCTCCAAGGAGGGAGTAATAAGAGATGCGCGCAGTCAAGAAATCCCCCAACTGATACCTACGCCCAGTAGGGATCGAATACATACATCCATACATACACATACATACATACATACATACATACATACATACATACATACATACATACATACATACATACATACATACATACAGACATACATACATACATACATACATACATACATACATATACATACATACATACATACATACATACATACATACAGACATACATACATACATACATACATACATACATACATACATACATACATACATACATACATATATATATATATATATATATATATATATATATATATATATATATATATATATATATATATATATATATATATGTATAAAATGCTGATTTGAAAGTTATATTATTAATTATAACCATTAATATAGTAATATTGCATTGTGAAGAGGAAAAAAATCAAAATTAATGGGAAGGAGTGGAAGGAGTTTTCAAATACTTATGGAAATGACACTTGAAACAAATTCTTTTATAGAGTAATAAATGGCGCAAATGCTTATAAATTAGAATATTGTATGATGATTCATTCTACATTACTTCTATCTTAAATGTGTTTCTCTCCCCTTTTCAAAAAATTTCTCTCTATCTTTCTTCTTTGGGGAAACTCTTGTCTCTTATCGCTAATTTCCATATACACTAACTTCTTCGGAGTAATGTGTGGGAGTTGCATTTCACTTGGTTTTTAACTAAGAATACACTAGTAGAATTAAGGTCATTTGCTACTATACAAATGAGTTTATTTTCTGCTCAATTTTGAATTGCGGCATATGGAGGGGCAGCAAATAATCAAAAGCTTTTTGCTGTTAGTTAAAGAATCACATCAAATAAAAACTATTATGTGCGAAAAGAATCAAAGAAAATTGAAGGATAATTAGCAGTATAAGGTTTTTCACTCGATAGAAAAAAGCAGCTTGAAGTGGATGACTTGTATTATAGCTTTTTGCTATTATTCAATAAAAAACAACAATAAGATTTTTTATTTGCTGTTAATTTTAAAAATAGTAGCAAAAAATATTTTTTTGCTATGAAATTGTCAAAACAGTAGCAATAATTACATTATTTGCTATGTTTGAGATTTCAGTAGCAAATAAATAGCAGCAAATTAGGTTTATTCTACTAGTGATAATTGATTAAATTTAAGGAAAAATTACTTAAAATAATTTAATATTTTACTGATTTTCTTAGAATAATTTTAACTTTTAATTGATCATGAATAATCCTAACTATGAGGGGTGTTTGCTAAAATGTACCAAGATTACCTCTTACCTAAACAAGTCATTTTGCATAGAAACAAAAAAAGTGAATAAAAATAAAATTATAAAAAAATCGTATAATTTTTAAAAATTATAAAGAGGAATCGAGTAAGTTTATTTTTTGATTTTTTTTGTGTGGTAATTAATAACCTGCAAAAACGAGTCACGATTTAGGCAATAATGTTCTTAGGTAAGGGATACTAAATTCGGATTATTCATGGTTTATCAAAAGTCAGAGTTATAGTAAGAAAATCAAAAATTATAAAGATCCCTTGGTTGAACAAGTTTTATGAACTTTTGAGGCTTCTTATTGATTTGAAGTCTATCACAGTGATGCGTTGGTCTTTGGTAGCACTGATACTAGATGCTGCTGGTTTGTATTGTCATTTTGGAAGTTGCTTGGTGATCTCTAATCAAGCTAGTTCGGTGGATTCCTACTGCTTCAATGCTATGGCGTCTAAAAGCTTATGAATGAATGATCTTTTTTGGGTTTTTGTTTTCATATAGTGTATCGAACTCTTGAAGTATTTGCGTAGTCATGCTTGGCCAAAGCCAATTGTATATGCTAGGTCGTAGTAACTCTAGTCTCTAGGAATACTTTTCCTTTTTTGGAGGTGACTCCCCCAAACTAGCGAATGACGAGGGGTCTGTCCCTTAGAAGCTTCGTTTTGGGTCGTTTTCTCAATCTTTTGGACCTTTGTAAGCTTCGGCTATTTTTCTGGCATTTTATAATACTTACTTTGCCAAAAATAATAATAATAATAATAATAATAATAATAATAATAATAATAATATATTATTATTATTATTATTATTATTATTATTATTATTATTATTATTATTATTATTATTTGATCAATCAAAATCGCCCAAAAAAAACATAATCATCCTAGTTGAAAAAACATCGTTAAATTTATAATTTGTTTTTGCAATATATAATAAATAAGTAAATAACATTTATAAATTTGTGAATAATGGTAATAATAGTATTGAGAGATGATTACAATTAAGAAAAAAAGAGAGAATCCAGAGGCAATGCGGCTGCCTCAGCCTAAAACTCTAAAGCTTCCCTCCCATCTTGATTGACTGGTGAGGACGTGAGGTAAGCAATGAGAAAATAAACCTTTTTCTTAATTAATTTTTAATTTACAATATAGTACCGTATTATGAGTATAATTCATGCGTTTTATAATACTTGCTATATTTGACTTTTTACGTAATTTAATATGTTGTTTATATCATTTATTACATATTAAATTATGCACATTTTTACCAAAAAAAAAAAAAAAATTATGCACATTTAACTTTTAATTTTGACAAATACTCAAATGAGACTCTCACGGCTAAACCTTTTCTATTGGGTTGAACTAATGTACAAGTGATCACTAATATTAGACCGTGACTATTCGTCACATAATCTCACCGTGGCCCACTCGTGGGGACACGGGACACCCGTGGGCTCGGGCCCACAAACCCACGGGTCAAGAGTGTAGACTTGCACATACACTCGGTGAGGTTCATTGTGCTAACAAACCAAAAGCCAATCAAAAAATCTAATTGGAGCAGTTTTTTTATATTGACTTAAAAGTCAGCTTTCCATTTCCAAAAAAAAAGTCAGCTTTTCAACTGCCTTAAAGCTATTTAGTAAATATTTTTTTAGCTATTTAATCAACAAATCATCATCATCATCATCATCATCATACCCAGTGTTCCCGCACATAGATACTCTATGGCCAGGGTCTGGGGAAGGAAGGTCGACGGCGTCTCATACCCATAAGGAGAGGGCGGTCATAAGAGTCCTTCGGCTCTAGAGGAGTCTTCAAGGATAGGACCTGCAAAAATCCGAAAACCTGCATCTTACACCCACGTTAGCCAAGCATAGGGATTAAAAAAAAAAAAAAAAAAAAAAACTATAAGCGATATAGGTAAAAATGGAAGTGAAAAGCGATGACAAAAGTCACAGAACAGTATCAAAGTAGTCTAGTAATCTAGGACATGAATAAGGCGCCGCCATGTGGCTCTATCCCTGGTCAGGTCCTTAGAGAGGTGTAGTTCGAGCAGGTCGCTGTTAATCTGCTCCTCCCACGTCCTCTTAGGTCTTCCCCGGCTTCTCTTGCCCTCCACTATGATGCGTTAGACCCTTCTCACTGGGGCGTCATGGGTGCTTCTCTGCACATGCCCAAACCATCTGAGCCTGTTCTCCCGCATCTTTGCAGAGAGAGGTGCAACCCCTAACTTTTCCCTAAACTCCTGATTTCTAATCCTGTCCATCCTTGTCTTACCACACATCCATCTCAGCATGCGCATCTCTGTTACATTCATTCTCTGCTCGAAAGCCTTCTTTACAGGCCAACACTCCGTTCCGTACAGCAAAGTCGGCCTAATCGCTACGCGGTAGAATTTCCCTTTAAGTCTATTAGGAAATCAACAAATAAATTAAATATTAACCAAAAGCTAAGCAAAAAGATAATAACCAAAGACTCTTATCACTTTTATCCAATTTCTTTTAAAATTGTTCACCAAGACATATCCCAAGACATAGAATGATGGAAGTATATGTGACAATCAGTGTGAGACATGAAGCGTACAGAAGGGTTCTAAGACATGGGAATTTTTTCTTGAAAAACGAACTTATCAATATTATTATTATTATTATTATTATTATTATTATTATTATTATTATTATTAGTTAGTTTTTTGAGATATCGTTTCTCTGAAAGACGTATTTCAACTCCAACCCAATAAAAATTAATGTCTACTTATCGTATTCTTAATGTCTATTTACATTTTCCTTAATATACATAATTACTGTAAAAGTTGTTAAAATCGTGATTCTACTTAGAATCATTTAGAGGGGTAGAATCGAATCGTAAAATCGTATGATTCTACGAATAAACCTAAAAATATTTAAAATATCTAGTTTCTTATCATTATTATCCAATTCAAAAGTTTAAATTTACGAATTACAGTTTCTTTGTTTTTATATTTAAGAATATTACGTAAACTTTTCAATAATTAGTTTAAATCTTCATATCGATTAAGAAATTTAATTTTTAAAAATTTTTCATGATTAAAAATAAGAATATGTAAAAGAGATTAGTAAAATATGGTACTTAAGAAAAATTAAAATAATTCATACAATATTAGTAGAATCGGATAGTTAAATCGTAGAATCGTGTTACGATTCTACCTCTAAAAATTTTATTCCAAAGATTTTATCATTTTAAGATTCTACTTGCGATTCAAATCGCTCGCTTGTTTTTGGATCGTAAAATCATAGAATCGTAGATTAGAATCGCGATTTTAACAACTATACTGTATCCTTAATGCCTACTTTCAATATCTAAAATGTCTACTTATATTATTCTTAACGTATTTACAATATTTTAAAAAATATATAATGAGCCGGATCAATTAGCACAAGAATTTGTGTTTTATTATTTATGTCCTTTTAAATTACTCCCTGCGTTCCCTAAAGAAATTCTCATTTGTCATTTTGGTTTGTTTTATTTGTTGTTGCAATAAAGGATATTTCTATTTACATTACAAAGTTTGGACGAAAATAACTTTATGCATCATCATTTTAATATTTTAATAATGTTTATGGTCCCCATGTATCTTTCAATTATTTCATTTTAACATTTTTATATTCCGTCTCCACATGATTCACACTAACTTTACAAATATGTTTTTTGTTAGTTGTGGTTTTCATATATTTTCCACAAACTCTTTTAAAATATTTTTTTTTAATGTTTATGGTCTCAAATTTTCCTGCCTTAAATTTATTTATTTAATAAAATAATACATCATTCACCATCTAAAATATTTTATTTTTCTTAACTTCCGTGAATATCTTTTGTAGGAAGTTCATTAAGGATCACGGAGAGAGTAGTATCAAAGACAATGAGGTGTTTTTAAAGAAAAAAGTGAATATTTTTGTTAATTACTCTTATTAATTAATGAAGAGAGGATAAATTGTGTGGTTGGAACTAAAAGAGAGAATAAAAATATAAAATATATAAATATAAAGATAATAGATTGTGTCATTTTGAACTTTATAAAGACAATAAATTAAGTCATTTTTAAACGAGTAAATGAGTAATATTAATGTCGCTAAAATGATAATAGATCGTGTTATTTTTAAACGAGTAATATTAATGTCGTTAGATAAATCGTGTCATTTTTTAATAAAAACAAAATTATCACAATATTTATGGGCGTTAATGAATTAAACGTTAAATTGGTAAATTAAATATTAAAATGGTGAATGAAACAAAAATTGGGTGCTACCATGTGGAAAAAAAACTTGCAAAATGATAAATTTAACGAAATTTAACAAGAACTTAACGGAAAATGCTACGGTCATTAATTTGTGCATAAACTGGATGCTACCATGTGAATATTTTTTTAGAAAAGTGCTACCACTGACATTTCATAAAAACTCAATGCAACCATGTAGAATTTCCCATTTTACAAATGACACTCTACCGAAATTTCGTCCATTACTTGATACCCCTGAGACTCCAAATCCAAAATTCGCCACTACATTCATCCTTTTAACATATTTTGAAGATTTTCCCAACATTCATCTACTTGAATTTAAAGAAACATTAAAATAATCCAAGCCATAAATTCTCTACCATTTATATAAGCCTTAATAATAAATTATCTACTCCTATATGATTCTTGCTAACATTTATAGTTCTTTCACTTAATGTGCACGGCCGTACAAGAAAGCCGCGTATCATTTAAGCGTATATACATTTCCACCAATCTTTATTGTTTTTATTAAGAATTGAGATGTTCCATTTTGTTTGACAAATTTTGTACTCCATATATTATTATTATTAATTTAATTGTATTTCGCCCATAATAATTATGTTCAGAGTTAAGGGAGGAAATGAACGTGTCAACTCATACCCATAAAGAAGAATGCGGTCAAAAAGTCACTCGATTCGAGAATGATGCATGAATAAATCCTCTGAAAAAATAATTTTTGTTTATGCATGTGAATATCTAAAAAAAATTGAGTTATTTTATGCTTAAAATAAAATAAATATACTTTTATTCGTCAATTAATTTCAAGACAACATTTTTCTTAATAAACTTGTGTTAATGGTTTATATATATCTCTGATTAATAACTTATAATTAAAAACTTGAACGAAAAACAAAGTAGTTTTCATACGTTCATTATACATAGTATCTTAAACAATTTTTTTTCATCTTTTCATCGATATAATACTATAACTATTATCATCAACATAAACGGATATTTCCCGATTTCTCCAAAAAGTTTCCAAATCATTTGATATATTTATAATTTTATAAGTACTATTAATATCAAATTGGATAACATATTACTCACAAAAAAAAAAAAATAGAGTCAAATTTATTTTGTATACATATAGTTCATTATATACAGAGCTGATTATGAGAGTCTTGTCCACTGTAGTTGTACTAATATTTTAAATTCGTCCATGGAATCAGTAACATATATTTTAGGAAAAATTACCGTGAATAACACAATCTTTTGTTAATTTCCCTACAATAAGATCAACTATTAATTAACAATACTTAGTGGGTTTTTTTTACTAAAATAGTACCAACTTTAGTTTATTAACTAATTTACCGTTTTTTTTTTGCCATATAATCTCCTATAATTTGATTTTTAACATGTTAGGTATATTCTAGGGAAACACCCTTCAAAGTTGGTGTTATTCATGGTTAATCAAAAATTGGTATTATAGCAGGAAAATAAGCAAAATGTTGTATTATTCATGGTAAATTTTCGTATATTGTATCATACAAAAAATCAAACAATAATAAATTCTTATACAATTATTTTTTTTAATATTTTGTATGATCTAATTTATGGGGAAAAAAGCACACATGGAAGTAATAAAGAGTAGTAAATAATGAAAAGAATTGTAGGGTTTAGTGTTGCAATTATGTATCTAGTGGGCATGGACCACCCTGAAACCAAGTTCAACCTAAAATTTGTAGTATCAAAAAATAGGTTTTTACCAATATGAGCCTCTTCTTTAGACTGAAGCCTGCCCACTTCTGCTGCCCTGAATATAGCAAATTTTTATTCACTTTCAGATCTTATATTATCTCAATATCTCTTCATTATATGTCTTTCATATTCAAATCCACATCATATATTAAAAAAATTACGTTTTATTATATAAGACGGTCTCACCGTGAGATGTTTATCTATTAGGGGCGGTTGAATAACCTAAGTTATTATACAATTATTAGCATATAATCTCCTTTTTAGAGTAAATAATATATCTTGGGGCCTCAGGGCCAGTCTTAAGGGTGGGCAAGAGGGGCCGTCGCCCAGGGCCCAATGTCAAAAAAGCAAAAGTAATAGTTGGAAAAGGTCTATATAGATTATTAATTACAAAAAAAAAGGGTCCCAATGCACTATTTTGCCTAGGGCCTCGATATATCTAGGGCCGGCCCTGTGGGGCCTCCACCATTAGCTTAAGCTCTGATACCATGTCAAGGAACAAACTCAACCAAAAGTTTAAAGTGATGATTGAGGCTCCAGAATATGTTATAATAGTCCAACACTCCTTGTTAGAGTAAAGATGTAATTGCATATATATTTTAGTTATTAAATTATAATATGGGAGATTTCACGTGGTGACCTTGAGTTTTTTTGCTTTTCACAATTTTTTTTATATCTAGTTGGACCTTGAGCTTCCAACTATTCCATGTGGTAGACAAAATGTTAAGTTTTTGGTTAAATTAAGTACTTATTTCGACTGGATTTTGAAATATGTGGTCAATTAGGGTGATCATAACGTTTGTTTTTTTAAAAAATGTCATTAAGTCGAGTAAAAATAGCATAAAGTTAATAAAAAAAAAAAACTTCTCTTTTGTCTACCACGTGGAAAAGTTGGAAAGTTAAGGTCACCATGTGGATTAAAAAAAAGTTTCAAATTTTCCTTGTAATGTTAATAAAATTATATAAAAATATAGATAAGTTCTTATAACAATATAATTATTGCTTGATTGAATAAATAATTATTGATTATATATTCTGCCTAAAAGTAACTATTTTTGTGAAATAAACGATTTTGTAAAAAAAATTGTGACAAAATTGACTTGTTTACAAACTTGCTATCCACAGAATTCAATAATTCACTCGTTCTTAATAAAACTAAAACAAATAACATTATTTCTTAGACAAAAGTTTTAGATTCGATTCTCATCTAGCTGACTAGCTTGTCTATTTTTCAGCATACCTATTATTAGTACTAAAAAAAACCTTTTTAGAGTTTCTTTCGTGAGCTAAATTCACAATATTTTACTAGGATAGCGAATCAAGTTAGTTACTTGTGTAAGACTTGCCCTATCGTAACTTGGGCTTTGGACTACAAACATCTCAAGTATGGGCCATTATCCTTTTTTTTCTTTAATGGAAAGCATAAATTCTTGTACGAAATGGTATATTACTCTGAGACGGGTCTAAAAATGATTTACAATTATGTAAAATAACATGGACACAAAACCCGATTAACTATAGGTGTTCAAAACAAATCCGATGACCCGATAGATCCAATTTGACCCGACTTAAAAATGGATCTACAATTATGTAAAAACCAATGTGAACACAAAACACGATTTTGAACTGACCCGAAACACCTGACTCGAAATCAACCCGATGACCCGAATGAATACCTCTATTTCTAACCAACTCGAAACATTCAACTTAAAATCAACCCAATAAGCCGAATGAACACTTCTATCCTTAGCATATGAACTTTTTGTTTTAATCATCCTAGAAAGTAGCTATAAGCAAAGTTGTCATTTTTAAACATATAAATGAGTCATATAAATGATGTTGTTGAAGAGATATGATTCTAGATCATAAGTACTATCGACAAGACTTATTGGCATATACAATTGTTGATATTGCCATTATATATGAATTTTAAAAAATTCTTTTATGACACTATGTCATTGTAAGACGTGTTTTATACATTGGTTAAATAACCTAAAAATGTAAATTATCTGTAAATAAATTTTTTATTTGAGGTCGTCTCACCAAGAGACGACAATCTCTCACCAAAAATAGTTCATATATTTTTTTTTTCTTTTAATGAGTGTTAATTATGAAAATTTTAATGTAAATTTTTTTACTTTGCTAGCTAAATTCTTTTCATGAAAATGTCGCAACTATTTTTTTAACCGTGTGAAGTATATGTGATAATTTTCTAATATAGGGGAGCAGAGTACTCCCTCCGTCTCACTTAATTTGCATTATTTTTAATTTTGGACCCATCACTTTCTTTTATTTTCATCCACACATTTTAACTCGATATACAAACTTTCTTTAATTTTACTACAATCATACCAACTTTGATTAACCACAAATAAAACAACCTTAAGAGCGTTTTTTTCTTAGAATAATACGGCCAATTTTCGTTTATTAACTAATTTACCAACTTTTTTTGTCATATAATCTCCTATAGTATAATTTTTAGCATGTTAGGGATATTCTAGGGAAACACCCCTAAGTTGGTATTATTTATGGTTAATCAAAAGTTGGTATTATCAGGACCGTCGATTAGCAAAGGTAAAGTGGGCTATCGTCCAGGACCCTAAATTTTTAACGACCTCAAAACTTATTTTTATGTATATATATAAGTATTATTAATTTGCAGTTCTTCTTGGTTTTGTATTACTCTTTTGTACTGTTTTGTTCTGAACTAATGAAAATTTTTCATTTTCCAAAAAAGTGTTATTGATTTGAATTAAATTAAGATATAACTTATATTTTTTATTAAGAAATAATGAGTGATTTGTGCTTTTTTATAAAGTAGTTTAAACATCAAAAATAAAAAATAAAAAATGTATTATATTATTCTTATGCTAAATTTTTAGGGGTTCTTTTTTATCTTTTAATCTGAGGCCCAAAAATAGACAAGACGACCTTGGGTATTATTTTAGGAAAATAAGCAAAATATTATATTATTCTTGGTAATTTTTTCCTTTTAACTCTCTTATAATCTCATAGATATAATTTATTACTTTCTTCATTTATTATCGCTTTCTTAAAATTAGTACTTCCTCCGTTCCGAAATAGTTGCTACATTTCGTTTTTGTGCACTATTCATCGTTCAAGCTTATTTTACATATTGCGACTAATGTGTAAGTAAAAAATAGTCAAATGGGATCTTGTTTGAATCGTCTAATCGCATACTTTCATAATATTAAATTTTATAATTTTTAGATAAGTGTAGTTTACGATATTAATGATCAAAATTGTGCATTGAATTGCGTAAAAAAGTGAAATGTAGCAAGTATTATGGAACGGAAGAATTACATACGAGTATTTCACTATTTTGTAAGGTTCACATAATTAAATAAATATGGTATAAAAGATAGTAGCAATCACAGCATCATCAAGAAATGATGAACTCATAGTAGCATAAGAATTGGATAGACACTATGATTAACTTACTACTCCTTTATCTGCTCTTTTCTCTTCCTACAATTACTTTCTAACTCTGCAATCATTATTCTTCAAAAACCACTAATACATTCCATTTTCCCAATTATCAATTTTTAAAATTGTTAAATATTTTTAAATCTTTAATTTAATTCTTGATGATTTTGATACTAAATTTTATTATCAGGGTTTAAGCCGGTAAAAAACTGAAAAAAAAATTATTTGTGTAGGTGTTGAAAATTAAATCTCTTTCACAAGTAAGTAATAAAAATGATGCATCTTAATTTAGTGGAAATTATTAAAATCATTAAATATGTGTTCGAAAATTCTATAATTTTTAAAGACCTGAATATAATAAAACTAAAAATTGTCAAGGAACCAATTCAACCAAAAGCTTAAGCTAAAGGTTGAGGCCTCAGGATATGTTATACACTCTAACACGCCCCCTCATACGAGAGCCCTTTGGGCTAGAAGTGTGGATGCAACAAATGCCCTCCTCATACATGGCGCTAAATATTCCACTTTAAATGAGGGGTAGTTGAGATTCGAAACTGTGCAAAAAGTAAACAAGAAGAACAAAAAATCAGACGAGGTATTATTTCATCATTATCATCCTACCTAGTGCATCCCACTCATAAAAAACTAAGAACATGGTCTGGGGAGGGAACAACGACGACAACTCATACCCATAAAGTAGAGCACAACAAAAAGGATGAGTCCCCGGCAAAAGAGATATTATTTATTATTATTGAAATTAAAACACAAGCTAATTTAAGGAAAGTACTCCTACTATACCCACCTAAACATCAACCCTAATAATTGAAATATCAATAAAATTCACAAAAACACAATCAAATTAAAACCTTATTGTATAACATTCATTCATTCATTTCATTTCCCAATCTCTCACTCACTCCTTCTTTCTTTTATTTCATGTTAATTTATTTATGAATAAAAATAGTAGTATTAATTATTATTAAAATAAAAACCTTTATTATTTTTAATTACTTTTCACCCAAGCAATATAAATAATATCCTCTGAAACCTTTACCTTTCTATAAATCTCTTTTGTCCCTTCCCTTTTTTCTACTACACTCTCTTTTTCCCTCTTCTCCCCCTTTATGTCACCTTCATCAAGTCCTTCTCTTTAAGATTATCTTTGATTCTCTCATTATAATTATTATAAATTATATTCACCCCCTCTTCATTTCTCATCTTCATCTCAAAATATTATTAAATTAATTATCTTTTTTCTCTTTTTAATCGTTAAAGTTGTTTTTAAATCAAAATTCTCCACTAGATCATAAGTGGGTCTTTTTTTCTCTTTCTGATCGTTAAAGTGTTCGTAAATTAAAATTCTCCACTAGATCATAACTGGGTCTTTTTTTCTCTTTCTGATCGTTAAAATTGTTCTTAAATTAAAATTCTCCACTAGATCATACCTGGGTCTTTTTTTCTCTTTCTGATCGTTAAAGTTGTTCTTAAATTAAAAGTCTCCACTAAATCATAAGTGGGTGTTTTTTTCTCTTTCTGGTCGTTAAAGTTGTTTTCTAATCACTAATTCACCCCTTAATCTCAACCTGTTATTCAGTATCTTTTTCAAAATATATATATATTTAAAAAAAAAATTAGAATTCTCGTTTTTTTCTCGTTCTGATCGTTAAAGTTGTTTTTCGAGCTCGATTTTAAAATGGAGTTTCAACAACAAGATGAAGAGATGATTAACAACCATGTTGGGAAAATGAGCAACAACACAAACAATAATAATAGTAATAATAATAATAATAATAATAATTATTTATGTAGACAAAGTAGCACAAGATGGACTCCAACAACAGAACAAATAAAGCTTTTAAAAGATCTTTATTATTTACAAGGAATTAGATCTCCTACGGCTGATCAAATTCAAAGCATTTGTGCTAGGTTACGTCGTTATGGAAAAATTGAAGGAAAAAATGTTTTTTATTGGTTTCAAAATCATAAGGCTAGGGAAAGACAAAAAAAGAAGCTTACTCCTACTTCTCCTAATAATAATAATAATAATAATAATAATTTCATAAAAAATAATAATAATAATGGAAATATTAACACTTTTCATGCTAAATATCCTTGTTCCTTCAATAATAATCCCGGTAAGTTTTTTTGTATACTATTTTTTGTTTTTTTAATAGCTATACTTAATACTATCTGAGCGTTTTCCTCGAGTCGAGAGATTTTTTGGCCTTTTATCTTTTTTTAGAGTCTGATCATAGTTTCTATGGGCGGCTGACTTGATTTTCTTAAAATTAAAGTTTACAAAAAAGAAAAAAGTGTAGCAGGATTAATTAATATAATTAATTTTTTTGATGGATTATATATTTAAATGTTTTAATTATGTAATAATGTTGCAGGGATTTCTTGTTCAAGTTCAACAGCAGGTGTGATTTCTGGAGGTGGGCAATTGATGGGGAGTTTTGGGTATGGAGCTGTGACCATGGAGAATAAATTTAGGGTAAGTATAATATTATATTAATTAATTCTTTAATTTGGCCTAAATATTCATTAATTTGATCACTATTTTGTTGTTTTTTTTTAATTAAGGTACGTACACACCCTAAAGTTGACATCATTTACTGTTAATTAATATGAAAATAGTTGAAAATTAAATTATTTTGAACATCTTATTTTTTTTAAATTAATTATTAGTAGCTAATTTTAAAAATGCACAAAATAGTACTTGTTTTTAACGCTTTTGTACCTAGCTACTTAACCCTAGCTACAAGAACTTTAATCAAAGAAAAACAATGTTTATTTATAATTTTATAACTTTTGCAACATTAATTATATTGGCGATGAACGCGGAATGAATTAGTTTGGTAATAAAATGTTAATCATAAAATAATTGTTATTCATATTAGCTAATTTCTCCTCCGTTTCATAATACTTGCTACTGAATGTAACATGTTTGTGGGAATATGTCATTATTAGTAATAGGCATTATGGAACAAAAAAAGTATATCATAACTTTCGTCAATCCTTTCAACAAATTAAGTTAGCTACCACATTATTGGCCAAAATTTCGTCATAAACATAAACCCTCTTCTTCTAATCAAATGGGAATTCTGTATATTTGTCGATATACTATTTTAACATAAAAATACTATAATTGTATTTGATTAAATATTATAAATATATAAAATTTACATTGAAATGAATCATATTAACTATAAAGAGACTAATAACCCTAGTTAATTTTATGAAATAAAAATAGGATTGTTCGATAACAATAAAAAGTGTATATATAATCTTTTTTACATCATCTCATTTTTTTTTCTAGATTCGTCGCTGATAACAATTAACCCTAATTAATTTTATGAAATAAAAATAGGATTGTTCAATATCAGGAGGAGGTATTCCTATTCCAAATGGAGGAAATCAATGGAGTAACTATTTCAACCCAAACAATCCAACATCTTACTCAAATTTCTTTATTGACAAGGTATCATCAAATGTTGATCATCATCATCATCATCCATACATTAACCATCATGATCATCATCATCATCATCATGATCATGATCATCATCATGATGATGATCATTATGGCCCACAATCACCTCATGAGATTCAAACTCTTCCTCTCTTTCCCATGCACAATGATCATCATGATCATGATCATGATCATGATCTCGATCTCGATCACGATCAAGGGTTCTACACCTATAAGCCTCAATCGGACGGCTGTAATTATACGGGAGGATATCGATGGTCATCTAATGTTAATGGTGGACATACTTCTCTTGAGCTTAGTCTTAACTCTTATGGGTTTGGATGCTATTCACCTAATTAATTAATTAATTAATTAATTAACCTTTAAATTATTATTATTATTATTATTGTTCCTAATTAATTAAGTATTTATATTAATTGTAAGGTAATTTAGTTAGTGATCTTATGCTAATTATTATTATAATTACGGATTAGGTTTTAGTTGATTATAATTAGTGGTCTTGTTATGGGTATTTTTCTTTGTAAGTTTTCCCTTTTAAACAAGACCTAATTAATTAGTCTTAATTAAGTAGTAAGTTCCTAATTATTACTACTTGTAGTTTAATGATCATTGTACTAGAATTAATTCTCTAATCATAATATATATGAGAATTTATTAGTAGTTAATCATTGTCTCATGATGTTGTGCTTGATTAATTAGTTAATTAATTGTGTTTTTTTGTTTTGTTTTTTCTTAATTTGAATTTTTTACGAGTTTTTCTCATGTTAAATGACTCTTTATATGGTCACATCTTTTCGTCTTTTATTTGTCTCTAGAGTCAGATCATAATTTTTATGAACAAAATATACAAAATATGTAATGATAATATATGTTGATATTTTATGAAAGCTCATTTTAATTTTTGTCATGTAAAAAATTAAAATGAATTGTTGAGTACATATTTGTTTTTATTATGTAGATGTAAAGTCGTAGTGCCACCTTTTTAAAATTATTTTGTGGTGTTTTTTAAATGAAAAAAGCCAATAATTTTAGGTTTATTTGTTAGTTATATACAACTTGTTTAAAAAGGAAAACAAATATTTAAAAAAGATAACAAACCATGGAATTAGCCATTAAAATTTATAAAAAAACAGGTACGCTACTATATAATTCAATCCATGTAATAGTACAAAGTGTATGTGAAATAATTTTCTCAAGTGTATAGTATTTTAATTTAATTTATTACTCCCTTCCCTTTATTCTTCTTAAAAAATCATTTAACTCGAATATATAAAATTTTTAAATCAAATGGTGATTTATTAATTAGAAGGATAAAAATGTATATTCCTTGTATAAATGAGTATCATCCTCGTTATTCCTCAACGTATAATATCGTTCCTATGCAAGTTTAAATTTCGTAATCAATGGCGAATCTACAAAGGGACATTAACAAACTAAAATTGAAAACATGCTAATCAAAGAAAAGAAAAAATATGTAAATTAAAAGGCTTTACCAAAGGAAATCTACTACAATCAACTTCAGTATGAAGGAAACTATAGTTAGAACCTGAGTCCGCCTGATCTGTTTAAAGCAATAAGCTTATTCAATTGAGCTAGCTATAAAGTCAATGTTACTATCATAAATTATTTTAATGCTTTAATCAGCATGATAAGCTTTTGGTTGCATTGTTGTTTCTTAACAAAAGTTGAATTTTTTGATTGGTGTTCGAATAGGAATATAGAATGGGTTATATACTCTATCAGATTATATCAGTAGACTTCCTTTAATTTGATGGATCCAAAGTATGACTTAATGGTGCTATCTTTATCGGGATCTGAACCGCATTTAATTACAAATTTATTGTAACTAAAATGTTAAGTTGATAGTTGAAGCCCTAAGATATGTGCATGTTATATATTCTACCACGCCTTCTCACACGAAAGTCATATAAAACTAGAAGTGTATATTCAATAGATACTCGACCTCTTCATATATATGATCTGTCGTTGAATATTACACTTAAAATAAGGGGTAGATTAGATTCAAAATCAAAATACTTAGTCATGTTGACTTTTAAAACCAAGTTATACATATATCCAAGATCTAACTCATCCAGCCAAAAGTTTAAGTTAGTGGTAAAAGTAGAGCTCTATATCACTCATGATGAAAAGAAAAGGGGACCACATATAAAAGAAAAGGCATAGTGTTTCTAAATTTTGATAGGGTAAAAGTAGGGTTCGTAAGTATAAAGGTACGAAAAAGTCAAGTTTAGTAACGATAAATTAGTAAACTTAACATCTCCAAAATAGAAATGTGACATTAATAGTGACTTAACTAAATAAAGAAATAGAACACTTAGGTTGAATAGGATAGAGTATTTCAGAACGAACAAAGTATGACTTAAAGTTATCCAATAATATCGCCTTAATAATATAATTTAAACAAGAAGCGATAGTATTATACTTCATCAAATTTTTATTAGTTCCTACAAATATTGACATTTCTTCTCATAAGATGTCACTATATGTAGCAACTAATAAAATCCAATGAAAGTATTAACAAGTGTATATACTCTCCTATATGGGTACACTACAACATAATTTGCTTTTAATGAGATATATTTAGGTACATTTAATTTAAAAGTCGCTATTTTAAATTTCTTGTATAGTATATCGAGGATTTAGTATGACATTTATTAGAGTCTTTAGCAGCATATTAAAAAGTCACACTAAAGCTTTTAGCGACATAGGATATAGTGACATTTCTCACAAATGCCACTATAGATTATAGTGACAATTACATATGCCACTAAAGACCAAATTAAATGCTACTAAATCACTTTACGGTGGAACTTAAAACAAAAACCAATAATTATTATACTAAAAATATGAATTTATCAGTGGCATTTTTTTAATGCCACTGAATTCAATGTCGCAAAAAGCTAAATTTGTTGTAGTGGTATTAGTTGTCGTCTGTCTTCCCTCTACGAACCCTGTGACTATAGTTTGTCTATGAGCGGGATATATACACTGGGTATGATGATGCTGATACAGAGAGTTAGAGAGAAGCAAGATTAGTGATTCATGGAGCGTGTCTTTTAATGTTGGTGTATGACTGAAACAGTGGAACAAGTGTATATACAAATTTTTATTAGTTGCTACAAATAGTGACATTTCTTCTCATAAGATGTTACTATCTGTAGCAACTAATAAAATCCACAGAAAGTATATATATATATTCTCCTATATGGGTATGAGTTGTCGTCTGTCTTCCCTCTACGAACCCTGTGACTATAGTTTGTTTATGAGCGGGATATATACACTGGGTATGATGATGCTGATACGGAGAGTTAGAGAGAAGTAAGATTAGTGATTCATGGAGTGTGTCTTTTAGTGTTGGTGTATGACTGAAACAGTGGAACAAGAAGTACACATGAGGTGTAGTTAAGTCTGTTTCAGAAGCTCAAAGCCTACATAGGAATAGGACTAGCCCTACAAAATACAAATTTCTGACCCCTCAACAATAACAAATGGAAATACACTCCATCACTTACTTACTCATTAATAAGGAGATCAATTTTTGTTGTTATATGTCTTCTTCATTCATTTAATGCTATGTAATGTAAGTCACCTAGTCATCATTATAACATACATGCATAATATAATCTGCGAACCAATTTAGTTGTAGTAAGTCTCATGGGAGACGGTCTATTCTATAGACGGAATCCATGAAGCCCAGCCCAAAATATAACATGTAGTATATTTGGGGTTATAATAAATTATTTGGGGTTATAAAAACTTATATTTGGGGTTATAGAACAGTATATTCGAGGTTATAATACCTTACATTTAGGATTATAACATAATATAATTGATATTATAATAAAAAAATCAGTTAAGGGAAATGGGCTGGCCCAATTTTATGGTCTATCCTATAGACCGTCTCTTGTGAGATTTTGTGATTTAGTTGTCCCATTTGGTTTTTTATACTATTTATTAATCCCGTTTAATTTGTATTTTATTCTTAATTTATAAGTTAAAACATATAGTCATGTGAGATCTTGTTTGATTCGTCTAAATGCAAAGATTATTCTTATCAACTTTTCATAATTTTTATTTAAGCATAATTAGAGATAATTAAGATGTGCCTAAGCAAATGAGACAACTAAATTGGTTTGGAGGGAGTATTAGATGGATACCCGTGCCATGTGCAAAGATTGGAAAAAAGTTTCTGAGTTAATTTTATACATGTATGATATTCTAAATACTATATGTTTTCATAGAAAATGCTACAAAAAGTTTATATAATATGTTTTCTCAGAAAGATGATGTTATTGTAATTATTTTATGGCTGGTAAAAAAATTCAAAAAATTACACTAGTTTATAAATTTAGGAACAATATTATTCTACTGCTGTTAAATAAAGTTGAAAAATAAATTTGTTGTATCAAAATATCATTTTCTTTTAAATTTGGAAATCATATAGAAAAATGATAGTACTGATTTACATATGAGTCACATTTCAGTTTGAAAATAATATGGGAATCATATACTAGAAAATAATAAAGCTATCAAATCTTATTCTGCACTTTAAATAAATTCTAGTATTTTAGGAAATGATTTTCAATAAAAAAGGAAAAATTACCATGAATAATACAAAATTTTGCTTATTTCCCTACAATAATACGAACTTTTGATTAACCATGAATAATACCAGCTTTAAGGGTTTTTTCCTAGAAAATCCTTAATATGTTAAAAATCAAACTATAGGTGATTATAAGAAAAAAAAATTGGTAAATTAGTTAATCAATTAAAGTTGGTATTATTCTAGGAAAATAATTGGTATTATTCATGGTTGATCAATAATTGGTATTATTCTATGGAAATTAACAAAAGGTTGTATTATTCACGGTAATTTTTCCTAAAAAAAATCAGCTACCTCGACAACATAAATAAGCGGGAAAATATTAAATGAGAGTTTGACATGTGTCAATCTCATTTCTTTATTAGTAATATTTATAGATAGATTATAGATAGATTTATAGATTATAGATTATAGATATGTGGTATAATGTATACTAGTTTGACAATATTAAATTTTGTTCGTAAAACTTTACTTGATTTAATTAGTTTGACTTAAACATGTCAAATTTATAATTAGATGTCAAGTAACCAACATAATTAAACTCAACCAAAATTGATGTTTCAAATAGAGCAATTGGTTAATTGGGGTAAGTCAAAATACTAACAAGTTATCTCGGGTAAAAGTTTTAATGGCAGGGGCAGATTAGAATCATAATATAGATTTGATATAAAAAATATATAATAATGTGATATAAAATTTTTTTTTTAAAAAAACATGAAAATATTTTTATGGCAACCAAGCGCAATAATGAGTAATGACCATATCAAGCCCGTTCCGACCCTTTACATGCATTAAAGTACAATAATGACTCGACCAGTCATCGAACCAATCCTTGATCGACCCTTTCGGTTGACCCGTTCCATTAAACACTTTTAGACTCTAGTCCCAATATATATATATGTTATATATTCCATCACGTCTCCACACACGATGAGCCCATTGGGTCACAACTGTAGATGTAACACGAGTCTCCCTCAAACTTGTTGCTAATAAATCCACTTCAGAGGAGGGGTAGAATTAGGGATATAGACTTCTAATACCATGTTAAAGAGCCAATTCAACCGAAAGCTTTAGCTAAGGTGATAATTGAGAAATTTTGGTTGAGACGTCTACGTATTAACCTCACAGGGTCGACTCTGTGATTTTAAAGGCCTGGGTGACTTGGTAACTTTATTATAAAATTCACTATGAGATATAACTAAAACAAAACAAATCAATTATAAAACATAGTTTAAAAATTCTAACTCGGATCGATTTAAATCAACAAATATAAAATTAGTTAAATATACACATACGCAAAGTATTATAAAAAAAGATCAAACAAATTGAATAAAATTAAAAAAAATCTTATATTAATCAGATTTATAATCTTAGAAAAATAAATTCACAAGAAAATTAGAAGTATATTTAAATGGGTTTTATATTCATTTTTTTTAGAAAAATTGAATAAAATTAAAAAAAATCTTATATTAATCAGATTTATATGCAGGTAATGAAATTTTTTTTTAGAAAAATTGTTTTATATTCATTTTTTTTTGTTAAATGGGTTTGCTACTAAAAATTTTTTGTTTAATTTTCCATAAATTCTATTAACCTTTTTTTCTTGTATTTTAAAAACAATTACATGTTATTTTTTTATTTTCATTTGAAATGTTAAATATATTTATGGATTACCGTACTTTGTTTTAATTTTATTTATTTAAAAATGAATATACAAAATTTAATTATTTAATTATTTTTATAAATATAAAAATTGTTAGTCTACAATTGTTTTTAAAAAACTTATCAATGATAATTTTGATATTGTTGTTAAGCTACAATAAAAACATTATTATTTTATGCTTTTTAGTTGATATTACGAATGATGTTCAATGTACTCTTAAAAATATAAAATTTTCAAACCTATTTTAGAAAACTTAGGTCTAGCCAAGATTTGTAAAAATTCACAAAAATTTATTGCAAATACTTGTACATATTTCACTTGTTAACATGAACTTACCAAAAAGGAAGTAACGCCTACAGAAAAATAACATTTAAATATACAACATTTTGAAGAGAAAAAAAACTGATGTCTAGCTACTTTTTGTAGATTTTTTTAAAAATAAATAAAATTAAATCAAAATAGTATACATCAAATACGACGTAACTAATATATCGATTAAACATAAGTCATAAAATAAAAAATAACATGTAATTGATTTTAATTTTACTTGAAAAAGGGTTAAAAATAAACCTTACTATCTTATTTTAATTTTATCTAAATATTTCACTCTCATTTATTATTATTCAAACAATATAATATCTCTCTTCTTTTGTCTCACAATTAAAAAATTTCACTTCTCTAAATGACACATGGAGTACTTTTTAAGAAAACTTA
The DNA here is from genome assembly GCA_019776075.1 of Amaranthus palmeri. NCBI lineage: Eukaryota > Viridiplantae > Streptophyta > Magnoliopsida > Caryophyllales > Amaranthaceae > Amaranthus > Amaranthus palmeri. The sequence continues at coordinate 1,062,418 of JAAKBH010000028.1, read as the reverse complement.
ATTCTTCCTCTCTCTCTTGTTAAATTTTGATTTTCCATAAATATATTTACTCCTTTTGTCCCTCAAAAATTCATTCCAACAAATTTGCAACATTTAGTTAAAATAATTCCTCACTCTTTCATAATTTCTCATTATTCTCATCCACGTTATTATTTCGCTTTTAATTTCATTCGATACACATTTTAAATATTTTAACTTATTTTATCTTAATCATTAAATTTAACAATGACATAATATTTTTAGCTATTTCTATAGCACAAATGAACTACTAATATATACTTCTACTTTCAATATCTCTAAAAAAAGACACATTTTTTATTTTAATCTGCCTCTTTAGTTTTACAATATTTTTATTGTAAATAGTAACTTTACTTTTTTTTTTATAGGAAAATGATATATACAGCCCTTAAGATGGAATCTTGTATTTTATCTATGCATTTTAATAATATTTTCTTTTTGAAAACATAAGAAATTAATTACACTTTGTTAATTTAGCATTTATTTTTTCTTGGAAAGGTAGAATAATTATATAAAATATTAATTATTTTTCAATTTTTGAGATTAAATTCTTTTGAAAAGTCATATATATTGATAATAAAGAGGAGTTGTTAATTCTTATATACAGCTCTAAGGACTAGCTATAAATATCATTACTTTTTTTTTAATTCTTAATTATATGAATTATTTTATTTTCTTTAACTTTTAATCATACCCATATTATTTGATGGAGATTTACTATTTTGTTAATATCTATAGGAGTATTAATTATATTGTTAGGTGTTATGATGAGTTTGAGAATGATTTCGTAGCAAATTGTGAGAAACGAGAGAGTAAGATTTGGGAGTAGCAATGCAATAATATAATAATGTAGTCTAGGAGATAAAAGTGTGCACGTGGATTGGATAAAACTCCTAGAAGAGACATACATCACCCTCAAAAAAGGGTTAAAATTTGCTAGGAAGTGAACCCTACCTAGGTTTATAGAATGAATAATTGGAAAAAAGAAAAATTACTTTTACTATTTTCTGTTTTCAATAAATTATCACAGTTATATATTATATATACAAAAATTAAAAAATACTGAAACTATATGAATTGTATAGATAATATTTAAAAACAATTAAATGTATGAATTAAATGTATGATGATGATGATGGTCTTAGTAGTGTTTATTCGAGTTATCGGGTTGATTTTGAGTCATTTAATTTGTTTCCGGTGAGTTTAAAATCAGATCTTATACGTACATTGTTAAGGATCCAACGTGACAAGAAGTCACGGGTTCGAATCTCAACCACCCCTCATTTATGTGGAATATTTGGCACCAGGTATGAGGAGAGCTTGTGTTGCATTCACACTTCTAGCCCAAAGAGCTCTCGTGTGAGGGGGCGTGTTAGAGTACATAACATATTCTGGGGTCTCAACCATCAGCTTAAGCTTTTGGTTAAGATGGTTCCTTAACATACATTGATTTTTATGTAATTATAAATTTACTTTGAAGTTAAGTTAAATTAGATTCAATTATAAATCAGATAAATATCAAATCGTCGAATCAGTCTAAAAATAAAAAAGTGGTAGAATTGTGTTAGTAAGGGAGGGAGTAACCGTTTGTACAGTGTATTTTATTCTATGACTATGATGGGAGTATGATAAGATATTTGCCTGCATGAATAATATTTGTAGTAGTCTATTAAAAAGTGACCTAATTTCCTCGAAAATTTCACACCCAATGATGAATTTGAAGAACACAAGAATTCAGCATTTTTCTTGAGCCGTTTTTTTTTACTTATCCCTACTACTACTATTTTGTTGAAATCTGTGAACTTACACTCGTGGTACTATAATTTATTATTATAAAATATTTTCTCCGTTTTATTATACTTGCTACATTTTACCTTTTCCGTACATAGTCCAATGCGTTATTTTGATCATTTATATATTGAATTATACACGTCTTAATATTAAAAGTTAGTATTATGAAAGTATGCGATAAGACGATTGAAACAAGATCCCACTTACTATAATTTTTTCTATTATACTTCACTTGCTACATTTTACTTTTTACGTAGTCCAATGCGTTATTTTGATCATTTATATATTAAATTATACACGTCTAAAAAATATTAAAAATTAATATTATGAAAGTATGCAATTAGACGATTCAAATAAGATCCCACTTGACTATATTTTTTTACACATTAGCCGTAATACTTCTTCCGTTTCATAATAGTTGCTACCGAATGTGACATGTTGTGTGGGAACATATCACTATTAGTAGCAAGTATTATGAAACGGAGAAAGTATATAAAATAAATTTAAACGATAAATAGTTTCAATAATGAAAATGTAGCGAGTATTGCAACACGGAGGATGTATTTTTTATAAAAGAGAAAAACATAAAAATAGTGTCCCATCTAATCGAACTGCCAAAGATTTCCCCAATCCATAAAAGTAGAGAGATTTTCAAGACCATTCCCTACCCATAATTATGAGAATTTAGAACTCATTATTGGTTTTCTAAATTCTCTGTACATCTAAAGTTTCTTAAAGTTGAACCATATTTGTGAGAGAGAATCTAGATTCGGATCCAATTATATTATGATTCGGGTTATTTGATTTCAGATATCTTATAATAACAGTAACACATACAAATTATTATTGAGTATGAGATGCTTTTATCGAGAAATATGTCTCATACAAGGGTAAAATTGCTTATCTTATACAGATTATGAAAATATATATTCCTTGTTTGAAATCGTTTTACTAAAATACGATCTCTCACAAGAATAACTCGTATAATTTGGATACACTCTTGCTCTTTTATCCCATGGAGTTTATTATAAAAGGGTTTCACGCGAATATTATGTTGGAAATACTTCACATGTGAGACAAGATCCCACATCAATAAAAAAGTGGGTTGTGGACTTGCATATACTTGGTGAGCTAATCCTCCTATTGCCATATGGTTTTGGGAAACAATGAACCTCACCGAGTGTATGTGCAAGTCAACGCTCTTGACCCGTTGGTTTGTGGGCCCGAGCCCACGGGTGTCCCGTGACCCCACGAGTGGGCCACGGTGAGATTATGTGACGAATTGTCACGGCTTAATATGGTATAAAGAGCCGAAGGTGGTTCCTGGTATGATGTGGCTCACATGTGAGGGGGAGTGTTGGAAATACTTCACATGTGAGACAAGATCCCACATCGATAAAAAAGTGGGTTGTGGACTTGCATATATACTTGGTGAGATAATCCTCCTCAAAGTTGTTAAAATCGTGATTCTACTTAGAATCGTTTAGAGAGGTAGAATCGAATCGGTAGAATCGAATCGTAAAATCGTACGATTCTACAAATAAACTTAAAAATATTAAAAATATCTAGTTTCTTATCATTATCATCCAATTCAACAGTTTAAATTTATGAATTACAGTTTCTTTGACTTTATTTTTAAAAATATAACGGAAACTTTTCAATAATTAGTTTAAATCCTCATATCGATTAAGAAATTTGTTTTTTAAAAAATTTTCATGATGGAAAATACGAAATTTATGTGAATATGTGAATGAGATTAGTAAAATACTAGCCTGAATCCCGTGCCAAGCACGGATAATCAAAAAATATTTAAATGATCTCTCTAATATAAATAAAATTATTTTAAATTATTCTTATATTTGGTAAACATAATAAATATAGAGAAAATAATATTTGATGTGTGAGAAAAATTAGTCTTTGCATTACATTAATTCTTTCAAATTTTAAAACTCTAAAAATAAACTTTGAGCTTGAATTATTTTAAATGAACCTGTAGAATGATCAATAACATAAATTTTGAGTTGTTGTCCAATTTTTTATTTCCATTTTTATAGAATGATATTTTGACCATATGTATATTGATTTCATATTGTTCAATTTTTTATTGTCATTTGAAATGTTAATCGATTTAAATAATAGGGCATTTAAGTATAATTATTTTACTTACCTAATTTAGCTAAATGAAAATTTTTGGAGGGAAAACTATAAATATGAAAGCGACACGTGTCATACTGAAGAATGCATTTAGTATATAGTATAGATGATACATAAGAAAAATTTAAATAATTCATACTTTAATAGTAGAATCGGATCGTTAAATCGTAGAATCCTAGAATCGTGTTATGATTCTACCTCTAAAAATTTTATTCCAACTAGAATCGTAAGATTCTACAACTTTAAGATTCTAACTGTTCTTCAAAAAAAAAAGATTCTAACTGCGATTCAAATCGCTCGCTTGATTTTGAATCGTAAAATCGTAGAATCGTAGATTAGAATCGCGATTTTAACAACCATGATCCTCCTATTGCCATATGGTTTTGGGAAACAATGAACCTCACCGAGTGTATGTGCAAGTCAACGCTCTTGACCCGTGGGTTTGTGGGCCCGAGCCCACGGGTGTCCCGTGTCCCCACGAGTGGGCCACGGTGAGATTATGTGACGAATTTGTCATGGCCTAATATATTAAGATGTAGGTTAGTTGTTTAGGAATAAGGCATAAAAATTGAATTTTATGGATTAATGGTATTGATAAGAATTTAAAAAAGTATTAAAATTTTTTTATAAATAAAATATAAATAAAACGGATATAAATAAAAAAAATTCCAACAATTTTAAGCGACTTTTAGTTGTCTACTAGATGCGCTCTCTCATTTAAATATACTTAAAAGAAACAAATTAAGAAAATCCAACATTTGTTCTTCTATACTGTCTTATATTTGATTTGTTTCTACTAAACGGGTCGGGTCGATCAGATGGGACCATCCAACAGCTAACACTATACATGTATGAGGTGAATACTTTGACACTCATACACGTACAATAAATTTGTACACAAATGCTAAAGTTACCATTTTTCATTAGAGTTACTTCCTTTTATTATTAAACTTTCTTTTAATCTTCCCATAATGATGGTTATTATATGTTGATCGAGTAATTCATTTTATCAGCCAATTTATCTTGTTAAAGTGTACACTTAACATATCAACGTATTATAACTCTACATTTATCAGCCAAAAGCGCTTGTGACTCAATGGATAGAGCATCTGCATGTGGAGCATAAGATTTGGTGTTCGACCTCTACTGGGCACAGGTATCAATTGGGGGTTTCTTGACTGCGCGCATCTCTCTTTACTCCCTCCTTGGGGGTACGAGTATGATTTGTTTGCATCTTTCAAGAAAAAGAAAAACCCCCACTCGGACCCTGCCTTGGGCTGAATACCGGAAAGGTTCTTTACCTTTACCTTTATTTATTAGTAAGTGAGCACATCAGTAAGTGAGCACATTAGATACTCCTAATAACTCAAATTCGACGAATTTTGACACACAATCAGATTTAAATGTTTAACGAATTCCAACTTTTTCAATATTCCGCTCGAAAACAGTATATCACAATGGTGGGTTGGGTAGCTAGCTAGGTAGGGTCCCAATCAAGAAGATTTTGTATGGATGAGTTTCCTTGATTTAGTTTGACAAAATAAAAAAACTTTATAGGAAGGAGTAACCCTAATATCATTTAGGGCACAAATAATAATATTATAGAACAAAATTTAGGTTGTAGATCCAAAGAAAATCTTGACACCTTTATAAAAGAATAAGTACGTAATGTCCTTAAACTAGCAAACTGAAAGCGTGACTATGTATCACCCTTTTTTAAGGCCCTATTTTCATGATAACTTTTGTTACATAACCTTCTATATAGTTACTTCTATTACTTACCTTTTTAGGCTTTAGAATATTCAATTCCCTATTCATTTTGTGTAAAAAAAATAGCTCGTAAATTAGGATCTTGTTTGATTCATCTTATCGATGTATATTTTCGCTGGTTTTTAAATATTCATTTCATTATTAGAATGTCTCCTGAGAGACTCTCAATAGTCCAGCCCAATGGCTGACATAACGATTCAGTTACTCATTTAAGAAATCGGCTAGCCCATATTTACCGGTCTATGTTATAGACGGCTATAGCAAGAATTTGTGATTCATTATATATATTTTTGCTGGATTTTAAATGGTATAATCACAGTCTATAGTGTTCTATGAGCGGGATACACTAGGTAGGATGATGATGATGATGACGACGACTTAATAGTATAATCACTATTCATTGTTCAATCTTATTCGTCTTGCCGTGTAAAGAAAAATATAGCATGTCAACTAGGATCTTGTTTGGTTCATCTTATCGATGTATATTTTCATTTTATCAACTTTTATGATTTTTAATTAATATGTTAAAATAATGTAATACATACATATATAGCTTGAAAACTAAAAGTATAGGTGGTTTTAGGCCCATTTAAGGTATCTGACCACCTAGGACCCCTCTGTCAATTGTTGCTCAATTAGTGACGTCCCTTCGTGTGATAATGTTAAGTAGGTTTTCAGAACCTACCATCGTTAGATTGGTTAGTACTTAATTATAATGGGTATGAGTTACCGTCTATCTTCTCTCCCCAAACCCTGACCTAGAGGTGTTCAAAACAGACCCGATGGCCCGATAGACACCCCACTTTATAACCGAACCCGATTTGACCCGACTTAAAGTGGATCTACAATTATGTAAAAACCAATGTGAACACAAAACCCGATTTTGAACCGACCCGAAATTCTTGACCCGAATGAACACCTCTACGGCCTGACCATAGTCTGTCTATAGCAGGATACACTGGGTATGATGATGATAATTCTAAACATACAAAAGTATATAAGACTTCATATTCTTTGCTCCGCCCTTGACTGAAAGTATACATTATATATTTTTAAAAAAAGTGGGTGTAGAAAAAATTAATATTGCATGGTTGGTTTTGAATTTCACCCCATTATTAAAAACAAAGAACATCATTGTGAAGTGTACAATGTACAATATTGGTGCACTAATTTGGTTTGTTTTTACATAAGTTTTGTGTACTTTGAGAGCATGTGCATGGAAAATATAGACGTAAGATGAGCCATTTTGTTCGTTTTGTCCAAATGTCTAGAATTGTCTATTTCTCTTTACGTCTTTACTTGAATGGCTTCCTATTGTGGTTGTGTTTGCCCCCACAATGCATCACTCATCCTCCTATCCTAAGGGTTTTTCAAAATCATACTGTTAGAGTATATAACATATCTTGGGACCTTAACCATCAGCTTAAACTTTTGATTGAGGCTCCATGATATGTTATATACTCTAACACATACTCGTCTCGAATGGTAGATTTTGCCCCTAAGTTACAAGAGTCAGATTTACTATACAGAAAACACAAATTGTTGTGAGAGACGGTCTTTTCGAAAGACGCATTAGATATATGAGCTGAATAGTCTAATTATATAGCCCATAAATACAAATTAAAGAGAAAATATCTCTTGTGGAAATGATAATGGAATGTCGATAGTGTAATTTTGGTAAAATTTCTCTTGATAAAATTAATGGTCATACTTATTCTCTTTCAACAAGCTCATTTTCTTTACAAAATTCATTACAATGCATTATCACTTAAATATGTAGTATTAGGTGGTAATGAAATATTGTGAACAAAAAAACTTTCTATGATCAAACTTTCATTACCATGGTAATGACATGATAAAAATCTACACTACAAATTGTTATTACCACCAATTACTACCATTAACCAAGCGGATCATTAAAGTATTCAGATTAGCTTTCTCGAAATGCATCAACCAATTTAAGTTTACAAATTTTATAGTTATGTGATTTCGAGTTATAACGGATCATTAGTAAAATGAATCATTAAAACATGTCTACTTATTTATATAAGTTGTACATGATGTTTGCTAGTAAGGATTAATCAAAAACAAATTCTTTGTTAGCTTCACATTAACAAGGGTAAATACGTGTACATTCAACCCTTTCAAACCCAAATTAAGGTAAGAGCCACGTAATAACATCGGACGAATGACATATTGTTGTTAAATTCACACTTAAGAGACTCCAATTGAGGAACTTGTTAACTTTAATATAATAATACAATTAAACTTCTTTGTCTCATGAAATTTATTGGATTGTTTATTTTTTTTGTTCGGAACATAACTAACCTCATGCTTGGATCAGAAGGCGCTTATTTTGAAAATTAAAATTTTTTATTTTGAGTAGTTTTTTATAATAAGCTTATTTTTGATAAATTCGACAAATGTTGAAGAAAAGTTTGAGGGGAACAAGATCAAATCTCATGATCCTATGTTTTTTTTCTCATTGCCGTTATACTTCTCCCAAAATGCAAGCCATCCATGAATTTATTTAGATTATTCGGAAGACAATCTAAAGATAATAGTAACAAGAATAGTTAACGAATTAATGGGATCCTCGGGTCTTATCTGAAGCTCTATATCAAAATCCTCGATCCAAGACTCTTCCTACGATCCCTATACGGGTCTTTGGCGAGAAATTTGGGTCGAAAGAATCCCTTACTCCAGCCAATAGGTCATGAAATAGCTCATGTGTCCACTTAGAGCTTGAGCCATACTAAGTAACTATTGAGATCATTTAGTACCATGGCTCGTTTGGTACCATGTTGACCTATTAACTTCGCTTGTATTTCCACTTAACCATAAGAACTTTCAAAACGACCTACAAATAAGAAACCATCTAAACCTATCTCGAGCCAAGCTCAAATGAAAAAAACATAAGCCCTATTCGAGCATTATTGGTCAAAGGGTACACGCCTTGACCGCATATATATATACACCCTTTCCATGAGCTCTTATTTTAGAATTGGTAACACAAGGTTTTATCGGACTAACCAGCTTGAAGGGTGAAACTTTTATGAATGATCAGCACACAAATAATCTTTTATCATGCATTCGTGCTATAAGTCAGGCATTGACGGGTAATCAACTTTCTCGGGTGAAATGTAGCACAGACCGCTTATATATTGATCACATATATGCTATAAACTATGGGTAAAATAAATGAACTACATCATATATTTTTTTTCAACGTTATAATTCTTCAGATGTTGAAACATGCATGGGCCTTCATGACGAATTAGATTATAATACAAGGTTCTCGGCTTTTGTACCTGGATGACTGGCCATTCTTCCTTCTGTGAGTTTCTAGCATAACAAGGAGTCCAGCAGCATGCAGCCAGGGTAACACCAATTCCATGAAAGATGATTAAAGACCATATTAGCTCAAAGTAGTCTAATCGACGCGCCTTGAATATACAAGTTGTTCAAGCAGACTTTAACCAAGCAGGGATCGAAGATTGATTCAATCATGCCTCGTGATCCATGATGAAATCAGTATTTATGGTTGATAACACAAGCAGCATGTCCAATAAGGAAATACTCTCATGACAATTTTCTTCCAGCGTAAGTTCCCAGTTTAGATAAGTCGGGAACCCAAAAGGATAGTTCAGAGGATCCAGTTGCGAACATGAGGTTCCCTGGAGCCCATTTTATGACAGGAGGCTCTTTTTCAGTACTAATCCAGCTAGCCACCTACAGAGATAGACTATTTCATGAGATACATATACAAGCCACTATGGAGTCAAAACGGAGAAATCTAATATGCTTAGTTTGCATGATCATAAAAGCCATCCGAAAAAAATATCATGAAACAGTGACTGGTAGGACTCAACACTGATCGCATTATGGTGCATTTCAAGGTTTCAGAAACGTCACTTAGATTGTTAACATGAATCCTTCTTCAAAACCATAATACGGTCCAAAACAGGACCATACAATTGTATATCTTAGACCAAAAAAATGGACTGGTTGAAAAACACTCCTTTTATTAATTAAGAAAGAAAGCCAAAATTTCATTTTGAGCAAGGTGTAAAAAAGGCTTAGTAGATTAACAGGTTTCACAACTGCTGAAATGTCATTTTCAATTTCTTTTGAGTAACTGCAACACATAGATTGGGCAATAAGAAACAAAAAATGCATTATGTTTTGTGCATAAATCAGTATTGATCTTGATTTTTTTTACAACCAATAACTGCTCTCAAACTACAGGGAAACATGCATCATACTAGATGCATCATGCAAGGGTGACCGCTTTGCAAAATATAAAAAAAGAACTGGATCAATAAATTTTGATTTTTGACATAATTCAAGGGACAAGAGACCTTAAATACCATAATCAAAGAAGAGTAAGTACGGCAATGTGACCTTTTTCTATCAAAGTTAACAACATATGATGAGAGATTTTTACACCTTCCATCAAGTCATAGAATTACCGATAATGAAAATGATGTAATCATACCTCTTTGCCGCTGCGGACACTCCAAGCATAAACACTTCCGTCTCCTGAACCTGCAACAAAAAGCTAAAAGAATTAAACAGAAGCTACTCATAACATAAACAGACTCAACAAAGGCTATAATCAAGGGCATATCTAGACCCGGGCTAGCATGGGCCATGGCCTGGGTCATGAAAAATGAAGTAGTATGTTAATCTGATTTTCAGTGTTCGAACCCACTATGTTCTATGTGCTTTGACATAGGCGTTTCCAGCTAATTATATCATGCCAATGAGAGGTCAAAATATTGGCCCAGGTAATAAACTTTTTTTCTGGATTCGCCCCAATATTCAAAGTAAACATGTCAAGGTAACATTTTAGTAATTGTGCATTGTTCAGTGAAAAACATAGGGATCTGTATATACTTTCAAGGCTTACAATGGAGTAGTTGTGACCTATAAAAGTACTCTGCAGACATTAGAAATCTTACAGTGCCATTGTCCACACTAAATAGGTCAAAAGTTACTGCAGCGAAATAATGACAATTCTTGCTGAGAAGTGATTAGGGATTACCGTGGTCAATATCAGGGGATGTTAAGGTTTTCTCTAAATACATCTCTACTTCAATTGTTATAAACATACTGGATCAATTCCAGGCATCCACCACAGCAGACTTTTCGTATATGACAAATATTCACCCTTTGAGTTTTTTTTTTTTTTTTCAAAATATACAAGTGGAAAATAGTGCCTTTTTTAACTTCTCTGAAACAGTTTTGAAAATTATATAACAATATAGCTACTAGACAAGCCAATGGACAAGTGTCCACAGGGTCATAGAACTATCAAGATACAAAATTGTGTTAAACATGATGTTAGCAGAGATTTTGTTGACACAAAGTTCCACAGAAACTTAGGAATGATCTGATCCGAGCATCGGGCAATGTAATAAGTGACTGCAAAGGAATGGATGAATAGTCAATTGAACAAGCAAAAACTGGATCCCTCATCCAACTCCCAATGCCACCAGTCTTGAAAAATAAAGTGACAGCAAAGTGTAACACACCCTACCTCCAATCTTATCTTCCCACAAAACAGAATTAAGACACTAAAGAATTACAAAGAGAAACACACGAATGAACACAAAGAAACACAAAGAATGAACTCCAAAGCTTAGAGTGCTTTGGAAACTCCCTCACAATTTCGAGCTTGTGAAACTCCCTCCTTATTTCTTCTTATTATTCAAAAACTGGACAGCCTTTAATGTTTACATGATGCCTTATTTATACTACATAGGATTGCATTTATAAAAGCCCAAGAACCCCCCTAAGTATTTAAAGATGCCACGTAGGCCCATTAATACTAAAACCCCCCAAGACTTTATTACAATATTCTAATTCATTTCCCTTTCCCGCCCATACATTTTATTTATTTCCCCCGCCCCTCTTATTTCTCCTAAAATATGTCTTGAGAACCGGTGGACCCGAAGTTGTTACAATACTCCCGGCCAATTTAAGCACCTTGTCCTCAAGGTGAGCATCGGGAAAGGTAGCAAGGAACTTTGCGGCATCCTCCCATGTTGCCTCCGTTTCTTCTTGGCCCTCCCATAAGACCAATACTTCGCGTGGTTTGGAAGGAAGTTGCTGATCTTGCAACACATCGAGCGGTGAAATCTTTGTCTCTAGTTTTGCTGTCAAAAGAAGGCTGGCTGCTGTGTTATGATCAGTCCCTTCAACTCTCTTAAGTTGCGAAACATGAAAAACAGGATGCACCAAACATTCCTTAGGTAGCTCCAACCAATACGCAACCCGTCCACCCTTGTGACTGATTCTGTAAGGACCATAAACCTGTGGCCCAAGCTTCTCATTCAGCCATTGTGCTAAGCTCTTTTGTCTATACAGATGCATTTTGAATAGTTGGTTTAATGAAGTGAGTGGGTTGAAAAGAAATGGATTGGAAATATTTTTAAATGGATTGAAAATCTTAAAAATGCATTTTAAGAGGGTAAAAAGGCCCACATTCTGATCTGAAATGAGTATGGTGATATCAGCGATGACGTCATCATCATGGAACTCCAATTTTCCTTTCACCTTCACTGGGTGATTTTTTAAAACCTTCATATCACCATTCTTTCCTTCCAACTCATGAACCTTCAAAGAATCAGCATTCCTCAAACCCCATTTCTCTCCTTCAAGAGTAGAACCCATAACCAATTCAGCCTTCCCTCTCCATTCCTTTCTCATGCCGGTCACCGATCGCCAATTCGCCGCGAATCCTTCCACTTTTCCAGTTGTCACCGTCGGCAGCTCCTTCTCATCTCCTCTGATTTTTTCTCTCTCTTCAAAACCCATCCTTAAGAACATCACAGCCCCTTCACAACATCTCACCCCCACACCGGCCAACCACCAGTAATTCACGGTGAGTCGCCCACTTTCTCCGACCCATGCTGCCGTCTCCCCACCACCGACGATCCATCCATATTCTCCGGCTGCCTTCTTCGAAATTCCCCTCTTCTCTTTACTCAATTTCGATGTTTCAAATACAACATGAGTACCTTTGTCATGGTGGTCCTCCATCTCCATGTATCCCACCGTCAAGATCACCGCCTCTGAGTATTTGCAGCCACCTACACCATCGACTCCAGTTCGATTGGTGATCTCGCCTCCAAGCATACATCCTTCACGCTTCCTTGCTTTCTCTGTCTTTTCTGGGTTTTGGTGACTCCAGCCCGGTCCTCCTCCAGATCCACTGTCATGAACATCTAAAGTCTCTTCTCTTTTCATACATTTCTTCATTGGTACGTCTTCCAACACTTTCCACGCGCCTCTAAATGCCACCCTCCATGAACCTCCCCACGTGCCCAAATACTCTTTTGCTTTTCTGCTCCTCTGTTGTCCCTTCTTCCTCTTTTCCCTTCTTAATTGTTCTTGTTTTACCCTATTCTGTCTTTTCTTTTTTCTGTTTTCCTGTTCTTTACTTTCTTTCTTTTCAAAATTCATCTTGTTGCCTCTTTCTTTAATTTTCTGTAGCAATTTCTTCCCCATTATGCTTACATCAACCTTTTCTTTTTCCACCACAAATGGGTACTTTTCCTGATATTTCACCTTCTCTTTATGGACTATTTTTAGTTCCTCACATATATCCATAATATCTTCTTTAAGCTTCAAATCTATTTTGCCTTCAATCTCTTCATTCATCCCAGAATCTTCACAAATGGTGTCTTCAATACAAGGAACAGGTTTCTCGTAATCTTGAAGCATATTCTTGATCCTTTCTTTCATATTTTCAGTATCTTCTTGGCTTTCCAATGGCTCTTCCTCATCAGTAAGTAGAACCTTACATTTATCACGTTCTCTTATACTCTCTTCTTGGACGTCTTCCTTTCTTACTTTATGAAATACAAATGCCATTAACTCATCTTCCCTATCTTGATGTAAGATGAGCAGTGAGTATCCTTTGTGACTATGTTTAGAATCAGCATATTCATCACAAATGTCACAAATCCCTTTTCCCGTCTTCTCATAACTTTCCTGAGTTGATGTGGGTTTGAAAGATTGAATGACACCATTTTGGACAGCCTTTTGTAGCATGTATAAAGGAGAAATTTCAGGTCCAAAGCCTTCAAGAAACTCATCAAGATCATCTTTAATCCTATTTCTTTCCTTTTGACGACTCCATTCAAGATTCGTTTCCTCCCTTTCTTGATTTCGGTTTTGAGGCTGTTTTTTATAATTCCCTTCTGATTTTTCACTCCTTTCCAACAATCTTGCTTGTCCTTCCCTTAATTCCATCAAGACCTCTTCCATCTTGTCTTGTCTCTTAGTGATTAAATCCACCGCATCCGCTAACCGCCTGTTTTCTTGCACGATTTCCTCCATTACAACCTGAAAATTCTGATCTCCCAGCGCACTATCAATCGATTCCGCTCTGATACCTTTGTAACACACCCTACCTCCAATCTTATCTTCCCACAAAACAGAATTAAGACACTAAAGAATTACAAAGAGAAACACACGAATGAACACAAAGAAACACAAAGAATGAACTCCAAAGCTTAGAGTGCTTTGGAAACTCCCTCACAATTTCGAGCTTGTGAAACTCCCTCCTTATTTCTTCTTATTATTCAAAAACTGGACAGCCTTTAATGTTTACATGATGCCTTATTTATACTACATAGGATTGCATTTATAAAAGCCCAAGAACCCCCCTAAGTATTTAAAGATGCCACGTAGGCCCATTAATACTAAAACCCCCCAAGACTTTATTACAATATTCTAATTCATTTCCCTTTCCCGCCCATACATTTTATTTATTTCCCCCGCCCCTCTTATTTCTCCTAAAATATGTCTTGAGAACCGGTGGACCCGAAGTTGTTACACAAAGTTCCTTTAATAATTACTGAAAGGAACAAAAATTTTGAATGCATTACCTGATATGACAAACATTCCTTCAGGGCTAAACGAGGCCTCCAGAGTTGAACTAGTTGATACCGGTTTAACATTATATGAGCACAGCTGTATATATTAGAAGAAATCAGAGAGGTAAATTAAATGGATATTATTTTCAGAGTAACTCCCTATAAATCAATTTAATATAAACTTTTCTGGAAGGGGACAGAACTCACAAGGGTGCCACGAAATGAATCAAGCACGTGAATGAATCCATTGGTAGTTGTAACAAGCAGAAGTCTTCCATCATTGCTAAATTTGACTACATTGGCATCAGAAAAGTCTCCACCAACAGAGAATATCTCAAATGGACCCTGATTACAAGAAATCAACCATCAACCACACCTACAAAAACAATTCTAGATTTGCTAACAAAATTAGACCAAGGGAACAAACCTTCTCATACATACGAACATCAAACAGCCTAATAAATCCTCCAAAAGCAATTGAAAAAACTAATCCTTGATCATCATAAGCTGTAGCAGGTCTTCCTGGGACACGTAGAAGACCCTAAGAAAAAATTGATTTAGGTGTCATTCATGATAGGAACACGAGTGACAAGACAGTCAACAAAAGATAGGATGTTACACACCTGACACTTCTCGGCCCGTTGGTCCCAAAGCATAACAGTTCGGTCCAAAGAACCTGATATGAATAACTCATTGCGGGCACACAAGCTCAGAGATACGACCCTGAAGAGAGTATATCAGACAGAATGCATCAAGGAAAAACAATCCAGTCACATATGGATCGTTAGAGACCATTTACCTGTCATGATGACCTTTAAAGTACCGCAAATATTTGTTGTCATTCAAGGACAGAAGCCGGAGCGACTCTGCAGACAGTCCAAGCTTAGTTACAAACCTTAAATATCCATACTATTGTTAATTTAAAAAGAAGAAAGTGTACCATCCCAGCCATTCTTTGACGAGTAGATCACTGTGGTAGGATGAGATGTAAAGCAAACCAAATCAACCCCATACTTCTTGCTATTAATTGTTTTCAAGCATCTGAAAACTTCAACAAAAGGAATATGAGAAGGAAATGGAGAAAACTGCTAGAAGCTAAATATGAACAATAAAGAAAGTAAATGCTCAATCCCTCCAAAACCAAGCTCACTTGTACCAAAGTCGTAAAGCTCAACTTAAGACTACTTAAAGTATAACTCTAGGAGATACATAGACCTAAACACCCAACAAAGTCTTGTCTCCTAATAAGTCATAACTAAGAGTGAGACAGAAGAACATGTTAATCACTCACTACCATTAAACAAGGGGAATAGTTGGTACTTAGGAGTCAGGATTCCTTTAAAGACTCCTTTTAACAATGTACAGTTATTTCCTCAGGAAATGTACAATTTAACCCCTATATTTCTTAGGAAAAATTGTTGTAAATAATCCAACCTATTTTCAATTACTTGCCAATAATCTCACTTTTTGAAATTTTTTAATTATCCAACCTTTGATTTCAGTTTGTTGCCAATGAATAATCCAACCTATTTCCCATTACATGCCAATAATCCCCTCTTTTGAATTTTTTAAATTTTAATAATCCAACCTTTGTTTTCATTTTGTTGCCAATGAACCCTTCAAGAAGCTAAATACTCAATTTCTCTTTGTCACTAATTTATAATAATCCAACATATCTCAGCCATACATGTTAAGTCTCTTTTAATTTCTTTAACACAATTTTCTCTTCAATTATTATCAAAAAATCCATAATTTTTAAAATACTCGATTTCTCTCGCCACTGATTAAAAGGGGTATTTTACTTTGAAGGGAAGTGAAAAACTTACGAATATTATTAATTTTTTTATTATATTTTAACGTGTAAATTTCAACTTGATCAAGATAATATATAACGGGTTAACGGGACTCGACTTAATGTATTTTGTGGCCCATGACCCAACCCGGTTAAGGTGGATCAGGTACTCGACTTGAACTATATTAATTTTTTAAAAAAATTGACCCAACAATTAGGGTGTGGGTCAGCAGTTCGGGTCAAGCGAATCGGATATTTGAACACCCCTATTTGATGGGATATGTATGTAAAGATAAATACTATTTATACAGTGATCAACTTCATAAGCTCGGGGAGTAATAGCAGTTTCATTTAGTTTCTTGAAGGGATCATTGGCAACAAACAAAAGTAAAGGTTCGATTATTGAACAAAATTTTAAAGGTGGGATTATTGGCAGGTAATGAAAAATAGATTAGATTATTATAAAGAAGGAAGAAGGTGAGAGGTAACTTGATATAGCAGGTCATTTCATTAAAAGATTCATTGGCAACAAACTGAAAGCATAGGTTGGATTATTTAAAAATTTTCAAAAGGTGGGATTATTGACAGGTAATTGAAAATAGGTTGGATTATTCACATCAATTTTTCCTATTTCTTAAGGTTTCCCTTTCCTAGTGTGATTGAGACTTCAAGATATCTTCATTTCTCTTTTTGAATATATAGTTCTACCGCTTAATTATCACATACCCTAAGCTTAGGCCAAAGGCTTAGGGACCAAGGCCATAATAAAATAACAAACAACTTTATTCTTTTAGGATATTGAATTTTTAACCTAGAGTAAAAAAGGAAGAGGTGGGCCTTAATTCATGACAATTTTGATTTTCGAAGTCACATTTAATAGTCTTTAGTTGCCTTCTCTTATTTCAGCCTTCTCTCTTTAGCATTCTAAAACACCCTTCACCTTATGTAACCTCAATATCGTACAAGGTCCCAAAAGGATCAGCCCAACCACATACTACAAAGTGCAAACAAGTGGCATTATCCTTCTACTTTCCCATCACACTACCCAACTCAACTTAAAGAGATTAAACCTCCATTGCTCTTCTACTAAGCATATCTATTATTCTAGTACATGATTCTTGTGTCAATAACAAACCTAAAACTCCCCAGGCTGAAGTTGTGTGGTGCCATATATTGTTCCTAAGCATCGACTAATCTTATGGCTATCATATTAAGATTAGGGATAGTCTCTCTCAATGTGATATCTTCAATCTCCCCCTTTGTCTTATATGCATACTTTATTTTGTGACCCTTAATCATTTGATCTTTGGTTGTCCCTTGGTATTGTTGTCAATAATGTCTTAATGCTTTGGGGTGGTGGCCCTTCAAGTGGTTGCTCTATTTATATCTTTAATCTTTATAGGTTGACGTAAGCAGTCTAGGGATTCGGTCAAAAGGAATGAAGTATTTTACAGTGAAGTGTTTTACAAGATTTGGTGGGCTAAAAATCAAACCATACGAAATTTGAATATCCCTAGTTCCAAGTACTTAGTTGCTCATGTAAAGTTTGATATCAAAGCTAAAATCTTGTCCTTTAAAAAGAAGAAATCTTTTCTATTGATTTTAGGTAGATAAATGACTTATAATTTCTTCTTTTGGTCCTTTTGGAATATTTGAGTTTAAGGGTCTAACCAAGTTAGTTTGCCTTTCCCTTTCAAGCTTATCTTGTTTGTTTTCTCATTGATTTCGTGGTTTAATGATATTTTTCATAGAACTAAAAAAATTCACATAAAAATGAAATAATAAAATAGTATCAAACAAAACACTCACTTCCATAGTGATTGAAAAGTAGTTCTTCACAAATGTAATTGCTCCTAAATGTCAAATAGTTAAAGTTTAGCTTCTGTGTGAATGGAGAAGACTATGCTTAGGGGCATAAAGTCAATTGTAATGTGCACGCTCAAAACTCTACCTCGCTTTCAAATGAAGTTGTTTAGCACAAGAAATAGGGTTCATTAAGATGATTAAAAAATATATAGAAAAAAGGGAAAAGGAAAAAAAAAAAAAAAAAGAAAGCTAGAAACTTTTAAGAAAGATAGGTATTAGAACTAGTTTAATAAATAAAGAAACTTAGAGTCTAATTTAAGACTCACTTTGTATATTTCCAAAACTATCACTGAAAATTTCAAAAGTATACCAACTCCCAAAGCTATTATCATTGAAGAGAGAAAAAAATTAAGACTTGTTAGCAACCATGAATAAGAGAGCAACATGAATAATTAAGTATTTGTACAATAAGTTAATTTATCCTATTTTTCTTCGCTCTTTTTCTCACCATTTTCTTCCATACTTTTTTTAGAGTATAGTTTGTCTTCTAATTTTTCTTTTTCCTCCTCAATTGACATCATTTTGGGTGGTTAAGAAGGACTTCGGCCGCACCAAATCGAATCTCTGCCAGAGCCATTTCAAATCGCAAATTCGTATGATATTGATATGAACAGTTTGAAGAACAATTCAATGGAACGTACGCATTTCATGCTTCTATGGTGTTCACATCCCTTAAGAAGGAAACTTACACCTCCCAAACACTAGCATTGACTAGTAATTCATTATTTACCCATAAATATGACTAATGGGGATTATTCCCAATGAACTTAAGGTTTCGAGGCCAAGGATCATTGGACTCTCTAGTAACTAAGCTAAGAAAGTCAAATGGAGTAATCACCTAATATCATAATTATACCATCAATTATAAGTTAGAGTCAATTGAGTAGTACTAAACTTAAAAGCTAAGTACCAATTCTTCTTAGCTATCAAACTATCCCACCTAATGTCTAACAACTACTGATCCCTTGTCCATCGAATTGTAAGGAGAATAGTTTTAGTTGTTTTATCTTGATTATGGTCTTGTTTATTAATTGATAGTCTTGGGTTAACCAACCTTAATCCCAACTCCAATCACTAATAGACTTATATCACTAGGATAGTGTTCAAACCTATGTTTACTCGAACTCGCCAATTTTCCCACCACACCGGTATTCGATACGATCGATACGAATATCGACGCTGGACACACATTCGATACGGCTGGTCAAACATGGGTATGGTAGGTGAAAAGTAAAGAGGAAAAGATAATAGTTGGGCTGTCATTATTAGGGTTTGCAATTCTTTTGAAACCCTAGATCTGAAATTTAAATATCACCTTAACAATTAAGGTTGGAAATTAAGAGCTTTGCTCGCCAACTGATGGAATTCCACCATATTCATTTTATTGTTGACAATTTCATAATTTTTCCATATCTTCATTTTATTCTTCTCCTGTAAAAAGTTTATTTGCAATTTTTTTCTCTCTCTACTAGAGATATTGAAATATTGAAATATTTCAAAATTGGTGAAAGTTTGGTAAAGAGACTGTGATAATAACTGAGACTGACAGGGCTAGTGACAGATATAAGTGTTAGCCTTTTGTTTTTTTTTTAATGTTTTTTTAACACTAAGCAGCTAGTCAAAAAACTTTACTTAATGTTTTTCGATTGACAAACAACTAGACCTGACATATATTCATTTCTCTCCCCACTATTCTTTCAATCTTTTGTTTTATACTTTGATTTCCAAACAAGATATTTAAACATAACAATTGGTCCAACACATTTTATTTTTATTTACTGTAAGTAATATGTGAACCTAATAGAATTTCTTTATATAAAAATATTTATATCTTTATGTAAGTTTTAAGCATTAATATATAATTCATTTGATTTCTTTAATTAACCTGTATCCAAAATTAGGACGGTGTCCCCGTATCTTAAAATTCTAAATATAACTCGGATACAAGGATCCACACTCGTATCCGATACCCGTACCCGAGTCTCGGTTACATAGGTTTAAACTACTAAAAGCTCCCTATGGACCAAACTCTATCTTGCATTCATACTAGTTGCGAGTAAAGACTAGGGTCGTATATGAGTGTTTGAGCACTGCAACCAAGTAACGACTTAGGAAACCTAGATCAAGGGCGTAAGACAAAGAAAGTAACATAATCACAATAGAAATACCTACGTTGCAGTAGTGACATCGTACAAGCGGATAGATTCATCATCACTAGCAGTGACCAAGTAACTCGAGTTCTTATGGAAGTCCATTGAACTGATTCGTCCACTCTGCAATAAAATTAAGCACTACATTCATAAACAATATCACCTTAACTAGACAATTACTACACAACCAAATAAATTTAAATATGTCCACTAAACACTCAATGCAATAGTATTGGTACATATAGCTATAACTATAACTAATCAAATTACATACACCAATTATATGATCATCGATTAATGTTATTTGCAAAACCAAATATATTGATATTAATATTTAACAACAGTATACCACCAACATCTAATAAATTGCGAAGAACTTGAGTTCAATACTCCTATCAGATACTTGTGAATAGTCGAAGGCTAAAGTTAGTGCTATCACTACTCTCGTTGATCGCACTTACTGTTGGTGTTGGGTGACTCAAACAGAGTCGAAACATGGGAAGATGATTCAAAGAAGGGAAATGGCCTTTAGCGACGAGGCGTCACTTTTGCGAAGGTCTATTCTAGGGAGTGTTGTTTTTCGTGAGTCTGACATTTTCTTGCGAGTTGCAAATCTGTTCCAGTAACCAAGCGACAAGTCGCCGATGAGGGCGACAACTCGTCGCATCCTGCGGTTTTTGCCGGCTTTGACGGTTTTGCAAGTTAATGGACCTTTTTTCTAACTTTTCCAGCCCTAATTTCTTTTCTAGAGAGGCCTACTATTTGTTGATAGCAATATTGATCCTAGGAACTAGAGGGTGGAGATTTGTTTTCCTTACCAGTATTCTAATTAGGTAGTTGCTTCCAAAGAGGCTTACTATATAAACCCCTCTCAAATAAGGTTTAGGGTTTCATAGAAACACAAGAGGGGAAAAGTGAGCCACCATTGGTTTTTCTTGATTCATCTATGTAGCCTTGAAGTTTCAAAGAAATTTTCGATTTCGGTGCCAATGGACGAACATATTGACAGTGAACCACGCAAATTTTTGGTGTTTTCTTATTGTTTGAATATATATTTTTTTTATTTATTATTTTCGATTATTGATTCCGTTGTCACACAACACTTACTAATCACAAAAAGGGAAAATCTTAAAGACTTTCTTCAGAGAATAAATGGGTTAAAAACCAAAAAAAATATCAAATTATGAGCGGATGATAAAGAAAATTACATAATCACGAAAAGCCATGCCGACTTCCATGCTTTGAAGAGTTTCTTCAGTCAAATCCAACGACACTTTATCTTCTGTAAAAAATATTTGAAGTAGCAGCAATCAAAGCATAATATATATTCAATTCAAGTATACAACAAAAAATTGAAGTTCGAAAAAGAAGTAAAAGAAGAAAATGAAAATGAAGTAGGATCGTGACTTGTACCTGCCATGATTCCGATTTTTGAGAAGACGAAAATTCAAGGTTTAATTGTAAATTTAGACAAATAAACCCTAAAATCGTCGACACTTATTTTGAGTTTATTTTATGATATTTCTGGATGTTGGCGAGAGTCCAGTTCTGACTAACGGCTCAATTTATTGTGTCATTTACTTTATTTTCTCGCACAACCGTTTCGTATGAAACCGTCTTATCGTGAGATCAGTATATACAAAAGCCCTATTAATAAAAAATCGCGCGGCTCCTATCTATGGGGCACGATTCTTATTGTGCTAGTCTTACAAACGTATTATTATGGTACGCTTGTGGCACATGTCGCTGTTGACAAGTCATAATGTACCAAGTATTAATTAATTAATAATTACGAATAATACCAACATAAAAGTGTCTTTTTATAATAATATAAACCTTTGTTTTAACTATTAATTTACCTTTCTTTTGTCAAATAACCCACTATAATAATTGAAAGTTCGTATAGTTCCAAGCAAACAACCCCTAAGCTAGTATTATCTGTAATTAATCAAAATTTAATATTATTATAGAAAATCAATAAATACTATATTCCATTAAATATGTAAATAAATGTTCCTAATTTTTAAATATAAAGTGATAAATGGAGATTGTTATAACTCATCCTAGAACAACTATAACAATATTTTGTACTCCATATGATAAACAATAAATTTGTGATAAAATTCATACAAGTTAAATATTGACTTTTAATTAATAGATTAATGAATAATTACAACACTATTATTTATTTAATTTTTAAAAATGTTATCATCGTTCTAGTATGTGATACATTAAAATGAAAACAAAATATTGAACCAAATAAATCCACAATTGAGTACAATTATTTATCAAACAAATGCATTTAAGCAAGAGATATTTAAAGCATACTTCCCTAATATGTCCATAATGATTTTTAACTTGTTCATCTCAAAAAAAAAATTTACTTGTTGAAAAACACATGGAACAATTATCTTTACAAAACAAGCTATTTCGCAAAACGCGCTCTATCGAATGGCAAAACTCTCGAAAGCGAAAGAAAATTCCAATTCGAGAAATTTAAAAATCACAAGTTAATAAGCAAATTTGTTGCACTTTGGCCAAAACACTAGACGAAAATCTCCGGAAAAATTTGAACATCACCAGTTTCTTGGTTCCGTAAGCTTTTCTAACTATGTATCGCACTGTACATTGATGACCGATCAAAAAATACTGATACATTTACATTCAAAAATTCATCGTCTCTAATTTCTAATTCCAACAATCCAATGTTCAGATTCGTCAGAGTAATAAGACTACGAAGTATTAATAATAAACTGCCCCTTAACAGTGGACGGCAAAGCATCTTTGAACCGGAGAAAAGCCATTGCTCGAATTTACAACACACGCTATCTCTTGCGTACCTGAGGAGGCACAAAAAAAAAAGCGCAACATGGTCATTAAGAGATAGGCTTAAGCTAGAAATCACGAGATCTGTTCGTGTACGATGACAGAAACAACTTCAACTTGAGTCGAGACTCGGGAGTATCACCAGATAAGCAAGATGAGCACTAACGCGTTGAATCACGTGATTCATAGATCATCTTTCATAGAAATACGGCAAGAGCACATAGCCTTCACCCCCACTTGATACAACCATAGCTCTGCAAAAAAACGCGACTGCTAGAATCAGTGAACCAAGTAACAAGGGTAAGGTTGGGTATAATAATGGACTATAGTATGCTACACAAGACTCAATCGGAAACAAATTCTTTGTTAGTGTTATCAGTAACAAGTAACAAGGGTAAGGTTAAGTACATCTGAACCCCAAACCCCACCCTAGTTTAGAGCCACTTAATGGCATTACAGACATGGAATATTGTGAACTAAGCCTTCCTGTAGGCGGGGAGAATCAAAGTCCGTCAAAAGGTGAAAGGAAAAAGACTCTCACTTATCAAACATACACTTCGACAAGAAAATTCTCTCTAAAGACAAACTATGAGAAAGTGGGCATGCATTGTCTCAACTCAATCAAGAACACCATCTTTCAATCAAATGGAAATAATTCCTAACTCAAGGTATATTCCTATCCTAAATGAAATATATATTGTTAAACACGTCAATCCACTCTCATATTATTCTGTCTATTCCTCGGTGTCCTGGCACCTCAAGCACCCCTGATGAACCACCTAGTTACACATTTTAGATCTACTGCTCACCTGTATAACAAATGGATCTTAAAAGATAGCTTTTGAACCAGATATTAATTCGGGGTTTTATATGGTTTTTCGACCAATTCACCCCCACAGGCCACAACCATATACCCATTATCCAATTTCAACCAATAAATTCCATCCATCTCGCCCTAACTCCATCTCTAATACACATACCTGCAGTTGTCACCACCGGAAACGCACAAAATACAAAGAGGAAGCAATGGAACAGGATACATGCTGAACTGTCACTTGGGAAGGATCACCACCTATGTGGAGCAAGGGAAGGAAGGGGAGTTTGCAAGTGGGAATGTAAAGCTTAAGAAACAACATCTCTAGAAAAGGCGGAGAGAAAAGATTATTGGGAAAAACAGTAGCAGAATCCAATAGCATAATGACATGTGCACGTTTAAAATAAGATGTCATGTTCCACACTTTACACACGTTACAGAACGTATAGGTCCTAATATGAAAAGATACTACCTAAAAGTGGGATTAATTCCCAAAAATATATAAATATGGGATTGTAACAAGATGAAAACAAGGTGTGATTATTGTTATCAACAGTTTCATTGAAAAAAAGGGCCACGGCCT
Source organism: Amaranthus palmeri (assembly GCA_019776075.1). Classification (NCBI taxonomy): domain Eukaryota; kingdom Viridiplantae; phylum Streptophyta; class Magnoliopsida; order Caryophyllales; family Amaranthaceae; genus Amaranthus; species Amaranthus palmeri. The sequence continues at coordinate 1,037,766 of JAAKBH010000028.1, read as the reverse complement.
AAGGGGAAGCAAGAAGGAGGAAAGCAGAGGGGTGTGCAGGGTGCTTCTATTTGACTTCGAAAACTTTAAATTTGTTGAAGGATTTAAGTAAATGAACATATATCCCTCGTTTTACTTCCATCCCCCTCCCTCCAAATTCCCTCGTATCAAACTTAAGTTTTGATGTTGTAAGTTCCAACTATCAAGTACTAAAATTGATTTGGGTAGAATCTTCTAACATTCCATTACCCCATACTATAAAGTAGCTGCCACCACCTAGGTACCATTTGGGGTTTATTTGTACACAACCTTACTATATTCCATCAAAATTTTCATCACATCATGAGAATATTTCTAGGCACAATAGTGAATTATCTCAACCCTCTAATGTTATAGAATCTAAGTCAGCAGCAGTTCGTCCAACTAATCATCGGGTGATAGCTCGTCTAAGAATTCTGGATAACAAGGAATCCCAAAATAGCTAGAAAATGGTGAAATGATAACCCCCTTCTACCAATATGTCCTCCATCTTAATGCACTTCTGGCAAATTTCTCTTTAGAATACTTTGGTTTGGTATGAAGAAACACACAACTTTCAGGATACACAAAAATTGTATTCTACAAAGGATATAAAAATTATATTCACTATCAACCACCACACATCCTAATTTCCTTTTATAATTCAAAAAAGAAAGCAGAATTTTTTGTATTAGGGAAAAACAGAAGAAACCTGATACATGTGAACTTGTCATCATCCTTGCACTGCCAACTCTTGTAAGTGATCCATGAAAACTTGCAAGCTAACATCATCGGTGAGTATAATTTCTGAACCTTCAGCAGCATACCTTGAATTATGGGTAACCGACGGGTTCAACTTGGCAAGAAGAAATCTAGCCTGACTACTATGCTGATCACATTTGATGACTTTAGGAACGGGCATACGTTCAGCAACAAGTTGTTCTGCGTCCACCTCGGGGGCTTCCAACAACTTTCTAAAAGTCTCGTGGCTTGGGTCCTTGTGGTAGCCAAGCTTCCGCCATTGCGCAACCTTTGACCCATAGTGGATGACCACATAGAAGTATGAATCAAAAAGCAAAATAACATCAGGAGACACCGAGCAAATATCTAAGAGGACGGGAATAGGTGGACCGTCAAATGAATATTGGAAAAGTGTTGGTTGAATCATGATAAGAGAACCCACCACCCCTTCGCGATTCAACATCAGTCTAAAGAAAGCTGTCTCGTCCGGTGAGCTATTAAATACATTAATAAACTGAGATCTTCTTAGATAATACATAAATTGTGGGTACAAAGAGAAGTTCGATGAAAGTCGAAAAGAAGATGGGTCTTCCTGGATGTAGTCTCCAAACAGGGAAGCAAATCGTATCAAATTATCATCCAGCCACCTGATGACATCTCTCACATAATGCCTCTCTGCTCTGTATACAGCAAGCCTACCCATGATTGTGGCTGCAGCTTCTTGATCGAATCCAGCAGAAATTTCGGGCGAATTCTTCCCCACCCACCTTCTAGCTACTGTTGTCACCCTTCTCCGAATCCCACTTGCTCCGTATCTATATCGAGTAATAAACTGAATAAAAAAAGCTGAACCAGGTTCAACTCTCTGACTGTCATTGACTTCAAAGAAAAATGCAATGCTCGTCTTATTTGTTAAAGAACACAACTTCCAAGCATTAGTAGAACCTTCCCCTATCTCATTGTCACTCACTAGAGCATTCTTCCTCCGAAGTGACACACATGGACCAAGGGCCCCACAAACTTTGACATCTTTAGTTGTCACCACTTCTATAGATGCATCAAAACACATCGTCAGATTTCCATTGTTGTCACATTTGAATAGGTGGCACAAACATTTCCTAAACTGCTCTGACTCAAATAATTCCCCAAGCATCATAAAACCACCTGAGCTCTCAACAGGAACTTTTAGCTCTGCTGCTCCAACTTGATCCAAAGAACAAGCAAACAGATCAAGAACTATGGAAGCATCGCATAAACGCTGGGATATTTTTTTATAAAAACTACACGACTTGTCAAAAAAAGGTGCATGACCATTAATCAAGTCTCGGTGATTTCTTATCGAATAATTACAATCAGACGCCACTACGATTCCAGGGCCAATAGTTGCTGGCCCAGATGTAAAGACCATGATCCTAGAACCTGTTCTCATCATACATCCTTCTAAAAGTCCAACGGCAACAGATATAGCTGTTCCAGTGGCCCTCAAAGGTCGATGACCAGACACAACCATTCCTGAAGAACAAAGCTCCTCAATTGCTGACGTGAAATTAAACTCACATTCTGACACTGGCAGCAGAAAGCCTTGTTTTTGGACGGCCGCTGCCTTGCCAAGATAAGGTTGTTTCATGCTTTGAAATCGAAGAAATTTTTGAATCTGAGACCAAAGACAATAAGAGAATTGATTCAGAAACAAAAAAGAATTAAACTATTGATATAACTATCATCAAAATCAACCTAGATGATCGAGTCAAAGGTTTCATAATGCAGTCATCAACTTGTCATTGTTACCTCTTCCATAGGCCAATATCATTGCCATTAAGTGGCTCGAGAGTTATTATTTCAGATAACTATCCGATATAATAAAGTTGAATAAAGAACAAAGGGGGGAGGGAGTGAGATGTATTGCTCGAGAGCTCTCCACATAACCTAATATTTCCAAATTCTACATCATTTCCGAATAGAAATATTATTGCCACGAACAATTGACAATATACGTTATTCAGAAGTCACTCAGTAAACGGATATTGGCAATGGTTGTTATAATTCTAGTTTACAATGTATCATTAAATGAAAATTCAATCCATGAAGGCATTAACTATTGACCATTTGAAAAATTGACCTTTACCGTTCACGTTAGTTTGAGATAAAACATACTGATAAATTAATGAACTAAACATTAGAATATTGTAATACTCAGTGACTAGATAGTAATTCTGAGTTATTTTAGACTTCACAAAAGTACCAAATTTTTGCAAAGAACTACTTCCACTATGTGCAATCAGTTTTCACATAAAATGCTTTAATATGTCCACAAAAACTGATGAATATCTCGAATAGAAATGGGTTTGGTAGGCACAATGTAAAAACTATAACCGGACTAAGAAAACACAATTGCACATTAACATGACCTTTCCAAATATGAAACCATCATCTACTCCACAAAAAAATAATTTGTATAGTTTCCGTGTTAAATAATAGCCTTGCATATCAAAGTGCAAGTAAAACTTAACAGTTTAAACAATACTTTGGTGTGACAGCTTGAGAGTAGCCATCTACAATGTATTTGGATAAAAATAGAGGAAAAGAAATTATAAAAGGGAAAATTACATTAAAAACTCCCAACTATTCGCGGTTTAAATATAAAACTCCCAACAATTGATTATTATTTAAAACTCTCAACTTTAGGCTCATTTTATATTTAAAGTCCAAGATGCCTTATAACCGGATAAATTGGTTTTAGTTGAGAAGTAGTGGGACCCAATTGTATTTATCAAATCACCTCACCCTTTTGACCTTACACGACCCTTCACGTACCCTCCCATTTTAACAAAATGATAACCGGTTAAACAAGTTATAAAATTGTATCGGTGGTTTAAATTTAAAATGGGCCTAAAGTTGGGAGTTTTGAATAATAATCAATAGTTGGGAGTTTTATATTTAAACCACGAATAGTTAGGAGTTTTAAAATTAATTTTCCCAATTATAAAATCAAAATATAAGTCGTCACTCGTGGAACAATGTCCACTTCATTTCCTCTATAAAATAAATGAGTTTTTTGCATAAAAAGGGAAAATCAGTGGAAGATATGGAGATTTTTTAAGTTTTTGCTATGCACGGTGTCATATAGAAGACAAGAAATAGAGATGGTCCAAATAAAGCACTTACCTTCTAAATCTTCCAACATTGAAACAATTTGAACTATTCAATAAGCATTATACTTTCAACCATCGGAAAGATTTGGAAGCAAAATGAACTTCAAGTAGAAAAAGAAACTTGTAAATATAAATATTAATGTCTAAATTTATGTCATTGTGTTATACAGCTTCCTAGTTCAGATAAAATGCATTTCCAAGAGTGCAAGAATTTGGCCTTTACTTTTTTGTTAGCGCATCAGTATTCAAGAAACTGGAAAATCAATATTATACAGTTAATATGAACATAAAACAGAATTCTATCATTAAAACCTTCTATTAAAAGCTAGGTGCATCATTTCAACTTGAGCAAACAACTCCAACCCACAACCCACGTGCTATCTGAACCAGGTAAAGTAAACCCACTTTGATTCCTCCCCTCCCCTCCCTTCCACCCAAAATGTTCATGGAAACACATTGCAACCTTTTAACTCGCCCATTAAACCAATTTTCTCATGACATTTCAAAATCCAACCTTTCGTATACTACTTAAATCAACAATTTTCATTATAAATTCGTGTATCCAAAATTAAAGAGATTGGAACCACTTAGATGCCCAACCTTCATTATCCTTCTAATTTCCTTCCAAAAAATTTAGGCTGCAAAGAACGAAGCATCAATTCCTAGAGTCCAAACCCACGCACATTTTACATTCTATTACCTCGATGCCATTAGTGGGGTTTTGGAAGTCAGATATGCAACCTTACCCTTCATAACAAGGTGCCTAAAAAAAGTTCTTCCAATTTACCCTTTATAGCAAATATCAAGTACAACTTCACAAATATAAAATGTGCACATGATCTAATAAGTTGTAAGGTTTCTTCAAAAACAAGTTAAATCCTAAAGTTTCTTCAAGAAATAACAAAATTCATAAATCAATAATCACACTAATCAACCAATTCCAATCTATTTACATAAAACAAACTAATAAACATCAATAATCAACAATGCAGTACAAGTCCAAGAAGAGAACACAATACCTGAGTAGAAGTAAGATCCCTTTGACCATGGAAAAGCACAACCCTATTACACTCACCATAACTCAAATCATGAACTTTCACCATTGAATCAAAACTAACCAATCCCAAAACCACATTTTCCGGCAACTGCGAAACAGCAAGCAACAACTCTTTCTTAAGTGCTCTAAGCTCTTCCTCAGGTGTACAAACATCCACCACAAACACAAATGCAGGCCCCACTTTCACCTCGGCCGCCGCAGCCAACAAATTGGAGCTCGATGAAGACAACCCATTACTATTACTATTCCCCCCTGAATTATAATGATACTCAACAGCACTATAAGTAGGAAACAATTCAGCAGGAAGATTATTTTCACCAATCCCAGAATAAGATTTAGGAAACCCATTTTTATGATGACAAAAAGGGCAATGCCAAATCTTTGATTGATAATCTACACGAGCATATGGGTTTAATACAGCTTCACAAGACGTACATATTAAAGGTTCATATTCAAGCACAGGCAATTCAGATGATTGCATCAAAGATAAAGGAGTACACATAATAGAAAGTGGGATTACCAAAGAATTTGCTTCAGATTTTGAGGTTGGCCATGAATTCCATGACCATCTTAGACCTTCAATTCCTTCTAATTCTATAAAGTCCATAGCTTTTTTAGGTTTACTTTAATGGGTTTTTTTAGATTAAGATGGGGATTGATCGAATGTGCGAAATCGATGAATCAGGGGAGAATGGTGGCGAGAAAAGTGGGGTGGGTGGAGGTCTTGAGAGTGAGAGAGGTGCTTCGGTTAACAAAACAACCTATTATGGTGCCTATGACCAATCAAGTATTAATAGAAAGAACACTAATTCCTATTATCATTTATCATCATATCCGTTTACAGGTTCTATTCTTGAAGACTCCTCTAAAATTGAAGGACACTTGTGATCGCCCTTTCCTTATGAGTATGAGAGACGCCGTCGACCTTCCTTTTCCAGACCCTCACCATAGATTTATCTATGTGCGGAAACACAGGGTATAATGATGATGATGTTCATATCCGACTTCAATTGGGTCAATCTAAATCTAAATTATTAAAAAAAAAAATCATATGATAGTATTGAACTTATGAAATGACAGTGGTAGCACTTTTGTAAGATTTTTCTAATATGATAGCATCCAGTTTATGCCTTATTTAACTGTTATCGTATTTTCCGGTAAATTCTTGTCAATTTCCGTTTAATTCACCATTTTGACGTTTCTAACCTTATTAGGTGTTGGTTGTTATTTGCATAATTTGCCCTAACCCATTTTTATGTTCTTAAATGTTTAATTCAACATTTTGAAGTGTAATTTACCGTTTTCTTCATCAATACTCTTAAACGGTGAATTAAACGACAAAATTGTGAATTATTCTTATGGAATACTTTTCTCAAAAATATATTTGAAAAGAGTACATAATTTAACAAAGAACTAACCTTTCGTGTACTATTATTCAAAAAAAAAAAAAAAAAACCTTTCGTGTACTACATGAAAAAACTCAAAACTCAAAACTCAAAACTCAGCACAAACATTCGAATTTAAAAATTATTTTTCAATCATGTAAAAAAGTCGAAAACTCGTAATTACCACCAATAATTTCCAAAAAATATAATTAAGGTGACAAATGAAAGGAATAAATCATTTTTATTTCAAGTGAAATTGATGCCCTATTTTACATGGGTTCCTTGTTCATCAAACAAAGGATACATTACATACCATTCCCCAGGGCAGCATCGCAGTCAAATAATCGGCGCTTTCTTTTCTAAACGCGGGTATCTTCTCATTTCTTTCATGGGCCATGGCGGCTTGTGGGTTTGGACTGTCCCATCTACATGAATGAGCTTAACAATGGCGGCAGTTCTCAAACTAAGAGGCTCTTTTCATAGACTCAAACCTCTTTTGCTACACCAGGTTGTTCTTCTTACTATAATAGGAGTATCTGTTTTTCTATCTTCCTTTTGTTCTTTCAGGCATTTCATCGAACACTTTCTAGACATTTCTTTTTCCACATTTATTAATTGAGTAATACTCTTTTGTTTCAGAGATTTTGTCACACATTGGTTGATAGTTGTTCGAAAGCTGATTTTTTTGACGAGCTTGGTCCTATAATGGCTTCTTCCCCCGGTAACAGCCCCTTTTTTTTGTTTTTGATAGACATTTTAAGAAATTCAGTATATATTGCAAGTGATTGTATTGTATCAAGTTACAGAGCTTTATGTTCATTGATATAAGCTATGTTCTCGGCATTGTTTGTGCCGGCATGTCTTGCTTTGCTTAATGTTAACTGAATTGTGTTGGAGTATTTCATTTAGGGCCTCATACGTTATAAAGAATTGCTTTGCTTAATCATTTGTATGATCAATGCCATTATGCTTAAGTAGTTTATTAAAGGTACATTAGACTTGATGACAATAATGTCATGAATATCATAAAGTGTAGATACCGCCGTGATGATCTCTTTTGGTGATGAGGCAAATTAGATATATTACACTAAAATTAATTAGGTAGAGGTTATGGCCCCAATGCATGTGTTAGAAATTCCTATTTAATTGAAAAAGCACTTCTTTTGGTTCTCGTATATCTCTGTATATAAGGAGGCATAAGGGAGAAAAGAGTAAAGTGTGATGTCGTGATATGTTTTTAGATGTTAAATGGTGTGATATCACTATATGTGGTAATTACATTTTGTATATATATCCCATAATTGGAAACTAAATGGAATTACACAAAATATAAGACACTTCATTTGGAAGATCTAACTAATGCTTTTGATTAAGAGGTTTTCCAACATTAAACGTGGTCTTCATGGGTTATAAAAGGTATTTTTATTCTCCCTCCTATTCACCTAATGTGTCCCATTTGACTTTAAATTATTTCATGGATTTTGATCTTATGGGTCTTTGGGAGGCTTGTGCACAATTTAGACAATAAATTATAGTTGTATGATCACTTTTTTGCTTCCTGTGCTGTGAGATGGGATAGTTACAACTTAATATCAATTAAGTATAAAGGAGTCCAACGACCATGGACGATAAGTTGGAGCCAAAGCAAGTAGTATTGAATAGGTTATAGGTTACACAAGTATATATGTAGAAGTAGAAATGTGGAGGAAAATATGGGGCCATTGTGACAATGTCAAGCTTTATATTCATCAATAGCAATTGAATACAACCAATAAGCTATTTTTATGTCTTATCTGAAGCACCATAGCTATATAGGAGAGTTTTAAAATAACAATACACAATATCATCACTCGAAGGTGGAAAAGTATAGATTAGATTGAATATAAATATTGACTTTAGGATCATAGATGATTATATTAGGATATAAGGTGACAACTTATGAAAGTTTGGTTTTCTTGATTTTCTTGAGAAGCTATAAAATTTTGAAGGACATTATAATATATACATGTCATTTCTAGACGTTGAATGCCTAGGTGGGTTTTTTATTATGAGGTACACTAAGGCAAAGTAAGCTTACTCATCTGTTTTGGTTGCAATTTTTTCTCCGCTTATGCACATACATGTAGGTGAAACCAATCTTTAGGGACTAAGGCTTTGGTGTAATTGTGGAAACCACTTCTGCACATATTAATATTAATTTATAGGATTGTGTTATTTTCTAGCAGTGTGCGCCTACGCATAGGCTCCAGGATCTGTATTGCCTTAGTGCACCCTAGCCCTTTTAAACATCAGTGTTAAAGAGCAAGATTACACTATGATGTAATTTAACATAAAAACAATTTTCAATCCACTACTAATATATTTTGTGGGCCCTTTGCCATAAAGTAAAAAAGGTTTATACGTCAGTTATGATCTTCCTTTCGCTTAGCTTAACTAGTTTTGAGGTTCTATATACTGTGTATAAGAGTGAGAGGAATGCAATTGAATGAATGATCTTAATTTTCTATTCGTAAGATACAATTGACTCATAATTAACAGTTTAACACATAGTAATTAATCATTTCTTATTTATATCTTGTCATAGGCGATGCTCCAGACACTTCAAAATGGAAAAAGATGGATTCCAGGTCCAAAGGAATAACATTGTTCCACATACCATATGCAGCAAAGACTGTTGTTAAGCGTCTAAAAGATGAAGGTTCTTTATTTCTTATACTTGATTTGCTTCTTAGTTTTGTATGTATTTAATAGGTTTTCAATATATCTTCTTATTTCCATGATTAGTAGATACATATCTACATCAATACAAAATTACAAATGATAAATTAATAGCAATTTCATAACAAAAGACTTGATAAGAACGAAATCTTTAATCTGATTTAATGACAAGCTTTTTTTTCCCGCTATAAGCATACAACCTTATAAGTGAAGACTAGAAGTTGAGGCGAAAAGTCTAATTTTTCCAACCTTTTAAGTGGAAACAAAAAAAGAGATCTTGTAACATATTATCTCTTCATCTCGTGCAATATTCAGTTACTTAGGGTGCATATGGCAAGGCATTTCAAGCTAGCGAAAGGAAGATTGCACCTATTCCTTTATAGCTAAGAGTAACTTTAAAGCTAGTTGAAAACAAGTGGTTACTCCAACAAGAACATTGGCTGGATGATTATGGATTTTTTTTGTTTCCATTACTTGTATAACTAGAAATTTCTTTTCTATTTACTTATTTACAAAGCCACATGTTTCCATTCTTATAGCCATTTCAATACCTATTCTCACAAGATTTGTGTTTCACTTACTTTTGATGTATATACAACGTTTTTATCTTTGACTTCAGCTCTTTAGACAAATATAGGTGTGATATCAACATCACGTTTAAAACTATAAGTGAAACTTTTTTGGATAATTACTCTTCTGGCCAATGGCCGATGATCCTTCCTTTTATACTCTTAGGTCAGGCTCATTTGGGATGAGGTACTTAACGATGAAGTTTTGTTAGGATGGATAGGAATATCATTGGATTGCTAAAGCATATATAAATGTATGTTCTATCTCGTAAGAACATGCCATATTTCCATATGTTTTCTAGTCTACATTTTTCAATACTTATTTTCTAGAGTACTTGTCATATTTGTATACTTCTAATACTTTTACTAGCATAGATTTGCTTTGGCGGAAGTAACTTGGCATTTGGTTGATATAATAAGGCACTAATGCAGGTTATGATGCTTTTTTGGTTGGTGGATGTGTTAGAGATTTACTATTGAAGAAAACGCCCAAAGATTTTGATGTGGTCACAACAGCAAGCCTCAAACAAGTATTTGATATTTGGTCTTGAATTTTTTTAAGTTTCATTTATGTAGTATACATTTGTAAATTTCTTCAATTGCTCTTTGTAGGTCAAGAAAAAATTTCCTCGTGCTTTTATAGTGGGTCGGAGGTTTCCAATTTGTCTAGTTCATATCGCAGGACATGAAATTGAGGTTTGTAAACTAAAATCTGAGAATGTATTTGTTTAAAATTGACAATTGAATGTTCCGTGTTCTTTTCTATATTACTAATTTCACTATTTTTCTTTATCTTTTTGCTTCGAGGTATCGAGCTTTGAAACATCAAAAGATCACGAAAAAGGAAATAAAGTCTACTTATCTAATATGCCTGAAGGTTTTGATGGAAAGGATTTCTTGCTCTGGAGAAATTCTTTGCATCGAGATTTTACAGTCAATAGGTATTTGTCATTTCCTTTTCTCTATGCTACTGGGCTTGCAATTTTTGCCAAGAATAACCATGTCAAGACAAAGCATATCATATATAAAGGATCGAGTTTTGGTTTTTCTTATATTTTGGTCAAAGATACTTGAGCGTCCTTAATGAATTACATGACCATCTTAGACCTTTGAAGTACCATTTATAGGTTTTGTTTTATATGGTTTGCTTGTAATTAACCGTGCAACAATTGATCCTAAATTGCACTGAATTTCATAAGTATGAAGAAGAATGCCTAAAGGACAAAGATGCTATAGTTGCAAGTACATTCCTCCTCCCACAAAAAGGAAAACTGTGTTTTTTTTTCCTGAAGAAAGACACATACTCTTAAATGTATTACTTTAGGTTAAGAGTAGTGGAAAACATTTAATCAATATTATATTTTTAAATAGTAATTTACCTTAAATTTATACATCATTTATCTCTTTACTCTTTGACTAACCATATGACCGTGAAATTACATCAACAACGACTCATCTTCTTTGATGTAACACCTACTAAAAGTTGAGGTTTGCAAAAAAAAAAAAAAAAAAAAAAAAAAATCTGTTGGTTTTTCAGATTGAATGAGTAAAGGGGAAAATATTATGTGCAAAATTAGGCTTAAAAGATTTAGGGTGCCAAAAGATTTTTTTGAAATAGTTTGGACGAGCCACTCTACTCCAGCCCTAGAAAAAAGATGTAGAACCTTTTTTCTCCTTAGAAGACAACTGTTCACATGCTTTGAATTGGAATGCCATGCTGAAAACTCACATATCATATAGTTGGGGCCCTTTAATAATTTTGATGAGATTAAATATTTAGTGCATCAGTTATACTCACTCATCAACATTTTCGACATTCACAATACCTTCTTAAACCAAGTCACCATCTCTCTACACTTTTCACATTTTTCATAATTGTTGACAGCCTTGAGAGTTTTCAGCTTACCACCATACTTGCAAATTGCTACTTCACAGCTTTCCTAGGTAGCCATTGCCTTGTAAAGCCATTTGTCATTCTCGTCTCCGTTCTTCTTGGCAAGATTATGTTGAGCATCATCAACACCTTATTTTCGGACCAGTTTCCCTTGCTTTGTTTTCTAGCGGTCTTCCTCGACAAATATACCTTAACCATAGTAGCCATCACCTGTGTCCTTCGTTCCCTTTAGAAAAAAATGGTAAAGGTGTCTACGGTAGCCTTGTCAACGAGTGAGCAACCCACACTTATCTTCCCGATTTTCCTTTTTTTTCGTCTACATCTCTAGGTGCTTTCCACCATCACTCTCTCTCTCTTATAATTTCTCCCTTATTTTTTGTTTTCTTTTCTTCTTATCCCTCTTTTCTTGTCTCAACTCTATATTTTTGCTTATGGTTTTTTTGACCAAAATACCAGAGGAAAGATTCATCTTCACAAAATCTTCTTTACTACCATTTTCTCTCTTCACTTGCACCTACATTAGCGAGTTTTTTTTAATTAAGATTACCCATAACTCGAAATTTGTGAGTGAGATCTTTCCTATTCGATCTCGAATTATTCCAAGATGGCTATACTTTCTTTCTCTAGAGCCATTTTTACACACCTATCTGCTCGCACGACCTCCTCTTCATTTCTTGCATATTAAATAGCCTAATTGTTTTCTTTTGTCTTGAAAGAAATCTTGTAGGATTTTGAATTTTGAAACATGTTCTTAACCGTCTCTTTCCTAAACTCTTCAAGGTCCTCGTTTACTTTCTTTTGCAATTCTATCGTCAAATTGTTATATTAATGCTTAAATTCATAATACTCTTCTTTTGTGCTAATTGCAATTGCTTCCACTGAACTAATTTTTGTGTCAGACTTAAAGATTTTAGTTGCTGCAATAACATATTGGTCTCCTAGGACCGATTTGCTTTGATATTAGTTGTAATAGATTGGATTCATCATCATTCCAAAATATTATTCATAGAAAAATATAAACTTTTAGTGAAATGTAAATGGATGTATAATTCTGTGATTCAAGATTAAAATAGAGGACGGAAAAGGTAAAGATACAACAAGCATTCACGAGGCTTGCACTCTCTTAAGACATTAGCATAAAACCCACTAAATGTCAATACCTAAAATTATGCCCTTTCCCATTTCCTGTCATTCTTTTTTATGCTAATATATTCTATAACTAACCAATACTAAATTACCTAAAATTCCCTATATCCTATATATCACAAAATGCTTATATTTTCATTTTTAGAAGAGACAAATTGAGTTAGAGATAGGGCTAAAAGAAATATAAATTGTGGTTTTTGAGGCATGATTGAAACAAAATGAAGTTATTGTGGATGAACGAGCTACTAAAGATGTGGTAGAGGTGTGCACAAGAGAACAATATGATTGTAAAAGTGAATATGTGGCAAAGAAATTTCAAATGTGATAAGTGCCTTTTCACAAGTGAGACTGAGGAATCAATCAAAAGGAAGTATGCATCTGTGTTTTGAAAAGCGCCCTCGAGGCACACCTAGGTGCGAGGCATTAAGAGGCTACCACGAAAATGCTTCCACAAGTCTAAGCGCAACGAGATACATGAGATGAGCTAGAGGTTGTTATAGGTACATTTGGTAGTAAGATTGTAATTAGTTATAATTGGGTGTTTGTGTTAGTCTTAGTAGTATAAAAGGGGACATAAAGTGTATTAGAGATTATAATAAAACAATAATCTTCTCCTCTTATAAATTTCTTCTCTTCTCCCTCTCTTTTCTATTCACATGGTTGCTTGAGATTCAACAACCATAACAGAGGCACGCCTTTTTAGCGCCTAGTATGCCTTGGGCTTTGTGCGTCTTGTGCGCCTCTTGGATACTGTTTTGTATATTTGACAAAATTAAAATTTAGCTTTAATAAATAAAATCTTATTCACTTTTTTAGCCCTTTAGAATTAGAATTTAGAAGCATAATGCAAGCTTTTGTCTGACTTGACTCAGAACAGGTGTGCTGACTCAGATTTTTAATTTACGGATCCGAAATCACGTGATATTGGACTTTATATTAAAGCACCATGGTACCATACCACACTGGAGTACTATATTACTTGAAAAATAACTGCACATTGTTTTCATCGACTTGGAAAAAGGAAGCAAGAAGGGTATTATATTAATATAGTGCAAGATATGTATCGAGAAGTGAAAAAAATATTAGGACATCTGGACATGTGGAGAGGCAACAAAGGTTTTCCCATCACAATTAGCTTTCACGAAGTTTTCACCATAATCACTTGTTTACAGTGATGAGATAAACGATTGTGTCAAGTAGACGCTCTTTAATGCATGTCATTAGCTAATGACATCGTTTTAGTTGATTAAACAGGAGATGGGGTAAGTTAGAACGTTGGGGACAAGATTCGAAGTCACGAGAACTTAAATTAAGTTGGAGTAGGATGATGTACATTAAGTGTCACTTTAGCACAAATGAGATAAGTAGATACTTTATAAAGCTAAAAGAGAAAGATAAAGCTTCAAGTGGATCCTTAAATTACCTAGGGTTAATATTTAAGTACAACATGCTAGGACTTTGAAGGAGATTAAAAGAGTATGAGGATGTTTTAAGAAACTCAAGTAAAAGTTAACTAATGGAGTGAGTTCAGACTAATATTAAAAGGCTCCGCTCTGCAAGACTGAACTTGTCGGTGTTTATTTTTTACTGTACTGTTTTTGAACTTATTTCTTTTAAAATTATTTTAATATATCAATTATTTGAATTTATTGGCCTTGATCTAAACTTATGTTCCTTGAAGTATAGAATATAACTAAATATAATAGAATTGCGGCGGAGAATCTTTGTAGACAACCACAGGAGATATGTTCTTAGACCATCTACCTCACCGTCTTACTTGATCTTTTAATGGGATTAACTCTTTGGCATTAAATTTAATTAAAGAACCTCTAAGTGCGCATATTGGAACTGTTATATTGGTTCATGTAACCGATTCCAATCTTTTGGTATTAAGGCTAACTGTTGTTGCTGTTGTTATTGTTGTTGTAAGAGCACAATTAAATGCTTATTTATTCTGAATAATGCATGGCTTAAGAATTGAGTATAAAATAGTTCATGTTTCTTTACTTGCTATGTCAACGTTCTTGGGTTGAGGCAAGTCAGGCATTGCACAAATACTATGTTGGATACTCTTTCCTTAGGTCGGCTAACAATAACAGTTTGTACTTTCTAACTTCCTCTTGATTCTTTCAATCGTTTTAGTGAGATGGATTCTTGGAGTCTTATTTTATGCATGGATTTTTACAATAAATTAACTATGTTATTCTTTTGCTTGTAAGCAGTTTCTTCTATGATCCATATGCGCACAAAATTTATGATTATTCCAATGGAATGGAAGATTTGAGTGCTAAGAAGGTGCTTTATATTATATTTTTAAGTTGTTGCTTTGTTTCATATGTTATGATTGGTTGATTGATTTTTTGTTTTTATGATGTTTCTTGATCTTATTGTCGCAGCTACGAACTCTAGTCCCTGCTCACTCGTCATTCCAAGTGGACTGTGGTAGGATTTTGATATGTTTGCAAAACATTAAAGAACTTATATACATTTTTTTATTTATTATAAGTTGAAATCTTGTTATGCAGTTAGAATTTTGCGGGGAATCCGAATTGCCGCTCGTTTAGGATTCTCATTTGCAAAAGATACGGAGAAAGCAATTCACAATTTCCATGATTCTGTTAAGACTTTGGATAAGGTATTGGAAATAGGAATTTTGATGGCCAGCCTTGGGTTTTTTTTTTATCATCAGCTACTTTTTTGCATTTATGCCTTTCAAACCATTTTATTAATGCAACCTTTGAAAACAGCAATTGATATGTGGGTTTTTAGTTTTTCTACTTTCACTTCACTTCAAGAAGATTATTTTGGTTCCTTTTGGGTAATACACAAAAAATCTTTCCAAAAAAAAGTAGATTAGTTTGTGATTGTAGGCGTGGACGGTGGGCCCTGGTGTAACTTACTCCTATCACTTTTTGTTATCAACAAAATTTTAGCATTGAGAGGATATAGTTGCTACAGATCACCTAATAGCCCAAAACACTTAAGGACACAAAATTAATGAATTATTTTTTATAAGCCCTTTAGAGGAAAAATGTAAAAGACAAATCTCAATGCAAATGTTAGATTCCAATGCGCGCACTGCAAACCAACACGTAAATTGATTACAAATACTCACCACCACTCGGGAAAGTGTCCAATCTATTAACTTATGAATTTCATTTTAAGTTGGATTTTACTGGCTGTGAAGAACACCATTTTATCTCAAAAGAAATGTCAACTAAGTTGTTTTTCTTTATGAATAAATTCGAGGTGATTAATCATAGTAGTTCCTCCTAAACGCGCCTGGAAAGCTTTGTTTATTTTTGATTGACTTACAATATTTTCTTCTATTGACTCTTGAACTTCCCAGAGCAGGTTAATGCTGGAGATGAATAATCTGTTTTCATATGGAGCTGCTCAGGCTTCTCTTCTTCTCCTAAAGCGATTCAATCTTTTTGATTTATTATATCCATTTCATGTGAGTCGTTAAAATACTTTTTGAGCAGTGTTTTTTGAATCATCATTGTGACAGTGTCTGATTGTTTAGTGTTTTCCAGGCTGCTTACGTTGCTGATCAGTCTGATGGACAAACGCCAGTAATGTTGATGGTAAGTTTACAATTGAGCAAGGAGTATTTAGAGAATACCAAATAGGATTTAAATTAATTGCTTTATTCTCTGGTTGTAAGAGTGTTTCATACTTTTTTAGTTCAGAGAATTACTTATGATCTTTTTTAGAATTATAGTCATAAAAAGAGAAAATTGGCAAAAACTACCTAATAAAATTCTTTTATCAAAAACTACCTGATAAAATTTTTGTTGTTTAAAGCTACCTAATAATTTTTTTTTTGTCAAAAGTTACCTAATGAAATTTTTTTGTCAACAACTACCTAATACTGTTTTATTTATTTGTCAAAAGCTACCTTTATAAGTAGTCTTTCACAAAGAAAATCTTTGGTCAGGTATTTTTTTCACAAAGAAAATTTTTTTAAAGGCAGTTTTTGACATGAAAAGTTTAATGGTAATGAATGGAAATCAATATCTGGTAGTCTTTCACAAAGAAAAAAAATTTAAATTAGGTATTTTTTGACAAAAAAGTTTATATGGTAGTTTTGACAAAAAAGTTTTAACTAGGTTGTTTTTGACAATATTCTCTAACAAAATATAATTTAAATACTCAATTTTAAAGGCATCATCTTTAGGTAATCATATTTTAAAGGTCTGACCCCTTACCTTTATATTATATAGATTTGGCCTTTGTATTACATTCTCTTTTAGGTAACAACTACAATGTTAAAGCCTTAATCTCAAAAGATTGAGGTAGGTTACATGAACCAATATATCAATTAGGTTGTCCACATGGATTCTTCTTCTCCATTCTTTTTAATTAAAACAAAAAAAAAAGAAAAAAGTTAATAGTAAGACAATTTTTTTTTGAAGACAAATAGTAAGACAATTAAACCAGCCCACCCCTTTCAGTTCTCCACTTGCAACACTCAATCGGCCACCTTCCTTTCACCGGCCATCTCTGATAGAAAATATCGGCAACCCAATTTCCCTTGCTATATCACCTTTCCCTTCCCGTCCTCGTCCCCATTTATGGCAGCCCCTTTCCCGGCCAACTCCCCTTTCCCTTTCCTCGTCCCCATTTCTGGCTTCCGCTTCCCCTTTTCCTTCCCCTCGTCTTTTCTTATTTCCGGCACCATACTTATATGGGGTTTTTCAAAATTAAACACCATTTCTCGTTTTAAAACAATTGTAATTGAATATTTTTTTTGCATCCAGCAGCCAATGATGAAAAAAATCAAAGCTTTTTGTTAGATAAAAGTATAAATTTACCAAAATCAAAGCTTTGATGAAAAAAAAGCTTTATGTTTATCTTTAAAGTTCATCTTTGATAGCTATATGGATTTTCACATAACTCATAAGTATGGATATGTTGTCATTATAAACCTCTTATTGCCATTATATTGAAGGTATGTCCTTCCAACTTTTAGCAATTAAAATTAAAAGATTCATATTTGTTGTTCTTTTCCTTTTGGTTATGGAGGTTTCCTTTTAATTATAGTTATGGAGGTTAAATTACCATTGATGTGTAGATTGTTATTTTCTTTTCTGTTTTAAGTCGATATTTTTTTTGTTTTATTTTTTTATAAAATAGAAACAAATCAGAATGTGACACATGACTGCTTTTTAAATATAAATGAGGTATCTTGTTAAACTGGTAAGAGGTGACTTAGATTTGTTAATGAAATATTGATACAAAGTTCGGATCTTTTAAATGTATATGAAAGGTCGGACCAGTGTCACATGATTCGCTAGTTAATTCGCACGTCTCGATTCGAGATTCGCTCAAAATGGACCAAAAATGGCCCAAAACCGACCAAAATTCGCTTTTTTCGATTCGCGATTCGCAGAGAGATTTAGCGAATCATGTGACTGTGGGTCGGACCAAAGATGACAACCTAAAGGTCGGACCTTTAAAATGAAAATTTCCAACTACATTAGGTAAGGACATTTTGTGGTGACTTGTGAATTCTGATCAATTACTGCACACTTTCTTGGATCTATATTTATGCTAGACATATGAAATCACTAAATCTATATTATCACAGTTTCCATAATTCGCTTATATTGTCGTGGTTAAAGTGTTAAACTCAAGTAAAAGTTATGTTGATTAAAAAACCAACTGTTATTTGTAGATGTAGATTGAATCAGTCTATCAGTCTGACCCAGATTTAGGAATAGTATATTGAATATATAGCTAGTAGGAACTAGAAATTTACTAGGTTTGATAGCCATTTTTAGTCAAAAGTTTTCAGTGGCATTGATTGTACACTTAGTTTTGAGTTAGGCATTGATTGTATACTTAGTTTTTTTGAGTTAGGATGCTTAATTTCATCCTTTAGAACTTTGTGATTGAACATGCATTTTTCTTGCAAGATGTTGATTGTTGAGAGATAAAGGCAAAGTTTATCGTTTTGTGTAATTCTTCCTCTAATTTGGGATCTATTTTTTCTTCTTGCAGAAATTGTTTTCTAGTCTGGATAGTGTTGTTTCATTGGATCATCCCTGTGATTCTACCTTGTGGTAAGTAACATCTTTTTTCTTTTTTTTTTTGAAAAAATATCTTTGGCCTTTTCTATTCTGACCTCTAGGTGGTTAACCTTGGTGAACTTTTGACTCTAGTAGAGATTGGTTGGATGAATTTTGATTAAGGTTCTTTACTGCTAAATACAATTATGACTGCTGCTACTTTTCAGGCCATTTTGAGACGGCATTTTAGTCAAAATTTTCAAGAGGTTTTGATATTTCTCTTTCAAAGTTTCTCTTTCTTCTACTGTCATGTAGGGTTTTTAAGCTTTTTTGTGGCTTGGCTCTACACTGAATCTACGTAAATATTACGGTGATCACTTTTCAAATTAAGTGCCTTTGTGGATGTCATTATGTCAATGGACTATTGTAGGAGAAGGATAGTTTGGATCTCGACAGGAAAAACGGTAATTCATAAATGTGTCAGAGAGAGAGAGAGAGAGAGAGAGAGAGGGGGGGGGGGGTGTGCTTGTTGGAGTTAGGGAGAAGAGGGTAGGACTGGCAAACATTTCAGGTTGAAAATACTATGCAAGCTGAAACTTGAATGTTTGAATGTTACTTTTTTGTGAAACAGGATAAGCTTGATGGTTTTCCACCTTGCATTGGCCAATCATCCTCAAGACACTCATACAGTTTGGATTTTGTCTTGTCTTCTATACCACGGTAACTGGATAGAAGGTGTGAAAACGGCCAGAAAACACTTTGGAAAGCATGTTAATTTTTCTCCAGAGATCACAAATTCCTTTGATGATGTAGAAGATGAGAAACTTGCACAAAAAGTTTCTGATTTTGCTTCTATTATCGTGGACTATACTGGCGCTTTAACAGATCCTAAAAATCTTTGTAAGATTGTGAATCAAAACAATGTGATAAGAATTTCTCACTCGCCCACCATTCCACATGTAAGTACATCTATTTCTTTGTGCGATTCATTTTCCATTTATGGCTGTTTTTTTTTTTTTTTTTTGGTTTGCCTCACTAACAATTTTCATTTGGTATCTCTTTTTGTTCTAATTTCAGAACTAGATAATCCTCTCTTATATATTAATTGTACCGTCATGAAGGGCTAGGAAAGGGTAATATAGGAATTAATAATAACTAATACTACTTGGCAATTAGTTAAGTTGGGGGAATAAAATGTTGACATAATTAGTATAAATAGAGGGGAAGGGAGGGGAAGGGAGTGGAATTAGACATGCATTCAAGTAATAGTTTTAAGAGGAGTAGTATACTCATTGGGAGAGAACAAGCCTCTCGAATGCTTGTATACTATCTTTAGTAATCATTCTTTGTTACAATCGTTTTTCGTTATACATTTTCATTTACATTCAATTTCTACAATCGGTGAATTGTATTTTGTCATACAATTTATTCAGTCATACAATTTGTTCTTCTGCCAATTACTAATATCTTCTTATGGCTAAGCCAGTCCATGACACCTGGATCTCTAGTTAACTCCCCCTCAATCCCATCACTACGCCTACTTCTCTCTACACCTCCCTCTTTTCTCCATTGAAGGTTGAAGCACCACCATTAGCAGACTTTCTAATCCCTAACTGCACCACCACCCCTACACAAATTGACACTCACTCACACTACATCAGCCTCTAAGACCGTGCTGTCACCGCACTCTAAGCCAACGACACTTAACTAGACACACCACACCCTGACCCACATCCATCCCTACCCAGATCTAAGACCACTGCTTGCTCGCCTCTCCTTGTCTTTTCTCGCTGTGAATTCTGATCTGACAACTAGGAATTGGGAAATCAGATCTGCCCTACATAATACTCTTATGGACATCGACAGATTTAATGGTCGTGACTTGGGAATATAACGTTTGTGGTGGCTAACAGGAATCCAGGTTTGCAAAGTGGGGGACAATGGGTGTTGGTGGCCTTTGATTATGGTGGTGACTTGGTGGAGTTGATTGGTGGTTGTGGATGATGGTAGTTTCCGTTAATAACATTTCATTAACCTAATGTCATTAAGTGGCTCCCGCCAAGGCATGATTTGGGTCGAATGTGTGCAAATCTGATCCTTGTAATAACATAGAGCTTTCTGATTGATCCTTCATTGCTAACATCATCTGCAAATTTACATAAATAGAAAATGCACATGATTTACTGAACAATTTTACTATATTTCATATCAGAAAACACGTGGTAGTTAATGTAATTTACTCGTCTTCATTTGAGTTTAGCTTCTGTAGGCTTATAAGTCCATAGTTCTATACATCTGATTTTTCTCGATTTTTGGCTGGAACTACTTCATATATTTTAATACTTCAAATTTTAAAAATTACAATCTATTTGGGGTTGATAACTAGTGCACCGTTCTTAAAAAAAGGACTGCCAGCAATCAGCATCATTACAAGGACTTTTTATTGCATTCCCTACTGCTTTCCTATTATTATTTTCAATTTAGAGTAGACAGCAACACATAGAAGTTCTGAGTACTTCTGATACTGACTTAATAATTTGTGACAAGGTGGTTTTAGCCATTCTGAGATTGCTTCTTTTGCGTTCTTTTTCTATACTGTAATAGTATCAACCATCTAGAGGCATTTTTGAACATCGCCTATGCATGCTGTTGTGCAGATTATACCAAAGAAAGCTAGTAGAGAAGTAGCTGAAATTTTTAGCGTGCTGGTGGATGATATCAAGTCTCTGAACATGGAAAGAATTGATTACAAAATCGACTACAAACTGCTCAAGAAGGGAGCCATCACGGAGACCAGATTTGTTCTTGGCAAAATTATTATGGATACAATGAGGGGTGGGATTACCCATCATCGAACCAAGCTTCTTTCGGAGAAAGACGTTTTTCATGCATCTGAGCCAAAAATAGAGCAAGTAGAGCATGGTAAGCTAAATTCAAAGGATGTCAAAAAGGTGGCACAAAATCACGAGGGAAGGACAAAACGTGGATCAGATGGACGTCATGATCAAATGCAACAACAAACAAAGAAACAGAAGATCGTAAAGGAAAAGCTGCAAAAGTCGCATGTAATTTCTGTAAAGAAAGAGATGAAATATTGCAGTAAAATTTTAACGACATGTGATGAACCACCTCAGCAAGGTGCCGAGCTAGAAATCTGTCAGCACTCTGAAGCCCTGACTCCCAAGGAAATGTCTACCATCCTAGAGAAGGTGCCCACCATGGAAAAACAACACCAAACCTTGGCTCCCAAGGAAATGCCTACCATCCTAGAAAAGGTGTCCACCTTGAAAAAACAACACCAAACCCAGACTTCCAATCAGATACTGCATGTACTAAAAAATGCCGCAAAATTGGAGAAACAGCATGAATATCCTCAGGCTCTGGAGAAGACACTACATCGCAAACCTAAAGCTTCTACTGAGATGTTGAATGTATTGAAACTCTCTAGTCACTTTAAAGGAGATGAAGAGCCTAGTAAAAAATTCAATAAACCAGAAAAGCAGCCAACCATTCAAGTAAGGGATCTAGATGCATCAAGAAAAACAAAGGCGACACATAAACTATCTGTTTTGTTCAAATGAGAGTACACGTTTTATGCTCACACCATTCACCAATGTATCTTATCACTGAACAGGTTAGTAAATTTGTTCGTTTTCCTTTTCTTTCTGGGACAGAATGTTCTCAAATGTGAGCCAAAAAAGATATTTTTTTTTTCTTTTATAAAATTTGCATTAAATTTGATATTCTTAAATTAAATAAGTTTTCTCAGTTTTGGAAGAAAATATTCTGGGATTTGATTCTTTGGCTTATCATGGGGTTATCTCTGCTTTAGATTCAGAATTCACAGCATGTTATGGAGCTGTTTTTACATTACGAATCTTGTTTCTCATCCTTTCTTTGCGTTCAAGTAATCCAATTTGAACTCGTCACAGTTTTGTGCAGGACGGTACATGCTTCGCCAAGGACAATTTGCAATGTCTATGTAGGTGTCAAGCTGTTTTATTCAAGTTTTATGGAAATGCATAGTAAATTAATTATATTTGGGTAGAAAATGAGTGAAGACTTGGTGCAACAAATGATGACACATAATAGATGATCATAGAAGTAATACTCATCTTAGTGCAGATAAATGCAGTGGCCATTCATATTAGTGAATAGAAGTATTAGCTAAGACTTAATGCACTCCAAGGAAAGGAGGTTGTCTCATGTAATTGTTGATCTAAAATAGTGACTGAAAATATACTCCCTTCATCTTGGCACAGGTATTGGGTTTTCTTATTGTGTCGGTTCACCATTGTCCGTAAGTAACTCGTTCACATTTGTTTGAGGTAGAGAGAGTATATCATTTTCCCTTAATCCCCAACTCAAAGGTCTCGTCCTTATTGATAGACCGAAATCTCTAACTCATTTGTTCTTATGATTTTCTATTAAAGCAATTAACAATAACATAAAAAGTAGTTTAATTGTTAGTAGGATTAGACAAAAACATTTGAATTGCGTGATTGATACAACAGTAAGTCTCATGGGAGACGGTCTATTCTATAGACGGAATCCATGAAGTCCAGCCTTAAATATAACATAGTATATTTGGGGTTATAATAAATTATTTTGGGTTATAATAACTTATATTTTGGGTTATAGAATAGTATATTCGAGGTTATAATACCTTAAATTTAGGATTATAACATAATATAATTGATATTATAATAAAAAAAAAAATCAGTTAACGGAAATGGGCTGGTCCAATTTTGTGGTCTATCCAATAGACCGTCTCTTGTGAGATTTTGTGTTGATACAAAGAAATGTGTGGATGAAAATTAAAGAAGGTGATATATTAGGATGGGTGAAGGACCTAGATCCTACTCGAACCCTGTTGGGCCCTACATTATTAAAGGTTTTGAGTCTATATTTTGGGACGCTAAGAGCTTTGGTACGGGTTTGGATTTATTAGAAACTGAGTTTAAATTTTTACCCTTAAGAACTTTTTTGTAATGTTCTAGGTCGGAGTTTAGGTTTGATTTTCTTAACCATAAGATTAGGGTCTGGATAAGGGTCGAGTCCAAAGGGAACTCGTAACTCTAAACTCTTACATTGTATTCAAAATGTCACGGGCTCACTTATTTACCTAGTGAAAACCGTGCGACACTAGTGTCAATGACTAACGATTGCACTAGCTCAGCCTGATACTCGACCCTTTAAGTGTGCTAGCCAATGAGCTTAGTTAGACTTGCTAAGGAAAGACTTAGTAAGAGAATATTTGTGTGGAAAAGGCTTTATAATTATAAGAGAATGCTCTTATAAAAGCGTTAAATGCTTTACAAGAGATTTTGGAACTTGTTGGAACTTGGATGACAAAATGAGCTTAAGTGCCTATTTATAGGCAAGCCCCCTTACCTTGGGGCCATTCTAGAATACTCCTACCCTAGAGTTATCTAGAATACTCTACACTACTCTCCTAGAGTATACACAAGTCTAGAAAGACCTATAAGGTTCTGAACAAGCCTAGAACATTCTAGTAGAGACTACCCTATTCTATACTATTCTAGTATATTCTAGTATTTACATGATAGGGCTAGATCCTTCTAGCACCTTCCAGACCCTTCTTGAGTATGCTAGTATCTTCTAGCATACTCTAGTACTTTCTAGATGTTTCTACTATATTCTAGAACCTTCATGAGTGTTCTAGATGCTTCCAGAACACACTAGAACAGTCTAGAAGCCTCTAGACCATTCTAGATCCTACTTGATGCTTCCTCTGCCGGAAATCTCGAGATAAATATGAAATTGTCGACACGGACCGAGCCATTTGTGTTTGGGCCGTGTCAAAAATACTATATCCATGAACCACAACTATTGGCTGAATAATAGTTGCTCTTGCTTGGATGTTGGGTCTTGTTTTGTCAAGTCAGATACTTGGTTTTATAGGCTTCTATTATCTCGAAATCGAGTTCACATTAAATCAATACATAGACAAATCAGATATAATTTGCATCATATCATATTGGGTTTGAGTTGTTTGAGTTAAGTTAAATGTTTGATATCATTCTAGTTTAATTTATAGGAAAAATTACCATGAATAATACAACCTTTTGTTAATTTCCCTACAATAATACGAACTTTTGATTAACCATGATTAATACAACCTTTGGGCGGCTTTTCCCTAGAATAATACCAACTTTAGTTTATTAACTAATTTGCAAAATTTTTTTGTCATATAATCACCTTAGTTTAATTTTTAATATATTAGGAATATTGTAGGAAAACACCCCCATAAGTTAGTATTATTCATAGTTAATCAAAAGTTGGTATTATTGTAGGGAAATAAGCAAAAGGTTGTATTATTCCTGGTAATTTTTCCTAATTTATATTGTGCTTTGGTACCAAGATGAGATAAGGGAGTATGGGTATGGATTGTCCGCCACATTCCCTCACCCAGACCCTGTTTTTCGAGTGGGATGTTGAGTTGTTGATAATGATGACGCTATCAGGTACAAGTTATAATTTAGTTAAATATGTTGTTTAATGTTGAATTATGTCAAGCCAATTGTGGATTGAGTCTGATTATGTTGCATTTTACAACTCACAAGTCACTATTTGTCGAATATACATGGGTTTACGTTTTAACGTAGTTGTGTATGTACCCTATCTTAAGTTAAAATTGGGATTGTCTCGGATCAATTATGTGTCATCATATCTTGGAGTTGGGGGACTCCTTTTGGCCGTGCTCTCCTTCACGGGTATGAGTTGCCGCCGTCCTTCCCTCCCCAGACCCTGCTCATAGTTTTCTATGAGCGGGATATACTGGGTAGGATGATGATGATGATGAATTATGTGTCATCATACCTCGAGTCAACCTACGAGTTTAATGCACATGTGATGTCGATGTTGGCTAGTTTTTGGTTGGCCATCTTTTTGACTGTTATGGTAGGGCTATAAACTCGACTCCTATGTCCTGTTTGATCAACTTGAAATTTTCACCGGGTTGGGTTTGGTTGGGTCCTATATCTTACATTTGAGTCGAGTTGAGTCAAGTAATTATGAAATGAAGCAATATTCAATAGGGCATAGGTTAAGGCTTAAGAGAAATTAATTATCTTACTTAACCAATTTATTCAAAATGATTCTCATAAATATTCTATTTTCTAATTTACAATAATTAATAAAAATAAAATTATTATGTCCAAGAGAATATCTATGAGAATTCTGTTAAATGTTGTTTCATAAGTGTAATTAATATCCTCTAATATATGCCTTGTGACTAGAGGTGTTTATATAGGTTGTCTCGAATTAATTATAAAATAATTAATGGGGGGTGGGTTGAAAATCCATTTGATCAAATCCGATCCCACCCATTTATTTGTTTTAAATATTTATTTTATCATTAAACTATATATATATATATATATATATATATATATATATATATATATATATATATATATATATATATATATATATATATATATATATATATAGACACACACACACACACACACATGTGTGTGTGTGTTGACTTGATCATTAAACTTTATATATCGGTTCTTAAAAATGCCCTTAATAATACTTGTATGCAATACATTAAATATGTGAAAGAGATGAAACGAGGAGCAAATAATTCATTTATAGGGCATACTTGGATTGAATGTAAATATTTAAGGGGAAAAATAACTTAAAATAATTAAATAAAAGCAAATAAAGATGCATTTGAAGTGGTTGAAATAGTTGTGAAGAAGTTAAAATGAGCGTGAAATAAAAATAATGAAGAAAAAAGAAGACGGTTTTCTCTATTATGGAGGAAATGCATGCCTTTTTTACCGCTTAAATTGAGATTTCTCTTCATTTTTCATTATTTTGCAACCATTCTTCTACCTCTACAACAATCAAATTTTACTAATTTCTCATTTATCAACGTTTTTCTTACTTTTGACTTTTTTACCACTTAAATATTTACACTTAATCTAAACATGCTCATAAGAGTATTTGTTCAATCAAGTAAGCTAAATTGTATTATTATATTGCAACTTGAACGATTTAAACATATTAGTATATCCCCGGATGGAACGCAAAACATGCCTTATTGCACTCAAATAAAATTATGAATTAAATTCGGACTTTTTTATATAGAAGAAATTTGTGTAATTAAAATTGTTATGTATTCAATCAATTGTTACTCTATTATATATGTTGTATGATATTTTTATCAATGATTTTTAAATTCCTTTTAAACACTGAAACAAACGAGAATGAAAAAAAAACTTTGTTTAAAATAAAATAAAAAATCATTTCTTCTCCATGTCCATTACACATCTTAATTTGTGTATAAAATATCATGTGGTAATATTATAATGTATGTCTTATCTATAGAAGTCATTTTTAAATAATTTTAACCCTTTAAAAACTTGTCATAGCCAGTTAATTATTCATTAATTAAATAAACAGGTATTCTCTTGAGAGACCATCTTTTGTAAAGACGACTCTCAAAAGCCTAGCCTAAATTTATATTTAGAGTTGTACAATATATATTTGACAAAATCTCAGGGAAGACCGTCTATCCTATAGACTATCAAAATGGGCCAGCCCATTTCCCATCCCATTAATTGATTTTTTAAATTTTAAAAAAACAAATTAAAAAATAGAAAAAAGAAATGATTTCCATAAATGACATACAGTTGGTTTATTTCTTCCTCTTTTTACTCATCTTCTCATTCATTTCCATGGAAGAAAAAAAAAATTAATTTCCATGGAAGAAAGAAAGACAAGAATCTACGATTTCTCATCTTCTCATTAATGGATGATATACTTTTAGTATATCTTTCTAGATTTTTTTGTTTTTGTAATGGGTTTTAAACCTTTTTTAAGGGGTATTTTCAGATTTTAATGGGTTATTTAATGAGTATTTTCAGATTCTAGGATGAATTTACATTTGAAAGTTTACATTTTTTTCTTAAGCTTCATCAATGGTGGTTTTTTAATATTTGCATAAGCTTCATCAATGGCAGTTGAAGATGAAGATGCTGCAAAAAATCGAATGAAAACGGAGCAATGAAGATGAAGATCTATATGACCGACAATTATATTTGGAATTATATATATTGTACTATATTTGGAATTATAATGTGCTATATTTGAGACTATAACATATTATATATTTGGAACATTAAAGTAGTATATTTAGAACTATAATGTACTACATTTGAAACTGTAATGTAATATATTTGAAACTATAATCTAATGAGTTTGGAATTATAATGTATTGTATTTGGAACTATATTGTATTATATTTGGAACCATAATATATTGAATTTGGGATTATAACAATATATTTGGGATTATAACATAATATATTTGTCGTTACAATATAATATATTTGGGGTTATAACATAGTATATTTGGGGTATAATAACTTATATTTGGGATTTCCAAAAAAAAAAAACTTATATTTGGGATTATAAAATAGTATATAATTTCAAATATAATACATTATATTTTCTATAAAAATGAGAAGAATGAATGTGTGAATTATCATTAGCAATTGGCAGTTAATGATGATGAATGGCGTTGGGAAGACAGTGAGGATACCATATTAGGCTATTAGCAATTATCAATTTATCATTAATGGCAGTTAATACATTTTTAGACAGTTATTACTTTTATTTCTTTTTCTTTTTAAATTTCCAAAAAAAAAAAATGAAAACTGCTGAAATTAGTTGGGCTGGGCCATGAGGATACCGTCTTTGCTATAGACGGTCTCTCATGAGATCTTCTGTATATATTTAGAATTGGACTGGGCTTTTGAAAGCCATCTTTACAAAAGACAGTCTCAAGTAAGAATTTGTGTAAAAACATACTTTAAAAGGCCATCTCTTTTAAAAAATATAGGGCCAAGCCGTTAAAAATGAGATGGGTTACGAGATTTTACTGGGAGTCTGGGACTCTGGGACTCCTCCTTAATGAACATCTTTACGTGTGACATAGGTTAGACAAATGGTACTTTTTAATTTAAAGTATATTGTCTGTCTGCTATAAATAGTTTTCACTATTAATTATTTTTAAATAATTCAACATTTGTATATTTTTGCTTATAACACTTTTTGTCATATTTTAACCAGTGGTGTAGATATTTACTAGCAATTACGCTCACTTCTTCTTTGTCCTCTTACCTATTCAATGATCTACCACTACTCATTTTTGGTAGTAAAGTGTCTATAGTAACCGGTTAAAATATAGCAAGATGTGTTATTAGAAAAAGCCCTAGGATGTGTTGTACTCCCTCTGTCCCATTGAAATTGCAGCATTTTTCATTTTGGTCCGTCCTACTTGAATTGCAACATTTATATTTTTGGATAATGGCCTACCACTTTCTTTTAATCTCATCCATACATTCTACCTCTCTTTAATTTCATCCACACAATTCATTCTCTCTCTTCATTTATTATCACTTTATTAATATTCACTCATTTTCTCTTTGCTACTAACTCATCAGGACGGAGGGAGTATATTCTAACAAAAGGAATTTTTATTTAGATATAATCAATAATAGAGATTATTCACAACAAATGAATAATATGTAGGACTATTGAGGATAATTTTTATTTTTTTAAAATGCAAGTGAGGATCAAACTCTTATGACAAAAATGAAAGAGGAAATCTTCAACTAGTAAGCTAATTCAAATATATTTTCTTTTATTTATAATTGATTGTAATATTTTTCCTCATAATATAATCAACTGCAATAATTTCTAAAGGAAGGTAATAATTACCATGGTAAATTGTTAATAATCAACAAACCTATGCTTGATTCGCTAAAAATAAATCCACTAACTATTATTTATTTTTAAATAAACTCATCTATTAGGTATATTTGATAAAAATAAAAATTTTGTTTATGAGGATCTTCAAAACTTCTTTGTAAGTAAAAAAATTAGGAATAAACAATAAACAATTAAATTTTGTAGAGGACTCTTGTAAGCAGTGGCTCATTGTCTAGTTTCTGCTGTTGTTTGCTGTGTTTTTTTTTTTTGTGCTTGGCTTTGTGTAACTTCCCTTCGTGTTTAGGAAGTGTTTCCTTTGTAAAAGGTTCTTTTTGGAGTTAATATATTACTCATTAATTGTCAAAAAAAATTGAATTTATTTTGAGCAATTATAGCAAATAGGTGAATTTGTTTAAAACAAATAATATTAAAATTATTTTCAGCACATCCAACAAAACTTAATTTATTTAATTTTCCCTAAAGAGTTTACATCAAAAATTCTACATCTCCTAAAACACATAATTAATGGTAATAATAAAAGGGTAATGATATTTACAGCCCTTAGGGCTTTACATAAAAATTAACAAATTTATTTTATCATTATTAATTTAAAGTTTTCAAGAGAATCTAATCTAAAAATTGGAAAACAATTAATATTTTATATAATGATTTTTAAGTTCCCAAGAAATAATAAATGATAAAATAAATAAGTATAATTAATTGCTTATGTTTCCAAAGCAAAAATAATATTAAATTAAATAAATTAAATGCAAGATCCATTCTTATATACAGCCCTTAGGGTTGTACATATCATTTTCCATAATAAAATTTAATATCAAAGTAAATTAAGTAAGCAATTGTAAAACTCTTAAATGCAAGTAAGTGAGCAACCCATTTATTCTTTTTTTTTTTTTGAATTTAGCAACCCATTTATTCTTTATTACGCTTTATTTGCATTTATTACTTTCACTTTATATTTTGTATCGTTAGAATTATTAATTTCATCTATATTCCACAAACTCACGTCACATCATTTTATTTACGCATTTATTTTATCCAATTATTACTTCCTCCTTTCTTTTTAGTTCCATCAAAACTAACCTATGTTATATTCATCTTTTGCACTATTTATTATTTAATAGAATTTTGCATATTATTATCATCATACCAGAAAAAAAAAATATAGTCATACGAGATCTTATTTTATTCATTTCGTTGTATAGTTTTATTATATTAAATTTTTATAATATTTTTATTAATTATCTAGATATAAATAATTCGACAAATGGATAGAGCTGCACAAAAGATGCTTGGGTGCAACTAAAAAGAAACGGAGAAAGTATGTTATTAAATAAGAAGAGTACATAAAAAATACAAAGGATACGAAGTCCTTTCTTAATCACTATGTATGCAGAAAAGGATAATATGTTACAGAAATTTTTGTGAAAGGTAATCCTTTGAAAAACTAACTTTGATTGAGTCAGCCCATAAAGGAAAATATAGGGTAAGAGTAGACAATATCCTAGAAAGACGGTCCCTCCGAAGACTAGGCGGATATGTTATAAATTAAGAATATTCTCCAGATTTATAACATAATATATTTTTTTGTGTGTTATAGTGACTTTTAAATTAAGTGTTTTTGGCTCGATCGTGACCTTCAAATTTTATCTTATAATGAAATCAAGGGTGTAGAAATGCTTCCGTCCCCTACTCCCCTATATATACCAGGATTATGTGAAAACAACTAAAGTAATGAAAATTAAAAATCAGCTTAACATATCTTTATGAAAGAAAAAATTTATATTATTTACAAATTTCCCATCTAATTTTTTTCGAACTGATGGGCTCTTTGGCCGCACTTTCTTTTATGGATATAAAATGCCGCTTTCTTTTCCTCTCCATAATATAATTTTTTTAGCAAATATTCAATTATTTAAAAAATTATCACCCAAATATGTAGAATGATTTGAATCTTTATGTAGATCTATTAAGAATGTTTTCATAAAAAAAAATAGAATTTCTGCTTAACGGTTTCTAATCCCTTAATTATTCCCCCATCTGACACAAAAGAGGAAAAAAGGTCCATTAGGAGCCTGTTTGTTAGTGCACCATTTCAGATTTGACTATTGAAATTTGGGAAGAGCGTATGTTACCCAACTCAAAAAAACAAATAAATAATCTTCTTTGAACTCTGTCCCACTTATTTAACATTATTTTTATTTTTAGGTGCTCTTTTAAAAGATTGTCTTTTGTAAAGACGATTCTCAAAAGTCCAGCCTAAATATGTATATTTAGAGTTGTAACAATATATATTTAAAATTAGACTGGGCTTTTGAGAATCGTCTTTACAAAAGACGGTTTCAAGTGAGAATTTGTGTTTTATTTTAGATTATTTTTTATCTTATTTTAAACTTTTTCCATTCTGAAATACTTGCGATGTCTTATTTATGGACACTAGTTATTATTCAAGTTTATATTTTATATTGTGGCTAATGTGTAAGTAAAAATATAGTCAAGTGAGATCTTGTTTGCATCGTCTAATCCCATACTTTCATAAAATTAATTTTTATAATATTTAGATTTAGATTTGTATTACTCAACATATAAATGAATAAAATAAGACACTGAATTGCGTAAAAAGTCAAATTGCAATTATTAATTTTATTTTTGATAATAAATTTATTTTTTTTCTAATTTCATTTATATATATTTAATTCTCTTTTAATTTTATCTACACAATTTATTTTATTTATTTATTTAATTATCAAGTATTTATTGCTCCTTAAAAATTACTTTTTTAATGCTAAATCAAAAAAGACAAGAGTACTTTAAAAAATAGCATTAATTCCAAAATCCAATCATATAATTGGTGTAATAATATCAGTATGTCATACATAAATCATTTTTAAAATGTCCCATATGTAGCATATATTTTCCTTTTACAATAAAGTTTTTTTTTTTTTAATTTTTATTTTTTTTTACCATGGTTCACATGCACTCTTTCACATGCACTGTTTCACATGCCAGCACACCATTTGACCGTTGGCTTGAGCTCCTCCCTAGTTCTTGCTAATTTACCAATCCCCTTTGCTATAATTTTTTTTTTTGCTTGCTTTTGGTTTAAATAATTTGCTATATTTATTGTTTTTTTTATCAATATAGTTTTTATAAATTTTTGTTAATTCATCTGTATTTTTTGTCTAAAACATAAAGTTTTTGACTTAAATTTAATAATTAAGCTAATCAATTATTTTATTTGTATCAATCTGTTGATCAAAGACGAAACAAGATATACATAACAACTTTGTGACTATATATTTTATATAGTTTCACAACCCTAATGCCGAAACAAAACATGAGTGATTAAAATAAAACGAAAATAATATTTGAGGTTATAATTCTTAAGGTCCGACAAAACTTTAGACATGTCTAAAATAGTAAATTATTAGTAGCAAACTCACTACAATAATAATCAATAGAGTAAATGCTTTCCCTATTCACGGTTTTCATTCAAAATTTTTATATTAATACTTACTATCAAGCAATATTTATTAATTGATTATTAAAATGCTATATGAAGTGACAAATAACATAAATGCTTATGAAGTGACATTTGAAACAAATGCTATTATAGAGTGACAAATGGTAAAAATATTTCTAAATTAATATATCGTATGCTGATGCGTTTCCTATTCATATAACTTTACTACATTTTTCTTTCTAATTTATTACAATTATAAAGTTATCTCGACCACTTACTTTTACTGGCATCCACGTATTTCAACTTTAATTAAATAATATTATTTATCATCATCGTACCAGTGTATTCCATACATTGAAACAACCTAAAAGGAATGAGCTAGATAGAGCAAGAAACAAAGCATGTTGTAGTCCATCCAACGGCTATTTCACTACGGCTATTTCACTAGCCGTTGTGTTTGAAATTTTAAAGATATCTTCCAGACAATCCCCCCGTTGTTTCCGTTTTAATACAACATTTTATTTCTTTCTTTTTTTCTACTCTTTTTCTCCTCTTATTACCTGAGACTGTAAGAGAGAGATTGAGTTAGTGAGTGAGTGGGTTAGTGAGAGAAAGTGTGTATATTTAGTAAATGAACTATTTCAGCTTCTTCATAATATAATCAAGGGAGATTACTTAAGATTATTCACCATAATCACTCCCTTTATAAATTTTTTCCTAAAAATTTTATTTTGGGGGTGTGAATTTAATTGGGTTTTCTGGGTTTTTCATTTACTGTTTCATCACTCTTTTAATTTGATCTTAAGCTAAACAATTAGCAAAGATGATTACTGATGAAAACCAAAGAATTTCCAATTTACAAGGTAAGGAAAAATGATGATTTTTATGCACAAATTTTGATTTTCCGAAGTGGGTTTTTGAAATTTAGATGAATTTTTGATTTTCTGAAGTGGGTTTTTTGAATTTTTGGATGAATGTTTAAAGGTGAAGCTGTAGCAGATACAAGAAAAATTGGGCATGAAACAAAAAGACCTAGAAGAGCTTTAAGTGTGATTAACCAGAATTTGGTTGGATCTAATGCTTATCCTTGTATTGTCAACAAAAAACCCAGCTCCCAGTAAACATCTTTTTCCCTTTTTTCAATTCAAATTATTAGGGTTTGAATTATTATTATTTATTATTTTAATCGGGGTAAGATTGGAGAATCGCATAAATACAATGAAAAAAGAAATCTATACTTTTAGATGGTGTGAATCGAATCCTTGTATCTTGACTTCGAGGGTTCAATCACTAGTCCAATCCATGATTTTTCGATTATACTGATCTTTTAATTTTTTTGTTTGCAGAAAATGTGTGATATATGATGAGAACATTCCTAATCCTATACAAAGACCAATCACAAGGTTGCTAATTGATTTCACCCATTATTATTTATTGTGGGATTTCTTGGGATTATTAATATTATTTCAAATTTTATATGAATGAACTAATTGTGATGGAAAAATGGTTAATTTTCAGGAAATTTGCAGCTCAGATTGCCCCTACTCAAAACCAACAATCTTGTTTAGTGGTACTACTTTTATGCTTTGCTTTCTGAATTCTGTCCCATTGAAATTGCTATATTTAACCCATAAACCTCTCGCATTGATATGCTTAATGTAGCAATCTGAATGAAACCGATGAATTGTGCAAACGATTATTGTATTAATGATTGGTTAATTGTATAATTAGGAAACCAATAAACAAGTCAATTCAGTTCAAAATTCAAATGAAGTTGAAGATTCTAAGATCATGGATGGGGAGTGTAAGGCTAAGGCAACAATTGATTTGCCAGTGCCAATGTCTATGGAAGAATCTGAAGTTACACCTAATCAAAGCAATGATATGGTAATATTTTGTTTCTTTAATGTATACAATGTACTTGGATTTAAGTGTGAATGAACAAATTTTAAGAAAGACTTTTTTGTTGGAAATTCAAATAAATTCAAACAAATTACAGGAAGAGGTTGAGATGGAAGACATTTTTGAAGATGATCCAATCTTGGACATTGATGGGTGTGACTCCAAAAACCCACTTGCTGTTACTGAATATGTTGATGATATCTACTCTTATTACAGAAAAATGGAGGTAAATTTTCATCATAGATGGACTGTATTCTCCTGTTAAATGTTTGAATAGTTAGGTCTTTATATAGTGTAAAATCTCGGATTTGGTAGCAATTGTGGTAATAATCTTGCTAATGTGAAGAAAATTCTACAATGCGGTCGCGATGCCTTACAGATTATATGCTACTTAGCCTACTATCAAGTGTTTGATTAGTTGGGGACAGTCGGAGTGATGTTACATATAAGTCTGTATATAGCGTAAAATCTCGAATGTGATAGAAATTGTGGTAATAATCTTGCTAACGTAAAAAAAACTCCATAATGTGGTCGAGATGCGTAATGCTTTGAAGGATTGTATGCTCACTATTAAGTGTTTGACTAGTTGGGGACAATCTGAGTGATTTTACCTATAAGTGTGCAAAAATCTCGAATTTGGTAATTTTTGCTAACTTTAAAAACCTTTGCGATGCGACACGATCGGATGATTCAACTTTATTTTTGCACTATAGGCTACCGAAATTGAGGGATAGATGAACTGTATGCTCAGTATTAAGTGTTTGACTAGTTGGGAACGGTTGGAGTGATGTTACCTATAAGTTTATATATAGTGCAAAATCTCAAATGTGGTAATTTTGCTAACGTTAAAAAATGTTTGCGATGTGGTCATGATCCGATGATGCAACTGATATTTTAGCACTATAGGCTGCCGAAAATTGAGGGATAGATGAATTGTACGCTCATTGATAAGTGTTTTGACTGGTTAGAAAAGAGATAGAGCAAAATCTCGGATGTGATAGCAGTTGCGGTAATTATTTTGCTAACTTCTAAAATCTATGCAATGTGTCTCGAACGATGATGCAATCGATATTTTGCTCTATGGGCTACCGAAAATACCTGAAAATCAACTCTTGGACATATATATTTTGTATGTTACACATAAGTATTTGACTAGTTAGGGAGAGTTGGAGTGTGGTTAACTATAAGTCCATATATAGTGCAAAATCTTTACAATGCAGTCACGATAAGATGATGCAATAGATATTTTGCACTATAGGCTACCGAAATATCGGAAAAGTGCCTAAAATGGGTGATCAAGTCCAATTTCCATAATCCCTTGAAACATTTTCCAATCTTTTTCATATGATGCAGGTTTGCAGCTGTGTTTCACCAGATTATATGTCCCAGCAATTCGACATTAACGAGAAGATGAGGGCAATACTGATTGACTGGCTTGTTGAGGTCTGTTTCTAGAAAATTCTCCATGAAATTTACACTTTCTAAGAGAATTCAATCAGTATAGAGGAAGTTTTTTGTAGTCATTATAAGGTTGCTGATCAAGTTTTATGAATCAATGAACAGGTACATTATAAATTTGAGCTAAGGGAAGAGACCTTATTTCTGACTGTACATCTTATAGACAGATTCTTAGCTAGACATACTATGGTTAGAAAGAAGCTCCAATTAGTGGGTTTAATTGCATTGCTTTTAGCTTGCAAGTATGAAGAAGTTTCGGTTCCTGTTGTTGAGGATTTGATTTTCATTTCTGACAAAGCTTACACCAGACAAGATCTTCTTGAGATGGTACATACAATCTCTCTTATACCGTCTTATGGATTATTGTTGTAACGAGTGTAACATAATTCGTTAGTTAATTCGCTTTTTGAATTTGTAATACGCTAATAATGACCCTAAAATAGCCCAAAACAGACCATAGTTCGCTTTTTTTTTTATTCGCGATTCGCAAGGAGGTTAGTGGATCATGTGACATTGGCTGTAACGCCCGTTGCTTTTTCTTCGCAAAATCTATTCTCACCACCCTAAACATGAGAGCTCATAACCATTACCACCTTTTAATATCGATAAAGAAACCCTCAAAAAGATCATCATCATCATCATCCTAATGAGTCCCGCCTAAGGCAGGGTTTGGGCTCGAAAAGAAAACATTATGCTAAACATGAGAGCTCATTTTCATTACCATCTTTTAATATTGATAGAGAAACCCTCATAAAGATAACATCATCATCATCATCATTCCAATGAGTCCCGCCCAAGGCAGGGTCTGGGCTCGGAAAGAAAACATTGTGCTAAACATGAGAGCTCATTTTCATTACCAGCTTTTAATAACGATAAAGAAACCCTCGTAAAGATATCATCATCATCATCATCATCATCATTCCAATGAGTCCCGCCCAAGGCAGGGTGTGGGCTCGAAAGATAACATTATGCTTAATATATTGTATTGTGTGGCAGGAGAGAACAATGCTGAATACATTGCAATTCAACATGTCTTTGCCAACTGCTTATGTTTTCCTAAGAAGGTTCCTAAAGGCTGCAGAATCTGATAAGAAGCTTGAAATGTTGTGCTCTTACCTGATTGAACTTTCTTTAGTGGAGTATGAGATGATCAAATTCCCACCTTCTTTATTAGCAGCTGCTGCAGTTTATACAGCACAATGTAGTCTTTATGGCTTCAAACAATGGAACAAGACTTGTGAATTTTACACAAACTACTCTGAGGATCAACTTTTGTAAGTCGCTCTTTTCTGCAATCATATTACCTATGTTATGTTGCGAGGATTCGCGAGATTTGATATGAATAGATTTATGTCCTTACATGGCCGATGTGATAAGCAACAATTCGGAATAACATTACCCGTGTTAGACTCTCGAGTCTCGATACTTTGATAGAAACTTGACATGAATGGATTTATGTTTTTAAAGGCCAATATGCAAGTACCATGTCGGAGTAACATTACCCATGTTAGATTCCGAATACATTGACATAAATTGACATGTCAATGTGATGCAATGCAAGCACCAAGTTAAAATAACATTACCCGTGTTAGACTCTCGATACTAAGATAGAAACTTGACATGAATGGATTTTATGTCTTTTAAAGGCCAATTGTTGTGCAATGCAAGTACCAAGTCGGAGTATGTTAGATTCAGGACTCGTTGAGATAACTTGGCATGAATAGAGTTAAGTCGTTAAAAGGTCAATTGTGATGCAATGCAAGTACCCAAATCGGACTAACATTACCCATGTTAAATTCCCAACACATTGCATTACCCATGTTAAATTCCCAACACATTGATAAAACCCGACATGAGAAGATTTGTGTCTTGAAAAGGTCGATTTTATGATACAACGCAAGTATATTAGATTCCCAACACATCGACAAAATCCGGCATGATAAGGTTTGTGTCTTGAAAAGATCGATTTTATGATACAACGCAAGTATATTAGATTCCCAACACATCGACAAAACCCGACACGATAAGGTTCGTGTCTTGAAAAGGTCGATTTTATGATACAACGCAAGTATATTAGATTCCCAACACATTGATAAAACCCGACATGAGAAGATTCGTGTCTTGAAAAGGTCGATTTTATGATACAACACAAGTATATTAGATTCCCAACACATCGACAAAACCCGACATGATAAGGTTCGTGTCTTGAAAAGGTCGATTTCATGATACAACGCAAGTATATTAGATTCCCGACACATTGATATAACTTGATACGATGATGTTTTGATTGACTTTTGCGTGTAATCGCTGCAGGGAATGCTCGAGTTTTATGGTAAAATTCCATCAGAAAGCCGGAACAGGGAAGCTAACAGGGGTATACAGGAAGTACTCAACTTCCAAGTTTGGGTATGCAGCAAAATTTAACCCAGCAAACTTCATCCTCAATAGTTAACCCTTTAACATAGAGGAAAATGCTGTATAACTATACAACAACAAAATTTGGTAATTACAATGACAATTCAACAACTTTTTCCATTATTTTGGCTAATAATCTTGGTTGGCTAGTATTCATTTTAACTTGTTTACCACCTTTTTTTACTCAAGAAGATTTACCCACTTGTATTTTCATATCATATTTTATGTAATAAAAGTATCTCAATTGGTTACAAAATCAACAACATTTGATTACCCAATGTCATCGGATGGATTTAGATGCGTTAAATGTATGAGCAATCGCTCGGGCTCTAATTTTACGGAGCTTGGACTGCTAATTTTTATATTTAAATATCAATATTTTCTTTATTACTATTCGGGAATCTCCAACTACCTAACACGCGGAGAAGGAACGAGGTGTTATTCTAAAACAAAGTAAAGAGAAAACTCAAATGTAAAACTAAATACTTCATCCGTTCCAAATTAGTCACAACATTAGAAAAACGACACTATTATTCATCATTTTTAATTTGTGATTAGTTTTTTATGTATAAGTTAAAACATAGTCAAGTGATATCTTGTATGATTCGTCTTATAGCAAAGATTATTAATTTCAATTTTTTATAATTTTTATTTTACATAATTAAAGATATTAAGAATTGAATTAGTGCATTAAACAACGTAAAAAAAGTAAACGTTGCAAGTAAAATTAAACTATATGGTTTTGTCGGTCAATCAACAACATTTAATTTAATGTATGAGCAAAACCACTCAACAGATCGACAAGGAATGGGGTGTTATTCTAAAACAAAGAAAAGAAAAAATCAAATGTAAACTAATATACTTCCTCCGTTCCATATTAGTTGCAACATTGAATTAAATGACACTATTCATTCATTACTTTTAATTTGTGATTAGTTTTTAATCTATAAGTTGAAGCATAGGCAAGTGAGATCTTATTTGATTTGTCTCATTATAAAGATTATTAATATCAAATTTTTATAATTTTTTATTATATATAATTAAAAAATATTAATAATTAAATTAGTGAAAAAAACAGAATATACAACCTCTTAATGTTATTAAATATATGAGCCATTGACCAAAAACCAACCGATGGTGGGTTTCAATACTCAAAATATACTAAAATAATTAAACTAAATATGACAACTTAACTACATGCTTAGACCATCTCCTAGATTAATTCTAACTTTTAACTTTTAAGTACTTATAATATTTTTAAACATTTAATTTCCTCAAAAATAATTATGGGACAAACAATATTAACTACTTTTTCGGCCACTTAACATTCCTAAACATATAATCTACACCTACTCTCTTGAGAAACCGTCTCTTTGAGAAACGTATTTTAAGTCCAACTTATTAAACATTAATACCTACTTATAGTATTTTTGATGCCTATATTCGTATCTTTAATATCTACTTTCAATATTTTAAATGTCTACTTATATTATTCGTAGTACCTACTTACAATATTTTAAAAAAATACTCCCTCCTTTCTTAAAAGATTGTCCACTATGGATTTTTACACAAATTAAGAAAACTAAAGATGAAATAAAGAAATTTAAATTATATTGGTATTATGAGAGAGAAAAGAAATTTAAATTAAAGATGAAATAAAGAAAAAAAAGAAATAATTATCATTGTCATTAATATGGAGAGTATATTTGGGGATAATAGAAGGGCTTACGGGGGTATATTTGGGAAAATTTTTTTCTAAAAATAAAAAGTATTCTAACGTGGACAAACATTTGAAACTACCTTTTATAGTAACATAGACAAACATAAAAGAACGGAGGAAATATATGACAGACGCCTAATTAGAGACCGTCTCTCACAAAAATTTGTATAAAATCTAACACTTGCATTGCAAATTTAACTTTAAAGTTTTGAATTGAATTTCATATAGATGTCATTAGATAGCTACCATTATTAAAATTTATAGATGCAAATTTAAATACAAACACTATTTTCGAAAATAGTCCCTATTTATTTATGTTTAGTCCATGCACATTAACTTAAAGCATAAATAATTATGACCTACTGAAACTGAAAGTGACAACACTTTTATACTACGGACATAAACAAATTGCTTTTAAATAAAATTATATTTGAATTTTATGATATAAATTTCACTTTTTCTTGCTTGTTGGTTATAAAATTTATTCTTTATTCAAGATTCAAAATAGATAGGCTTGCTCAAAGTTGGCTGACTAAGTACAAGTTACTCGATCTCACCTACTAAAATTAAAAAGTAAAGATAAAGGACATTTCCGATATTTTACACAAGGCAGAGTTCGGGTGAAGTTTTATTTAACCTGAAAGTTGCGGACAAATTATACACGTTCCCCCAAAAAGGAAGTAAAAAGAGATGTGCGCAATCAAGGAATCCTCAATTGACACCTGCCTCAGTAGGGGTTGAACCCCAAATCTTCTGCTCCACATGCAGATGCTCTATCCATTGAGCCACAAGCGATTGAACCCTAGATCTACTAAAATTACATTTGATTAAAAAAAGTAATTTTTGAAGAAGACTATGAAATGTTAGTAATAATAATTAAATAGAGATTGAATCGTGTAACTGATATTAAAAAAGTAAATAGTAAATGAGATTAGAAAAATATAATTGGGTATATTTTTTAAAAAAGAAATGACATAAAGTGAATATAATTAACTCAAAATTAAAATGATGCAGATTAAACACTCCCTCCTATTATTATTTTATTTGGTTTTTGTAAGTTTGTCAATGTACATATTCAGACGTAAATATCTCAAATTGTGTTTAAGTAAAAAATTTTAAATGTTGATTTGATAAAATTTACATCGAAACAAATCTAACATAATCTCACTTGACTATCTTTTAACTTATAAATTAAGAATAAATATAAATTAATAGTGATCAATAAATAATAAGGATAAGGGAGCATAAGAGAGGGGCAGTTATTATTTCTGACAATTAAGAGTATTGCTATACTTTGTTATTTTGTGTAGTAGAAGTATTTATCAAGAAATTATAGAATTTTTACAAAATTTTTGCTTGATGGAATTCTTATAATAATAAACTAAAATTTTCAAAAGTTGTTTTAGTAATTGCTTTATAGATATCATATCTCTCAATATGAAGAAAGAGTCATGTAATGTATGAGATTCTTATCAGCATGATAAATTTAAGTGACACTTCTTTTATTTTTATGTTTTGCGAAATTTGTTGCTGATTATCTTTGTCTCTAACTCTCTATCTAGACCTATGAGAAAATGAGACCACTTTTTACAAAGTCATTAAGAATGATTCGTATTCAATTTATAGCATAGTAGAGATAGAAGGAGCTATTGTGAAATCCTCGGATATTAAAAATTGTTGTCAAAATGATCGAGTGCCCTTGTTTCCCTGGGCAGTTATATGTATATAGGCCTCTCCGGACACGTGCCCCGGGAAATTTAAATTTCTTTTTTTTTTTTTGAACTGTAAGAATTAGGGGTCAATTTATGCGCCTATCACAAACTCAAATTCAAAATACTCCCTTTCTCTCTCCGCTTAAAAAACCTTACACCTACACCACTGTCGCACCATCGCATTGCCGCCTCACACCGCTCCATCACAGACATGTCTACTGTGGTTGCAGCTCATCGCGAGTCGCCTGCTGCTGCAAAGGCTTGTGGGCTGTGGTTGAGTCGATTGTCCTCTTCACAAAAACCCTAAAAATCAAACTTTTGACTTTTTTTTTTAAGTATTTTCACTCTTTATCTTAATCTTAATTTTTAATTCTTATGTTCTGTAATCTTAATCTTAATCTTGAATTCTTAATCTTGTTGTTATATTTTTTCTTAATCTTGATTCTTGAATTATGTTAAAATGTAAGTGTCTTGAATTTTTGTTGATGTTGTTTGAGTATTAATTGAATACTTGTTAATGATAAATTGTTAATGTGTTTGTTTATTTTGAATAGTTAAAATGTTGAATTATTGAATATTTCTTGTTTTTTTGTATACCCTCTTTCAATAATTAAAATATTGAATAGGAGTATTTGTTAACGTGTACTATGTTTATTATTAATCTTTTTGCTAGAATTCAAAAATCAAAAAATAATGAAGAGAAAACAAGAGAATTTTTTTTAACGAAAGAAAATAAGAGAATATTGCTTCTATGAAAACTAGGCGAGAACAAATGTAATTTGTTCATTACTTTATATTTCATTTTGTTAGAATATGATTTCATTTTAAATCTAATCAATTGTAGCTTGTTAGTTTTTGGATTTGTCTTTGGAATTATTGCGCTTTTACAACTCATTTTGCAAACTAAAAAATATTTTTGTTAACTATACAAAAAAAACTCTGTCGAAATATCTTCCATTCGTTGGTGCCCTAAGAAACTCTATTTAAAACAATATAGAATGTGAATTTAGCAATAAAAATGTCAAGATAACTAATACTCCTAAATGCAAAATTTCAATTTTATTCAACTATTTTTTTAAAAAAATAGCTTCAAATACCCACTTAGTGTATGATGAGAATGTGTATGATGATAATAATAATGATGATGATATAGGGAAATTAACGAAAAATTGTATTATTCACGGTAATTTTTCGTCAGGCGCACAGGAGGAAAGAACACCCCAACAACCCCAAGAAGCATAGTGTCCAAGTCTGAATTCTCAGCCATCCCTTTTTAAAAGTTTCCCATAAATTCTCATTTCTTACAAACCCAAAAAAGTGCACCAATAAAAATCTCCATTTCCTCTTCTCTTTCTTGCTCTTGGAGTTGAGATCATAACAATGGCGGCCACTTCAACCACCCAAACAAATCTCTTTCTCAAATCTCATTTCACCCATCAACAAAAACCCAATCACCCAATTACCCAAACCCATTTCTCTTTACCCAAGATCCGAAAACCCTTTTCACCAATCACCTGTTCAACCACATCTACACCCACACCCACAATCCAAACCCAAGATCCAACCACCCAAGACAGGGTCTTCAACTTTGCTGCAGGACCCGCCGTTCTTCCTGAAAATGTCCTAAAAAAAGCTCAATCGGAGCTTCTGAATTGGCGGGGATCCGGTATGAGTGTAATGGAAATGAGTCACCGTGGGAAAGAATTCACATCCATTATAGAGAAAGCGGAGGCGGATCTTCGTACCCTTTTGAACATTCCTCAGGATTATACTGTTCTTTTCCTTCAAGGTGGTGCAACTTCTCAATTCTCCGCCATTCCATTAAACCTATGTTCTGGTAACGGAGATGATGTAGATTATCTGGTCACGGGTTCATGGGGTGATAAAGCGGCAAAAGAAGCGTCAAAATATGCTAAAGTATCCACTATTTGGTCTGGTAAATCAGAAAATTATGTTAGGATTCCTAATTTTGATGGGTCTGAATTTACGCAAAATGTGAATGCTAAGTATTTGCATATATGCGCCAATGAAACTATTTATGGTGTTGAATTTAAAAATTACCCTGTTCCTGCAAATAAAGATGGCTTTTTGGTAGCTGATATGTCATCCAATTTTTGTTCAAAACCTGTTGATGTGTCTAAATTTGGTGTTATTTATGCTGGTGCTCAAAAAAACGTTGGTCCATCTGGGGTTACAATTGTTATAATTAGGAATGATTTGATTGGAAATGCTCAAAAAATTACTCCAATT
This sequence comes from Amaranthus palmeri, assembly GCA_019776075.1. Taxonomy (NCBI): domain Eukaryota; kingdom Viridiplantae; phylum Streptophyta; class Magnoliopsida; order Caryophyllales; family Amaranthaceae; genus Amaranthus; species Amaranthus palmeri. Next base: position 993,404 of record JAAKBH010000028.1, on the reverse strand, counting down.
ATGTTGGATTATAAGATTCATGCTGATAATAAGTCACTATATAATACACCTCCTTGTTATGGGATTTACATGTGTGGATTAGTTTTTGAAGATTTGTTGAATCAAGGTGGATTAGTTGAGGTTGAGAAGAAGAATAAGATTAAGGCTAAAATTCTGTATGATGCTATTGATGAAAGTAATGGGTTTTACAAATGCCCTGTTGAGAAATCTGTTAGGTCTTTGATGAATGTGCCTTTTACATTGGAGAAATCCGAGCTCGAATCGGAGTTTATTAAGGAGGCAGCTAAGGAGAAGATGATTGCACTTAAGGGTCATAGGTCTGTTGGTGGGATGAGAGCTTCTATATACAATGCTATGCCTTTGGCTGGTGTTGAAAAGTTGGTTGCTTTTATGAAGGAGTTTCAAGCTAAGCACACTTAAAGAGTTATTCTTGGATGATTGGATCGTCTTTCGGGCGGATTCGTGCTGCTGAGAGATGAGTTTCTGTGTTTTTCTGGTTTTGTTATGGCTTTGTTTTTGTTGGTTGTAGAAACAGGTTCTGGTTTTAGATATTGTGAGGTTATATAAGATAAGAGCCTGTGACTGGAATCTTGATGAATAAATTGGTTCACTGTTATGCAGCTGATTAGATTGTAAGATTACTAATTTTATGGAAACTTATTGTTAGTTATTATGAATGGAAGATCCTTTAATCAGTTTTATACCCCCTCTTTATGTTCTGTGTTAGTTTTGATTGTATGTTCTGATTCTTAATGAATGAATTGGTTCAGTAACTGTATGGACAATTTAATGACAGTTATCATTGATGGAAGTCCTTTATTCAGTTTTATTCCCCTATATTTCTCTATTCTGTTGAATTTGCTACATTACCTAAATCGGAGTGAGATCTTTTAAGGTGCAGTGCAGCAAATTCAGAGACTAGTATTTTGTTTTCTGTTAAGCTGTGTTTGTGATTGTATGTTGTTGTGGTGCTCTGTGTCACATGATTTACTAATCTCTTAGCAAATCGCAAATAAAAAAGCGAATTATGGTCGGTTTTGGGCTATTTTAGGGCTGAGCGAATCGCGAATCCAAAAGGCGAATTAACTGGCGAGTCATGTTATGCTAGTGGTGCTTAATGGCCCTATTTCCCATCTTCAACTGCAGTATGCACTGCTTGATATACCGGGATTTTTACCTTGAGAAAAGGCAATATGTTGCAGTACTTTATGATGGGAAACTAGAAAAGCTGTGAGTGAGGAATGTGCAATTTTCTTACAATTCTTGTCTGAACTGATAGACCGATGCTCCTCTTAAATGAGAAACCATTTTTCGGAAGTAAAAAGTTTAGGTAGGGCCGCCTTCGATGTCCCGAGTTGGTTTTGTGTGGACTACTTAGGGACTATGGCTTAGGAAGTGTAGGCGAGGCTCCCATTAGCTCACTCGTATTGGTACTTATAATATCGCTCAGATGCTCACTAACACTTTCCTTGCATCAGTAGTGAGGATCGGATTTACAACTTTTGGGTGAAACCGTGAAAGTGACATTCCCTTATCAAGTGAAGAACACTCAGGTTGCAGTCAGTCCATAAACACCATATTGGTAGAACCCGTGGAAGCAGGAGGACTCAAGAAGAGGAAGCCCTGTGACCTTCATGGAAATTGATTAATCTAGCGGTGCTCGTAGGTTTCACTGAGCTTATTTGGACATAATAAAGCCCCACGATTCCAAATCAAGTCCGAGAAAATCAGAGAACGTTTCAGCGTAGTTGGAACTGACCGAGCGAAATTGGAAATGGAATTCAATCATCCTCCCAAATAGTCTTTTGATCCTATATGTTGTGAGTTGTGACTTAAAGTCACCTTCTTGCCTCCAAGTACATCATACCAGAACCATTGACATTTTAAAACATGGGAGTATTATAAAAAATATTCAAAAAACAAACTGATATTTTCCGTGTTGAAAAGGTGTAAATTTAATGTTATTTTCAAATAATATCTCATGCTTTCGGCTAAGATTCGGCATTATGATTATCATATCAACCCTTGTTACAACATCATCTTTATTACCACGTCCCCGTGTCTCTTATTGCGATTGCCACTGTTACTGCATTTTTAAACTATGCTTGTGAGTTTTGAGCAACTTGGACACTTCTAAACTATTGTGTAGTCCCAACAAAAGTTTGCTTCTTTTTTTTTCATGATTTTCAATTGAGTTGAAATAATAGAAAGTATAAATATACACTAATAAAATACTACTTCCTAGCATAAACTTCTCACATTGATTTGCGTGAAGCAGTAAGGTAGAAATTGGAACAAATACAAGATAATATTCTAATGATGTAAACTCTATATTTCATATCCTGGTGATCTATACGGGTATTTTTCGGAAAAGAACAGGAAAAAATGATTTTGGTATTTTACAGATGGAAGATATACATCAAAAATTAAATAAAAAATACAAAAATTTGCAGCACGACATGTTACTTCATTGATTCCACAATCTTCTCAGGCAGAAACTTCACTTGATTGTGTATTCGCTTACAACTCAGACAAATGAGAATCTTGAGAAAAGCGAGCGACTGGATGCCTCATTTTCCGAGCTAGCAGATGCATCAGCGTAACTGCGGTAGACTTGTTGACACTTCTGGACCTATATGGAACATAACAGAATGATTTAGTGATCAAGAATATAAGCAAAGCCAAGCAAAATGGACATCTCTAAAGTTGTCGACCGAAAGTGTTGTGAAATATAGATGAGAAAAGACTAGTGTTTCGAAGGGAAAAAACAGGCAAGAACTACAATGAAATAACAAAACACAAATTAAATGAGTATCTTTGACATAATCCTCAACCCACAAAAGATTTGTATTTCTTTGTGATTCAGTAATTGAGTACTACTTAAATACAAACTCTTAAACACCCAATTGTTCTCAATTTCTTTATGGTTCTCACAAAACCCTTTGAAATGAGATCTACCATTTCCTACATACTTGAGGCAGTCACTCAGTCAGTTAGCATTACATATTGACATGATCTCATTCTCATATGAGCTACGCTCAAGCTTCTTCAATGGAGTAATCTTACTTGAAGATTACTCCCCCTCTTTGGTGGTTCTCATGCTTGCAATTTCTCTTGGAGATTCTCACACTTCCATCACACTTCTTTACCTTTAAGGCACTCTTTAAAGCTCCCCCAAGGCCAAAAGGATCAATACCTCAAATAATACAAGTTAAGCGCAAGATTTACACAGATAACTAAACATCACGCATAAATGTGCCCGCTGCTGTCCAAGCAGCTGATCCCTCTAGAAGTGTGCTCAACAAAGCCACTTTGCTCTCGCAGGAAGCAGCACGCTCACCCAAGCATATGATTACTTGCCAGAGCACTCTGTATGTTCATCCAAGCAACACTCCCTTCTCCACCTCTGCCTGCTGTTCGCCCATTTGCTTAGGCGAGCTCTTCCGAACATCTCTGTCTTGGGTAATTTGGGTCTTGAACTTTCAAAGCAAAGACCATAACCCTAGAAATATAACTCTCCATGACATCATTGATAAATGTCCTTTCAACAAGAATAAAAAAAATCACAAAATACAGGGGCAAGAGGAAAAAAAGACTTTTTGTCGACATAAAGAGAGAGAAAGTTTTCTTGTAGTTCCGCTTCTCACCACTTTAATGAAGAAAGACTTGTAGGAAATTGCCAGTTGGTTTTTTTCCAACCAAAACAAGTGAAGCTTGATTATGGAATCTGATTGATCATAGGACTTAGGTGCACTTTTTACATCTTATGCTTATATTATAAATAAAACTTTCAAAAAGAAAAATAAACAGTAATATCTAATACATGTTAAAAGAACAGGGAATAATTATAATAATAGGAATTCACTATCATCACCTCATCGGGACTGAATTGTAGAAGCATTGCGATTACTGGCAGTAAAGCCTCCACCTCACCTGAGCAAGAAACATGTAATAAAATTAATTTGATACAGAAAAGAATCACTGAAGAGCCCATAATTGCCAATATCTTTCCCAATTTAATGTTCATTTGTGTTCAAAAATCCACCAACAAAATTTTTAATTCCCACAATATTAACCATGTAGGCTTGAGTTTTTATCAAAGCTTTAAAAACCCACAAATGTTAAATTGTGCACAACAATCTAATGCAGGTACCAGTTTCAAGAAGCTTCAAGACAACATTCTTTAGGTAGGTCATATCCACCCCTTCCCTCTTCCGTGATCTATCCATGCTTCGGAGTTCTTCCTTTAACATGCTAACCTGCACACATGCGTATTAGGACAAACGCTTTGACATAAAAAATAATGGTCTAGTATTTCATCAGATGAAATATCAGCTACTTAAGCCAGCTAGAAAAAGGTTCCCAATTAACACATCAAAAAGATCAAAGAAACAGATCACCACACACAAACAGCAAATTGTTTAGTTTAGGATGTAATAACAATAGCAAAGATTCGATTCAATATGGATTACAATCTTAACAACTCCATCCTCGTGAAACTCAAACAAAACATAAAAAAGGGAAAGTAAAACCCTTCTAAAATTTCGAGTAAATTTTGAGCCTGTACTTTTAAGCCTGTGATTTTCCAATTCTTGTTACAAAATACCAAAACCTATTCTCCGCTATTTATATTCCTTCCAATAGATACTTCCACGCATTTTGCAACTAATTATTTCTTTTTCTGCTAATTACCCCAACAACAACCTTCTGTTACTCATCACTATCCTTGACTCCCTATTCTAGCACAAGTAAACAGATGTTTAGAAGCATTTATTGCACATATCCGCATGTGTAGAAGTAATAAAGTTATCCAAGACACTCTTAAGTTAAATGCTAAAATAAATATTTCCAATGGAGGTTTGAAGATCATAAATTCATAATCTATCTATCAGTATGAAGTACTATGCAACTACAGAAGTCTAGTCTATTTAAAGCATCAAAAATGTAACAGAAGTTATTGCAAATTTTTATGTTCTTTTTAGCTCTTCGAAAATAAAACAGCAGCCCCAAAAAAATGCACCAGCATCAATTAATCACCAAATTTTATGTTCAACACATACCTGTTGATTGTGGAGCCGATTTTCACGCTCAAGCTCCTCAATTTCCTCCTGAGTATAGAGAAATAAAGTTAAAAATGTGGTAAAACAAAACTTGCTGCGTCTCACAATGGAACTATACCCACTTGAAGTGCTAATATGTGCCGCTGTGACTGAGCTAACTCTTCTTCTCTCTGGGCTTGCTGCCTAGCCAACATCTTGACAATTAAATCAGAGAATTAGCGCATAAACATAATCAGTAAACAGATGATGACAGATTTAGCACGTTAACAAAAGCACACGAATAAATGCATCTTAACCAGCTCCAAAAATCAGATCGTATTATGATATCAAAAATTGACTAAAATATGCATATGCAGTACGACCTAAAGGCGAAAAACTATCATCTGTATTTGAGAGAGAAAGAATAGAAAATACCATACCAGAATCTGCTGTTCTGCAGTAGAAGTGCTTGAGGTATCTTGTTTTTGTGAGGCTGGTGGATATGTTTCACAAACAAAAAAGACGTGTTGTTGAACTCCACTTAAAATATAGGAAGTACAAGTCATCACAATAAACATTTATCATCCCACAAGTAGAGAACATTACATACCTCTGCTACGAGTATCATCATCACCTCCCTAGAAAGAGAGTAAATAAACCAAGAGCTTAAAATTTAAAACCAAGCAAAAACTGAGGGCAAGCTGGTAAAATCAACAGAACATACTTTGAGTTCTGAGTCTAGAGCGCGTTGAAGTTTATTGTTGTCGTACAAAAGCCTTGAAATCTCTTTGTCCTTATCTTCAAGCATTCTGTCAGCAAGATCATGAAACGAATCATGCTCTTCCTGCAGCAAAGTGTTTCATTAGCCAGTGAAGTATATGATCCAGCATCCAATGGCAAGACTAACAGCAGAAACTGTACTTTCAATTTACTACATTGCAATTTGAGCTCTTCTATTTCTTTCTGCATATCTGGCGCAACAGATGCCTCTTTTTCAGCTTTCAGAGCTTCATACTTCCCTGCAATGTTATTGTTGATCATAATCTTACCACAGTAATTCGCACCAAAACAAATTTTTACATCCTTGATTAGCTAATTGTGGATAAAAAATTATAGATAGGCAGTTGTTAAAGCTTACCGTGCCACGTTTCTTCTAAATCCCGCAGTTTCAGTTCCCAAGCATCTATTTCTGATTGGTATTTTACAGTCTGAGAATCAAGCTTTGCTTCTAAGTTCTTTATTTGCTGATCAGAATTCCTAAGAGCAGCATCTCTGAAGCGTAGACAAATAAAAATAAACGCAGATTGTAAAATTAAAATATTGGTGTTGTCTCTGAGTCCAGCTTACGGTTCAATACTTTTTAGATTTTAAATATTGGAGATCATTTTCGATAGAGCCAAAGATCTTTAATATTTTGGTGTCGAAATGGACTATAGTAAAAGAGTTCATTGATTATGTGCATTCTTATTTATGTGAAGTCGCTATAATTTTTGATGTCAAAGATCAATCGAAAGCCAATAAGTGGCTTTCAACTAGGTTGGGTTCGGAAAACTCAGATGTACGGAACCTTATATTTGCAATAATAAAGAGGTTGTTACTTGTTTCCAATGGCTCTTGATAGCTCCCCAACTATCCAATACAATTCCCAACCAAAAAACTTTATATTTTGCTCCATGAGAATGGACAAAGGGGGGTTCAACAAACTGCTTCAACAATATTTCTATAGTGTATGATAACGAATTTACTACTATCCATTCATGTATTTTCTTACCCAGCACAGACCAGAGGAGATACTGAACAGGTGATCTTCTTATATCCTAGATCTTCATTTTTATCTCTTCAGATAACTGATGCTTTGTTGGGATAGAAATTTAGAAGGGAAAGGAAAGAAAGGGCAGGCAACGGACTGGAAAGGGAGGAAATAATAAGGAAGTATCCATTGTTTGTCTAGGACGAGAAAGAAGGGAGATGAATAGCAATAGTAATTTCCTTCCAAATCTTTCCACATTGGGAAAGATTTAGTTAATCAAATCCCTCCCCTTACTTTCCCTTCAAATTCCTCAATCCAAACAAAGTGTAATAGAAAGATCCTAAGAGCAGGACCCTAATATCAGTCATCCGGTGCTGAATTAGTAGGATATGTTCGGTATCTGATATTGTACCCAGCTACGTTGGGAAATTTACAGGAGAAAATAAAGATAAGGATACATTTTTATAAAAGGAACATTCTGTGAATAGGACACTAGCGAGCTGCTCCAGTTAAAGCTTCAATCAAGAGATTACCTAGACAAGTTGAGTAACCCTAATCTGGACATCAAAAGCTTGCGAGAAATCCCAAATGCTTTACAGGAAAGTTTGTATAATTTTGGATGATTTAAACTTTATTTAATTTTGATGTAACCATACTTAACAGTCAACATCAATAAGAGCCTTAAAACATACACTCTCAATTTTAAATAAAGATTCATATTTCAGGCTTACAAACTTTAGAGCAGAGACAAACACAGGAACAATTTTCATCACTATAATCCCTTATGATAACAACCAAAAAAAGAGGCGTGAGTACCTTGCTGAAAGTTCTTTGTCATAATTAGCTAAAGCAGCTTGAAGCTCATTGACAGCCTTATCCCTCTCTATAGATACCAATGAAATTTCATTCTCGGCCTCCTAGAAGATAAAGTATCAAAAATATTACAAAAAGATATTTATGATTTAGCATACAATCAACATCCAATGCACCTTATTTGTAGGAAATATCTACTGAACTTTACCATCAAATATTCTTTACAAACTCAAGGAAGGAATGCAAGAAATTTAACTATTTAAGTAATGTGAAAACTGGAAATAAAAGAAACTTGGTACTTTTAATGCTTCTTCTAGAGCTTTGATTTGTTCAGAGTCTTTCGCTGCTGCTAGATCTGCGTCCTTCTTCTGAAGGAGGGAGTGTGCACGGAGTTTGTACGAAGAAAATTCAGCTGCTAGTCGACTGATCTACATAGACATGATAAAACAAAGTTTGACAGATTGCAGCATCAAATTTACAATGAAAAAGCATCGGGTCAGTCAAATTTAGAAAACAAACCAAGTGCAAAATTATCAGTAAAAGAACAACATAATGAACCAGGCAGCAATGACATGAGGCATTGTACTGTTGTGCAGTAGAATTTAGAACAAAGAATCGAGCAGCTGAGATGAAAAGCAGATAAGCAATGACAGGGAAAAGGAACAGTGCAAGTAACCATGTCTAGTCAAATGTGCTGCCCAGAGAACACTGCAAACCATTTCTGTGGTCCAAATTTCTAGAAATTTATGTACATTTTCAATGCAATTCTAGACAAACATCTTCACTGCAAATTCAAAATATTTATAAAATGCAAAAAAAGGAAGGAGACCCGAGCTGATGATACACCTTATGAATCATGAACCAGAGGAAAAGGTTGTACCTTAATTAGAATAAACCACACAATACAAAATTCGCCCATTGAAAATAAGAAACATTAAACTCGATTGCATGAAATATCTACAGAAATGACCCTGACAAATACGCCACCACACTTTTGTAAGTACACTGTCATTACCTGTTCCCTGGAAGCTGCTAATTCAGAATCTCTATCATTGATTAATTGAGCTTGTTCAGACAACTGCAATTCAAGCTGACCTTCACATGATGAAAAAACATGAACTCAGATTTGCTTCAAATTCAAAGGAGGTGTCAATATATATCAAGTGTACACTTAATGAAATTTACTCCTAATTTTAGCAGCTTCTATTTCGGCCCGTACGCGACTGCTCTCAGCAGTCTCAAGTTTTGCTTTGAAGACTTCGCAGATTGCTTCCCAGCTTTCTCTTTCTTTCTCCTAAATCATTTTGAAAACCAAACAGGGGATGCAGTGAAATTACTTACAAAGCTTGAAGGAAACATGAAAAAATGGGATATCTAAGAAATTTCCAAAAATCCTAGGAAACAAATATCAACCCAGATTGTTAAAGTTATACTTAAGCATTAAAAATACAAAAATCAATCGCTCTATGTGACATTATAGGCATACAGTTTAAGAATAACACAACAATTGAAGAAAGAAAATACCAATGATACAAATTAGGATAAGAAGAAATTTTGGTTTCCGACGTCCAATAAAATCTCATACTTGATGACACCTTTTAAATTTCCGTTATCTAAGTCTTTCCAAAGAGTGTTAAAATGTGTAATGACCGACATAGATTACTTTTACTAACGTAAGATGAAAGTTAGTAGCAACAGGAAGCAAAGCCTAATGCATCAACAACCACCACAATGCTCACAAATTACAGAGCAGGATACATCAAAGAGAAGAACCTATCATCATCATGATGTGTTGTCATTTGTAAACAGCCAATAACATGTTATCTCCATTCAAGACATACTTTCAAGGATTAGAATAAAGACAAAAGAAAAGAAACACTATCTTTAAACAGGCTAAATTTCTTAAAATTCTAGTCATCAACTGATCTTGGTCCTACGAGCTTTCATGAAATGGAAAACTTTAACAGAAATGCATACATGTTCTTGCTTCTGATGGACAAAGTCTCCTTTAAGAGACTCAATGGCAGCTTTCAGTCTAGCAGACTCGCCAGATTTAGCAGCATCCATTTCAGCAATTTTTGACTCCTTTTCAGCAACTAATACCTGCAAAAGGTTAATGCTAGACAATTCAGTCCAACGTGAATTCTCTAAAGTAGATAGCTGAGAATCCAGAAGTAGCTTGAGTAACTTCTATCAAACTAACAACTTAATTAACAAACACGACGAAATGCTTTTTGTGTAAACGGTCACACACGCACACATAAAGACAGTGAAAACCTTTTGCATTATGTAAATGGTTAAAATAGCATAAAAGTACAGGTTTCCAGTTCCAGTTATATATATAAATGTTGTCTGTCTTACATCAGTGGCTTAAACTCAGAAGGGTATTTGCGGAAGCAACTTCATTACTGATATATCATGCATATTGTGTCTAAAAGCTATATGTGATCCTTGCACTAAAGGTACCTCACTATAACTATTCACTCGGGGCAGTAACCAGAAGACACATAAGAGACAAGTAAATAGCACAAAGCAGGTCTCCCTTCTTTCAAAGGGTTCAAATTAAATCATGAATATATTTGTAATTGTAGTACAGTTCCCACATTGCAGAAGCTTGCTTTGCCTCAGTGTTCTGTAAAGCACCGCAGTGGGTGCAGAGTGTTCTCTAAATGACTAGTTCTCAATCCATACAATCAGTTTTAAAAACTCATAAAAAATCAGCATGGCAAGTTAAAAACTGACATGTATTGTTTCATTCCTTAAACCCTTACTCTATGAAATGCCTAGCACATTTGTAATCCTTCTGAATTTAACATAAGAGCAATGCAACAAGAAAGATAATAAGGAGATCTTCTGTGCAGAAGGAAAAAATCAAACATAATTTTTACCTGTAAAGAAGAGACAGTTTCTGCAGCCTTATTTGACTCAGACACTGCTTCAGCAAGTTGCATTTCCAGACTTTCTACATGCTAAATAGAATCAGATCAAAGACAAAATTTTGAGTCGCAATAAAATAAAAAGATAAGTAGCAATGGAACTAAGGAATTTAAAGGGACACAAGATGACCCAAAGTCAAATCATTTAGTCAAATTATTCCATTCTAGAATCTAGACTCACCTTTTGATGTTTGGAAGTGATCTCAGCCACAGAAGCTTGTCGTTTTTCCTCAGCGGCTTGTAATAACCCTCTCATATTATCCAACATCTACAAGAGTAGAATAAAAATAAAAACTTGCTTATTATTCAAATGATTTCCAGCCTTGCTGATCAAAACAAGGATGCACACTGAAGAAATGTCAACTTGAGAGTAGAAAAAAGACAAATTACAAGGTACTATGTAGCTGAATACCAATATGATTCCCAAGCCTTGAATATACACTTAAATTTGCAAAAAATAATTGGTCATTGCACTAAGAAGTAAGAAGTAAGAACAGCATAATAATCTGACTTTTTCGTTAACTGAATCCACAATCACATCACCAAATCAAAATCCACGTCATTACAAGGCTCCACTTTTTTACAATTTGCATGAGCTCATTTATCACAGTACTTCAATGGACCCAAGAATAATATGGCAGCTAATTTTAACCAGGAAAAGTACATGTAGACTACAGATAGGTAATTTAGCATCAAGCAATAACACCAACAACATTTCCTACTCCCCCTTTCTTTTCATGATTAGCCTACATCTCAAGATGGAAAAGGCTACAAAGACCATTTAACTGTTCAAGCTCATCAAAGGAAAAACAATCATGTTTAAGCGGTGTTCCGAAAGACACAAGGTTAACAATATAAAGAAAAGTTCAATTAAAAGGGCATCATGCTAGTAGAATTTTTGCCAAAAAATGAAAAGCCTACTTCATTTGGCATTATGTTGTGTTTTGAGGAATAATATATGGTGGCAAAAGCATACTTATATCATAGTGCAAAAGATCGGCCACATCATCGCATTGCTACCGCATTGTAAAGGTCTTTAAGGTTATCATGACCGCATTGTAAAGGTATTTGAGGTTATCACGACATAAATGTAAGCCGCAACAACCACAAAATCATTTGTATTGAACGCAAAAGTAGCTTTGCAACCGTTACAGCAACCGCGAACACATACAAGATATTTGCACAATAACTTACTCGTATAAAATTCAGACTTAGATGCATGTACACAAATTAATGAAATCATGGACCAACAACAGAACAATAAGAAATGAATTTGCATAAGATCTAGCTAACACTTAAAGTTTGAAGATGACTCACATTCAATATAACACTTGCATACGCATAAGTTGTTCGATATAAAACCTTATTCTTTAAAAGTAGAGCAGAGATATGTTCAGCCTCGCATAATTGCTAAATTAATTATATACCTGTTCCTTCTCCAAAAGTGATTGTTGCAGTGCCTCAAGAGCATGTTCCTTAGGTTCCAATGAATGACGAAGTTCTTCAATGTTATCTCGAAGCCTGCATTTTAGGGAATGTTTTGAACATACAAGCACATATGACACAATGTACATGACAGACAATTATGTGTTCTAATAGAATACCAACTGTCCAAGTATCCTTATGGGATTTGCAGAGATCCAAATGTATGCTTCATTACCTTCAACTTGACCACAAGAAGACAAAACAAGGAAACTTACATAAACTTAAGTAAGAAATATCCTGTTGAAGAACACCTTGTACTTAAATGAGATCCGTAGAATAGAAGTCTAAGCCTTGAGGATTTTACATAAAGTATTCCAGTTTATTTTCTTAAAAAAGTATAAAGAGAGCCAAAATTGACTATGTTGACTACAATCCCAAGTTTTAAACAGCATCCCTAAAGGCTTGACCAGCTAGGTTGATCAGTGCACTTCTAACAAAAACAGGGGCTTGCAAATAACTAGTGGCAATAGAAAAAAACTGGTAGCATATTGATGTGATGGGTCAAGTTTATACAATACATCTTTGAATCGAATGATAAAGTAATGTGAAAAAACCCGCATCTTACTTATTATTCACACTTCTTAATTGTTGCCTCTCTGCATCCATAGCTTTCAATGCTTCGTTTGCTTGTTTCCTTGAACGCTCTAGCTCTAGCTGTAGTGCTGAAAGTTGGGATGAAGCTTGTTCTGCTTTTTCATTCGCAACACGGAACTGTGCCTCTAAATCATCTTTTTCCTGAAATTATCAATTTTGCAAACATAGAGCATTTTCACAATTCTGGTTAGATGGATCTGGATCATTTCAAAATAGAGATCTAAGGTTGCTAAAGAACATAAGTTTAACTACTATCAGTGTACCAAAGTAGACTATTAATTTCAATAGATCTATATGCAAAAGAAGGGTATTTATCCCAAGATAAGAAATTTTTAAGAGAATAGAAACATATATCAAAGGAGATATGATCCTTTCATGAGATTGAAAGAAACTAAAGGGATTCAGCCAGTAATAAAGGTTAATGTCTTACATCACCCTTATAATCGATGAAAGAGTTTTTAGCTTTTTGTTCCAACAAACTCCAAAAGTTAGACATGATCAATACTACTAGAAAGTGGGTTCGATCTCCAACAATTCAAATCTTTCGTAACAAATACAGAAATTGTGTGTCATGGTGTCTGGCCAGCAGGCAAGGCCGATCATACAGAGGACAATCAAAATTTTAGAAAGCCTAGATCTGCAATTGAAGAGCAAGCGGTAGATGGACACCTTAATGAAGGTCAAAGAGATATTTTAATGGGTAAGTTTTATCGAACAGTGATTGAGGTGTGCCCTTTAAGTGTAAGTCACAAGGTAAGTCGAAACAAGATAGAATACATGAAGTGTAACTTTAGCACAAACGAGAGCGGCAACTAAAATAGTATGTGATTGAGGTGTGCCCTTTAAGTTAATGGGTAAGTTTTATCGAACGGTTGTTAGATCAACGCTACTATATGAACCACAATGTTGGGCTTTTAGAAAGGATCATAGTAGAAAGATGGGAATAGCGACATGGGAATACTTTGATGGTTGCAATGTCACACGATTCGTAATTCAGTTTGATTCGTTGTACGGACTCGGAATCGCGATTGGCTAGTTGACATATATGTTGTTAGTTCGCTTAGGTGTTTGGTGCATTTTATTTCGATGTATATTAAAATCAACATTTTATAATTTTAACCAAACACAAAATGAAATATTTACAATTGGATATGTACAATAATAATGGGACAACAATAATAAATAAGAGGGTATTAAATCTGACAATAAAATATTTACAGTTGTTGTTACCAGCACTTAAATGGTCTACTTTATTCTCTATTAACTGTGAGTAGCGCTTGATTGCACTATAAGATCCATTACATTGCAAGTTATAATAACACTCTAAACATTGAGAAAGAGCACCAATTATATTCCCAAATCCAAGTGATTCTAAATAATAGTCCCTATGTTCCTTACAGTTCTTCCTATTTACCATATTGGATCTTTTATTTGTTAGTCACCTTAAAAAACTTTCTATTTATATCACAAATTTTGGACATATTTAATCTTGGTTATCCTCATTTTAAGAATTTATTAATGCTTCCCCATATATTTTCCGCTCATTTCATTTTAACATTTTTATATTGATTATGGTCTCGACATATTTCACTATAACTTTATTTAAACATTCTTTTAAGGAAAATTTACTTTTAAAAATCCGACCTTTTGCTTGTTTACTTTTAAAAATCCCACCTTTCGATTATTTTTTAAAAATCCGACCTTTTGCCTCCGTTTTCTATTATAGAACATTTTTACGGTGACCTGATAAATTTGAAAATTCATCATTTTTTAAAAGAGAACAAGTAAAAGGTCGGGTTTTAAAAGAGAACAAGCAAAACGTGGGATTTTTAAACGAGAACAAGCAAAAGGTCGGATTTTTAAAAGTAAATTTTCATATTCTCTTTTTTTTAAATTCGAAATTAACCGGTTGTTCAAGTAAGTTAGGGAGGTTTGATCTATAAAAGAAAACGGAGGCAAAAGGTCAGATTTTTACAAAATAATCGAAAGGCGGGATTTTTAAAAGAGAGCAAGCAAAAGGTCGGATTTTAAAAGTAAATTTTCCTTCTTTTAATAGTTGTGGTTCCCATAAGTTTTCCACTAACTTTATTTTAATATTTTTTAATGCTTATGGGTCCCACTTTTCCTCCACTAAATTTATTATTCAATAAAACAATATATCGACTATCTAAAGATACTATTTTTTAATTCCCCTAAATATTCCTTTTGGGAACAACTTCAAGGAACGAAAAGAATACAAAATAACAAGTTCACAAGAAGTCTTTTGGTTTTGGGGGGTTTCAAGATTCACAGGTACTTTTGGAATCTTTTTTCTCAATCCTTGCCATCTTTACGTAAAACTAACTCCCTTTAACCATCACATCATCTTTAAATAGATAAATTTAGTTAGATAAAGCATTTAATCGTAATTACATGCAACAAATTCTATATAAAGTACGACTAATTTATTGCTAAATACAAAGAGGGGCCTATTAAATTTAACGCCCCAAAACATAAAAACGACCTATTAAAGGAGGGAAGGAGAAAGATATTGAATTTACCTTTTGAACATCTTGAATACGCTGTTTTGCCCTTTTATGAAGCCTGCTAAACTTGGAATCAAGCTCCGAATATTTATCATCACGTTCTTTGATTTCCTTCTCCATCTTTTGTTGAGCTGCAAAAAGGAAATAAAATCTTTAACATTATAGTATAGGTTAGTCTCCACATCAGATGGTCATTGTCTAGATCAGACTTTAAAGTTTCCATACTACAACAACCTATCACTGCATCTTGTACTCTGGCTAAAAATCTAATGACTCATGAAAAAGAACATATAAGGAAGTTAACCTCCAAGATCACCTAGTACTGCATGAGTTTCTTAAAAAAAAACCAGAACTCAATAACTGACCTTCAGCAAGTTTAGCTGAGAGCTCTTGGGCTCTAGCATCTGCCTCGGAATATGATTCTCTCAGGTGGCTCAGGGCTACTTCTGCAGCATTACATGTCTGCTTTTCTTCTAGTAATTCTCTATTCAACAACTCTATCTTTTCCTGCAAAGCCTTCACATCACCTAATGATATATTATCCAGTTCAGGTTTTTGATATTGTTGGGAAGATCCAGTTGATTCTGTGCCTATATATTGCATTTGAAGGTCCTTGATCTGAGATTTAAAATATTCGTTTTGAAACTTCAGCTCGATAATCATCTGGACAAGCTGATCATGGGTACTGTTAGGGCAAGAATCATCAGGATCAAAAACCCCATTCTCCTTGGGGTGATATTCATCCGAATTCATCTCAGCTAGTTGCTTAACCAACTTTAAATTATCTTCCGCTGTTGTTTCTACCAACCCATTGGTTGCCCCTTCCTGATCCACCATTTACCTATGAAGCGGCCAATTTTATCGACATGAGCTAAAATTATTATAAATTCATAGGCCCCATAATCACCAAAAGAAAGCACAGCACTATAAATACAATACAATTGTGTCTGTCTTAACACTGAGAAAAAAAAAGAAACAGAAAGCAATTCCACAGACTAACCTAAACTCGACATACGAAATGAGTAAATGCTCTTAGGCTCTTATAAACCGACATATAAAACCAAATTAAAGTAAAGACAATAATAACTTCAAAAACGTTTTCTTCTTCTTCTCCCCTCAATCATCTCTGATCACTAGATTATGAATACAACCAAACTACTTGAACAAGACTTGATTTATTTTGATTTATTTTTACAAGTTCATAAGCTATTTAGATTTCACACATGATGCATTACTAAATGCCAGTAACGAAAACAATCTGAATAAAAGCATGAATCCATAATGAAACTTTAATGGATAGCAATTTAGCAAATAACCCTAAAATTGGTTTCCTTGTCTCCCCTTCCTAAATCATCTACCCAATCACTGAAATATGTATGCGACCTAACTACTTAAACCCATAACTTTACCAACCTGAGCTTAAATAAACAAGAACTAGCTCAAGTTCATATAAGATGCCCCAGTTAAGACCTGCCTCCATTTCATACCCTCTCAAATGATGCATTCTCAAATGCCAACAATTACATCCTCAGTTTCTACTGCCAATGCACTTAAGACACTGACAGCTTGTTATTATGATTAAATGGTGGGATTGCTAATGCAAAGTTAATGTAATTTAGTTAAGAATACTACTTGAAAAGTTTATGATCATACTTTCCTTACTTCAATCATTTATTTTCTCCCCAAGATTCATTTGTGTCCATTACCACTTGGAACTTGGAAGGTATTATTAGGTGTTGAAAGAAAATTAAGAAGAAAACGCATGTTTGTGGATTACAGATTCAATACCATGGGAATGAGATATCACAGTTTATGAAAATTGACAATAAACACATTTTCATTATAACCATTGACGCCAATTCCCATATATCCTGTTCGAGTTATATTAATCCCATTTCCCCCAAACCCCAAAATTATGACATAATCACATTAGAAAAAACAAAAATCAAAATCCTCAAGCAAATCCTAAGATAAACAGCACAAGAAAATTAATTTAAATTCCGTAACCTAATGGTACGAATCTATCAAAAACCCTACTTTAAAAACCACTTCAACGCAATAAATTACAAACAGAGGTAAAGGATGACAGCGAAATTAACACAAACTTCATCATTAAATACTTATAAGCTTCTAAAATTAACCTACACAGCAACATACTATCGAATCAAATCAAAGCATGAATCAAATCAAATCAAATCACCAATGCAATGATCAATCACAGGGGTAAACAAATTGAATTAAACAACCGACAATCAAATCAAGCATCGGCTAAATGGAAATTGATTTAAGACCTCAAAATCAAAAAAGTTTAACTGACTTGAAGCAAAAAGATCGACGAAGAGTAGAATGTGTGATGCCTGAGAGTGGATCTTGCACTGCCGTATGCTCCTCGTTTAAGTTTTACGGTTTCTTTTCGGACAAAAGAGTTTTTTTTAATTGCATCTATTGACAATTTGTACTCATTTTATTTAGAATGAGACTTGAAATGAGACTTTAGGATGAGACTTGAATTGAGATTTTAAAAATAAATGTCCTATGTCCTTGTTTGCAAATGATAAAAAGGATAAGGAATTGGACAAAAATGGTTACATTTACAAAATTGTCCTTAAAACTCATGTGTTTCTTCACTTTTATTAATGGCAAAAAGGACATTTTATACCTTACTCAAGTCTCAACCCAAAATACCACCCTCCCCCTAAGACATTTTTTGTGGGACTTTAACCTTCTTAAATCCCAATCCCCAATCTTTGTTAATTCCCATTCCCTTCAAACAAACAAGGTAGTTTTTATAATCTTACCCCAAATTCCCAATCCCTAACCTTAATTCCCTCCTACCAAACACACCCTTAGGGAAATTTCCGTGGTACCAAAACTTTTTAAAAATCCATGCGGTGACTCTGAAGTATACGTAAATGTTCTATTATGACCTATTTGCACATAAAAACATTAACAAACGTTAATTTTGAAGCTTTATGGTTGTTGTATGCATACTTATGCGACTCACCATTCGAAATGTCATCAATTTAAATCTTTTTACCCAAAATATAACCCTCAAATCTACCATTTTTCATCCAAATCATATTGTTTTCCCGAATCCAAATATGGTAGAGTTTGAGTTTATATTTTGGGGAAAATGGTTGAGACTAATGAAATTTAAAATGGTGAGTCGCATATATAGGCGTACAACAACCTTAAAGCTTCGAAATTAATGTTTCTTAACATTTTGCTAACATTTTATGTGCAAAAAGGGTCATGATGGAACAATTTGGTAAACCTCAGCCTCAGGGTTACCATGTGGATTTTTTAAAAGTTTTGGTTACCACGTGGAAAACCCAAAACCTCAGGGTTACCACGTAGAATATCCCTTTTATTTAATTATAACATGAAAAATTATAAAATCGAAAAATTAATAAAATTCACATTGACACGATTTTTCGATTTTTAACAAAATCTCACATAAATATGTTTTAACGAATATCTTTACTTTTTAGTCATTTTATTTAATTAATTACTTTAATGATCTATATATTAGTCGGTTATTTCTTTCCCATGAACGACCTCTTTCCTAAATTTTGAATAACTAGACAGAATTCAAAATTGGGATGAATAAGACTTGGTTAACTTTTTTAATCTAACTTTTATCTCATTTGCTAAACAAACCCATACCTCATTTTGAAAATTTGATATGAATAAACAAAAAAAATAAAAAAATTTCGAAAAATGGTAAACTTTTGGAAATAATTTCCAATATAAGCAATTTGTTTTTTCCGAAAATGTGGTTTGGAGCTGTGTTGAGTTTCAAAAAAGACAAAGAATATGTTCGTTGTTACTAACAACGAACAAATTAAAGGTAAAAAATAGTGCAAGTGTTTGTATGCTGTTAGTAACATCATACAAACTCCTTGACTTTTTTTTGACTTTCAGTCTTTGTTCGCTGTTACTAGCATCGAACAACTCCAAACCGCAGTTTTGGGAAAAACTGCTTACTTTGGGAAATATTTTCAAAAGTTTAACATTATTCAAATTTTTTTTATTTTTGCTTATTCATTTCAAATTTTCCCTCATTTTTAGATTGGTGAGATGCTTATTTTGAAAAAAATTGGCGAAAACACTTAATTTGTTATTTTTTTAAAAATTTTCTATTCCATAAAAATGTCTACACAGCCAGAAAATTTGAAATGAATAAGATTATTTATCAAAAAAAAGCATACAATAAGATCATAATCAAATTTATTCTAAAACTAAGCGTGTAATTCCCAAACTTGAGGTTTAGGCTGTTCGCACTTACTAAGTGCGAATAGCTTCTTGTCTTAAAATCAGCATGTTGACCCTGTTTGACCTGTTCGCCTAAGTGCAAACAACCACTAGATTTTTTTTTACCAGCTCGCTTCTGTTCATACTTAATAACTGCGAACTAACCTGAACCTATGCTCTGGGGTATTAGGCGCTTATATTTAAAATAAGTTTGATTATGATCTTATTATATGCTTTTTTTTTTATAAATAATTTTATTCATTTCAAATTTTCACTCAGCCATGGGCTATGGGCCTATAGACAAGCAATAGGCCATTTGACATTATAAGCAAAGAGCCGAAGAATTGTCCTCGAAAGAACTAATAAATAAAAAAATTACCCATTTTACTTCAAACTCCAATAATCGTTTTTCTACAATTAGGGTTTCATTTCTGGTCTTCCCCCTTTTCCAATCTTCATCTTGGATTCTTGGTCTTGTTTCGTAGGCACAAGTACAACAATCATCTCAAACCATGTACGGTTCAAGCTATGGCTCAAATTACGGGTCTGGTTACGCCTCTAGAGGGTATGCTATCTTTTACTCCTCTTTTCATTTCATCATCTGTAACTATTGTTTTTTTTATGTGTGATTATATGTCGGACGAACTAAAGATTCAACTAGATTATGTTCATGTTTTGATTGAAGCTATTATGACTGATTTTGAAACTGATTTATTGATTTGTTTCTTTTATTTAAAATGGAGTTAATTGTTTTTTATGTCCGCTTATACGTGAAATTGACAAACTAAATGTTCAATTAGATTTTGTTCATGTTTTGGATCGAAGCTAATATGATAAATACTTTTGAAACGGATTTATTTAGTTGTTTAATCTTTAAATTGGGAGTTGTGGAATAAATAGACGAATGAGTAAAATTGACCTTTAATTTAATTGGAAGATAATTTTCACCTTTATCAGTAGTTGTTTTATTTGGTGCAAACCCTAATTAGTATTGATGGTGTTGTAAGAGCGAAATTGATTATTGAACATAGTTCCTTAATGGATTAACTTGGATTGCTTGCATTGAGAAGTTGCATTCACTAATCTAATAGGTATCTTCTATTTTTCACAATAATTACTTGAAATTCCTCCAAAATGCAAGCCTTTAATGATTAGAGATTTTCTCAATGAATTAGACTTTCTAACTTGAGATAATGAAGTGAACGGGTGGCCTAAACCCAAAAGACCATTGATAGTTGTTATTGTTTATGTTATGTTTTTTTTATGATCATTTACCAACTACAGCCTCTAAGTTTACTCAATTTTAAATAAACAGCCGCGAACTTTGTTTATTACCAACTACAGCCTCCAACTTAACAAACATGACATCGAGACAACCAAAAAAGGGTAAAAAATGAGTTTAAATGGGGTGTTTTGGCTGTCTCGATGTCATGTTTGTTAAGTTGGAGGCTGTAGTTGGTAATAAACGAAGTTTGCGGCTGTTTATTTGAAATTGAGTAAACTTAGAGGCTGTAGTTGGTAAATAATCCTTTTTCTTATGGTGTTTTGTTGTTTGGGTAGGTATGTTTATTTATATAAATGCATATTTCTATTCATTATAGAATTGAGACTTTAGGTATTACTCCTAGGAAATTGTGGGTTGGGTTTGGTTTTATTAACTGGTTAAGTGGGGGATTTTTTCTTTGTTGGGTATGTAAGGGCAATGTTGGGAAGCGGGGGGGTGTCGGACGGGTACGAGGTCGGCTCAAAGAGACAAAGAATGATGGACTCAAATCCATACTTCGCAGTGGGAAGCGGTCCAGCAGCAGGATATCAGCATTATGACTACAGAGGCAGCGGCTATCAGCCTTCTGGTTTTCCAGTGGTACGTCTCAGGGGTCTTCCATTTAACTGTACTGATATTGACATTCTGAAGTTCTTTGCTGGCCTGGACATTGTTGATGTGCTATTGGTCAACAAGGGTGGAAGATTTTCGGGTGAGGCATTTGTGGTGCTTGCCTCACCAGTGCAGGCTGGACTTGCCCTGAATAGAGATCGACAAAACATAGGCCGTAGATACGTGGAAGTTTTCAGGTGTAAGAAGCAGGACTATTACAATGCTGTGGCCGGAGAAGTGAATTATGAAGGCATCTATGATAATGACCACCCAAGCTCTCCCCCAAGCCGGTCCAGGAGGTCTGTGGATAAAGAGCAACTGGAATACACTGAGATTCTTAGAATGCGCGGTCTTCCTTACTCTGTGACCAAGGCGGACATACTGAAATTCTTTGGAGATTTCGATTTGACTGAGGACAAAGTCCATATTGCATGCCGTGCTGATGGTAAAGCTACTGGAGAGGCATATGTGGAATTCTCTTCTTCAGAGGAGGCAAAGAAAGCTATGTGCAAGGATAAGATGACCATTGGCTCACGTTACGTTGAGCTGTTTCCATCAACACCAGATGAAGCAAGACGAGCTGAATCTAGATCAAGGCAGTGACGAGTACATTTTAGCTGAAACTACTTATGTTCCTCCATTGTCAATTGCTAGATCAAGTCATACTCTTTTGGGTTGTTATCGTTACTTGTTATTGTACTTTGCCCGTTTGTTAGTGTAAACTTTTAAACTATGATGACCTACTCAATATACACATAGATTTGTGCTTTCGGTTTGGTTTGTCTAGCTGAATCTTCTCGGTGACATCTCTTAAGAATTTTCTGCAGACAGTCGAGCATCCATGCACATGAAAGACGGCCATTTCTCATGTCAGAAATCAGAATCTATCTGTTTATTGTTCCGGTTGCTTCTTTACGCGATATCTCATTGCTCCCTTTCTGCTTCGAGTTGCATGATGATTAGTTTTACAATGATGAATTTATCATTATTGTTCTATTTGATTTAGGTATATAAGCATTAATTCTCAAGCTAAGATACAGCTTCATCTGTTATTGACGAAATGTACTGCCTGGCTGCCTCTTCTTTTGCTTGCTACTTGCTACCTCCTCATATTAACGAGGAGCATGTGTTATTAGCTTTGAGTCTTGTCTAGTTGTCTGTACTATTTTCGATCCTATGGGCGTTTACATCAACTTGCAATTTAGCCTTTTTTTTTTATCCTCAATTTTTTAGCCAAAACTACGATTATCCAATCTATTGATGATCCGCCCAATTAAATCGAACAATTGATTGTTTTCAATGTTAGACAATATTTGATGGTTTGATTTTGTTTTGGGTGGATCATGTACGGGTTGGATTATTGATCTCAATCTTTTTTTTAAGAACTCTTCCTTGGTCTCTTGAAGATTAGTCCACCAGAAGTTGTATCTTTGATTCTTATAAGTAGGGATGTTTAAAATAGACTTGACAAACTGATATTCATCCGGTCTTGAATTAAATTCGACTATAATCCGACTTTAAAATCATAAACTAAGTAAAATTTAATGTGGAATCAAGATTTGATTTGAACGAATTCTTGATCTCAAATTGATTTGAATGACTGCTCAACTTAATGACTTATAAACTTTAGCACATTTTTGGATGATGCCTAGAGAACAATTTTTTATGATAGTCAAACAAAAAAAAAATTATTAGTGTCGTACGAATTTAACTTTTAATGACACCCATTTTTATTTTGTATTTTTGTATAATTCTATCCAAGTAACAGTAATAAATAATGTGACCAAGTGTCATATTGATTGTACGTATAGTACATGCCTTCATGATAGAAGAACCATTATGTTTGCGGGGCAATTCCATTGACAAGTTGACAAGTTGTTAAACCTAGTGCATGCATGCATGCATATTTTGATACTCTTTTTTTTTGTTTATCTTAAATTTTTGAAATATATATTGATTAGAAAATATATTTATGTAATATCTTGTTAGATATATTTTGAATTAAAATTTTTTTTATTATTCATGATGCATACTTAGAGATATTAAAACTTAAAATTTGCTAAATATTGCGTGCAAAAAGAAAAGTAGACAAATAAATTAAAAAGGAACGAAAGGAGTATAGTCTTAAATTAATTTGTTTGTTGAATTATAAAAGTTAAATTAGAAGAGTTGAAAAAAATAAAATTATTGTGATTTATTAATAACTTTTTTGATGAGGTATTTTTAAAGAAGAAACTTAATAATAAGCATATATATATATATATATATATATATATATATATATATATATATATATATATATATATATATATATATATATATATATATATATATATATATTAAAAATTTTTTAAATATTATATGTGAATTTTAAATCCAAACATATTATACTTTACAAATTTTAAAAGAGTATATCTTACCGTGTGATGTGCAATCTATATTTAAGGAATTGATGTCAATATTGATAGGGAATATTAATGTTTTGGTCTGAGATGTTTATCGTGATTTATGTGTTATGCAATCTCAATTTAGCTAATAGTTATATTTAATGTGGCAAATCTATATAAGAATATTATTTGAAAATTGTTCAACTTTTCTATAGAATTTATTACATATTTGTTTTTTTTTCATAAAATTTGATACATATTACTTTTAAGAGCACAATAAACTTTATTTTTTCATGATTCGTCCTATTATGCATTTAATATATTTTGTCCTATTCTACCTAAAACAAAATGATAAAGTTAATCAACTAACTTTATGTAGTAGTATTTGTTACTTCATATTTATGCATGTGACAGAGTAATATACTCGCTCCAATTGTCAATAATTATCCATTTAATTTTTAAGCTCTATCTAATATATTTATTTAATCCAAAATATTTTTAATTTTACATAATTAAAAATTATAAAAGGATTAATATTAATAATATTTACATTAAAACGAATCAAACAAAATCCCCTTGATTATATTTTAAAAATCCAAATTAATAGTTATTGATGAATAAAATTTGATATATTAAGAATGCTGTAGGTAGACATTTTAAATATTAAAAACAGGCATTAAAAATATGATAAGTAAGCAATAAAAATAATATAAATAGACATTAAACATACAATAAATAGTGAACTGGACTAAAAATACGTCTCTCAAAAGGACGGTATTTTAAAATACAGTAAATAAGACAATTGTACATATATAGTATATTAGTTTAACATTTCATTCTCCATGTCTCTTTTTTCTTCTTGAAAGAAAATAAGCAATCAAACCTTTGCAAAAGTGAGGTTAGTTAATTTAAAAGATAATATAAAACAAAAGTTTTGAACTTTGAAAAAAAATGCTTAAGTTTTGAAGATGGGTAATTTGATTGGTTGCTTTGGAGGAGGATCCGACCCACCCGTTTTACCTCCTGGAGCTGAAATTTTTACACCTACTTCTTCAAGTATTCCTCCCCTCTTCTTCTTCTTCTGCAAAATCTGCATTATATTAGTAGTTTTTTATGGGTCGGGTCTAAATCATTTGTGGGTGTGTAAATTGTTTGATTAATGCTCTTATTTTCTTAAGTTTTGTTTTTTAAATCATTTATTGTTCCTATTTCATAATTTTTACTTTATTGGGGTTGAATATTATTCTCTTAAATGTTGATTATATGATTTTGTTTAATAATTGTACTTTTTGTGTTTAATAAGCTTTCTTGGTGTTACTTTTTTGCATTAGATTAAATAAATGTAATTGCTTTTTTATGGGTTATTGTTTTTGTTTCACAATTACAGCTTTTTTGGGCTCTTTGTATCACAATTATACCTCTTTTGGGGTTAAAAAAGCTTTCTTGGTGATTGTATCTTTAATGGGTTATTGTTTTTTTCTCACAAATTTACCTTTTTGATGTTAAAAAAGCTTTCTTGGTGATTACTTCATTATCTTTCTTCATCATATGTGAGTATGAATGTATGATTGTAATTTTTGATGGGTTATTGTTTTTGTTTAAAATTTGTACCTTTTTTGGTATTAAAAAAGCTTTCTTGGTGATAATTATCTTACTTCATTATATGTGATTGTATATTTGATGGGTTATTGTTTTTGTTTAAAAATTGTACCTTTTTAGTGTTTGGATAAGTTATCCACATCGACAAATTAATAATGGGGTGCACATTTTATAAGCTATTGAGACATTCTTCCCATGGTCATATGGTTTTGGGATGCTATATTATATCTTCTTGGTTTATGAACTGTGTGCATCTCGTGTCTTCCTGTTAACGTGCTAACATTCACAATAAGTCCAGCCTGATCTACCATTTAGTTGTTAAAAATAGCTTATTATCTTAGTTCATCACTATATATGTGATTGAATTTTTTTATGGGTTATTGTTTTTGTATCATAATTGTTCCTTTTTTGGGTTAAAAAAGCTTTCTTAGTGATGATTATCTTCCTTTATCATCAAATATGATAGTATTTTTCATGGGTTTTTTGCAGGAAATTCTGGTATAAACACATGTAGTCAAGGGTTTTCAGAGAGTAGTAGTTCAGGAATTAGTGGGTTTTCATTTGGAGATAATGTTACTTGTGAAGAGTCATTTCCTAGTGGAGAATTGTTGGATAAACCCAATTTAAAGGTTTTCACTTATTCTGAGCTGAAATGTGCTACTAAGAATTTTAGGCCTGAAATACTTTTGGGTGAAGGAGGATTTGGGAAGGTGTACAAGGGTTGGATTGATGAGAAGACTAAAAATGGGTTGAAGATTCCTGTTGCTATCAAGAAATTGAATTCTGGGAGTATGCAGGGTTTTGAAGAATGGCAGGTAATCAATTTCTGTCAACCAACTCAACCAAAAGCTTAAGCTGATGGTTATACTCTTAGACGCCCCATCACACGAGAGCTATTGGGCTAGAAGTGTGGATGCGCATATGCGCTGAACATTCCACTTTAAATGAGGGGTGGTTGAGATTCGAATCCATGACCTCTTGTCACGTTGATTTCTGATATCATGTCAAGGAACCAACTCAACCAAAAAGCTTAAGCTGACGGTTAAGTTCTCAGAATATGTTATATACTCTTAATTTCTTCTTATCTAGAACAATAAAGCAAAGTTTCAATGTTTTACCCTAAATTTGTTCTCACAATCATTATTTTGCCCATTCCCACCAAAAATGGAATATAAAATGAACTTGGACTTTGCAACAAGTACAATTTGATCAGGAAAAAAGTTGCTCCACGGGAATTTGAACGAAATAAATGTGTGAATGAGATGAAAAAATAAGGAAACCGTAGAAATTTTAGATGCGATAGATTTCCACGAGAGTAATTTTGGTTAGTGTAAATTGATGTAAAGCATCATTCGTACTTTTGCCCAAATTTAGGAAAACGTAAGTTAGTGGATAGGAACTAAAAGTTGGAGTAAAGGTTTGCTCCACGGGAAATTGAGGGAAATGTGTGAATGAGATGAAAAAATATGGAAATTGTAGCAATTTTAATGAGATAGATTTCCACGAGACAAAGGAAGTAATTTTGGTTAGTGTAAAATGTAGATTGATGTAAAGTGTCGTTCGTAACAAATGTGAACCACAAATAGCTAGATACGCAAATTTGGCATGTGTGGTGAACTGATCTGTCCAATAAGATAATGAGACACTTGTGGTAACATTGAAAGTTTACTGAGCACTTATGTAATTTTGAACCATAAATAGCTAAATACCCAAAAAATATTGTACAATTGTTGAAATTTAGGTATCATTTATGTGCAATATTAGTAAAAGTAGTCAATAAATTAGGAATTATTATGCACCTACTAGTACCAAGGAAGAAAATTACCTTTTAGAAAGTTGGTGGATGGTGGAGAGGTAGTTAATGTTGTCCTACCCAGTTTTGTGACTTTGGTTTCTCATGTATACTGTTGCTAATTGCTATGACCTGTTTTTGTAGTTGCATTTAATAAATCATGTTTATTCCAACAAATTAACTATGTGGAAAAATATTGGATCTTTTGATCAGGGTAAAGTTTCGTATATCCAATCCGTGGACCCCACTCTGGGCAGGAGCCACTTTATGGCATTGGGGTAATAGAATGTTATTGTTTAGATATCATGGTATTAACTTAGGGGGTGTTTGGTATGTGAACAGAAAATGTAAGGGAAAGGGAATTGATAAAGAGAGGTAAGGGTAAGGGTAAGAGTTGTAGTTATTTGTTGTTTGGTATAACAATGTAAGGGAAATACTTGTTTATAGCAAAAATTAAATATCAATATAGGAAGCAGTAACAGTAAAAAATGAAAAGTTTTCTAAAATTTTTTAAAAAAACCAACTAAAATAAAGAAAAAAACAGGAATAAAGTGAAGAAAGAAAATTGCTACAGATTACTAATATGCAGTTGAAGAATAGGGAGGAAAAAAAACAACTGAAAAAAACCCAAATTATTTGAATGAGGAAGGAATCTGAATTAGGAAGATGTATTAGAATAAGGGAAGAAAGAAAAGTAAAAAAATGACATCAAAGAGTAATGGAATCTGTTACTGGTGTACTTCGGGCGGTATTAATTTGATGGATTCGATTACCGCCAAGTAACGGAAAGCATTAACTAACCTCTCCAACCAATCAGGTAGTAACGTAATCAGTTGTTTGAATCCCTTTGTTGCCTTCAAAATTTGTGTACCAAACACCCCCTTAATCTAATACATCTAATAATTGTTTTGATGTATACTAACTAAGCCAAGATGATTGAACTAACTTCATGCCACTTTTGACCAAGTTTTCACCATTAAAAAGAAAAGATTGGAATTTGGAAGTTTTTCTTCTTGAAGTTTTGCTTCAATGGGGATGAAGTTTCAAATGAATCATGTTATGACCAAGCAAATGCAAGAACGAAATAGATAGCAAATAATAGATATCATACACAGAGATTTAACGCGGTTCACTAACAATGTTTTAGCTACGTGATTGATTTATGCAGTCGGAGGTTAACTTCTTGGGAAGGCTATCCCACCCTAATCTTGTGAAGTTATTGGGATATTGTTGGGAGGACAAGGAATTGCTTCTTGTGTATGAATACTTGCCAAAAGGAAGCTTGGAAAACCATCTATTCCGAAGTAAGTTCTATATATTGATTGATTGTTGGTTAATTGTTTTATGGTCGGAAATGCTAGGATCCTTTATACAACCTGTCTCCTGAGAGACCGTCTTTCTGAGAGACGCCTTTCAGGCCCAATCCATTAAAGCGTATTGCCTACATTTACTCTATATTTTCCCTAATGGACCAATCTAATTAGAGATAGAGACCGTCTTTCACAAGAATTTGTGTTATATTTATATGTAGGAGTTACCTCCATGGAACCAATAAGCTGGAATAGGCGGATGAGCATAGCGTTGGGAGTTGCTCGTGGCCTAGCCTTTCTGCATAATTCGGACACACAAGTGATTTATAGAGATTTCAAGGCCTCAAATATACTTCTTGATGTGGTATTGTGAATGTTTATATTGTTTTCCTAGTTTTAACTTGGCTTTTGTCACAATAAATGTTTAGTTTAAGCTACAATCAATAATGAGAATGGAAGAAATCCACTCATTATTTAAATGAAAATTTACTCAGAATAATTCAATCTTTTACTGATTTCCTTATAATAATCCCAAAATTTTGATTAAATATGAATAATCCTAACTATATATGGTGTTTGCTAAGAATGCACCTAGGTAACCTCTTACGTATACAACAAGTCTTTTTGCATAAAAAATGTAAATACAAAATTAAAGAATTATAAGATGGAAAAAAAAGTAAGATTATTTTTGGTTTTTTTTTTTTTTTTTTTTTTTTTTTTTTTTTTTGTAGCAATTAACCGGTAAAAACCGGTCACCATTTGACAACAATATTCTTGGGTATGTGACCCTATTTGAGATTATTAATAGTTAATCAAAAGTTGAGATTATTAATGGTAGCAATATGCGATTACCCCAATGTCTGATGGCTCCCATCTAAACGAGGTTAGGAGGAGGAGGGGGGTTGATTATAAGCGACCTTACGCTTGTAATTTTGTAAATACAAAGAAGTTGTTTTCTATTGACTTTTAATTTGCTAACATTATCAGCAACTTCACGTAAATAAGAAGTACAAATGGTTAGCATCATTTAACTAAATATCATTTTAATTCGAATTCAAAGAACTATAATTCTTTGGCTTTATCGAATATGAACAAATTAATTGTTTTTAATAAAATTAGAAGAAAAAGCTCATGTTTTTCAGGTGTTCTTATGTTTCCATTGTTACTCTGGTGTGGATGCAGAATTATGATGCTAAGCTATCAGATTTCGGTTTAGCTAAATTAGGGCCGTCTGGTGAAAAGTCACATGTGACGACTCGAATCATGGGCACCCAAGGGTATGCTGCTCCGGAGTATATTGCTACAGGTAAGCTAATGCAAATTAATATCTAAATGTCCTTCAGACACCTTGCACATGCCCTTAACGACATCTAGTTGTGTGCATTTAGATCCTAGACCTATTATATTGACACTAGAGGTGTTCATTCGGGTCATCGGGTGAAGTCGGATTCGGTTCCTAGGTCAGGTAATTATCGGGTCATCGGGTTTGTTTTGAACACCTCTAATTGACACTATCATTGGTTGGAGGTACCGATAGCGAATAGGGTGACATTTTTGCTAAAGAGGGATCTCGTCATGGCAGCTTACGAGCTAAGTGCATGGTCGGAAGTGCGAGGAAACGAAGCGCCACTAGGCCAGAGCCGAACGTTGGTTGTGAATTGTGATGTTCAACAAGATTGTAGGAGTGTTGATTGACCATTAGCTTATTTTTTCGTAGGTTACTTATATGTTAACAGCGATGTGTATGGATTTGGAGTCGTGATGCTCGAGATACTAACCGGGTCGCGAGCACTTGATTTCAGCCGCCCAAAAGGGCAGCAAATTCTTGTGCAATGGACGAAGCCTTATCTCTCGAACAAGAGTAAGCTTAGACTCATTATGGACCCTCGACTTGAGGGTCACTATTCACTCGAGGCAGCATTCAACTTGGCTCAACTCGCAGTAAAATGCATCAAACTTGATCGGAAAGCTCGCCCTTCCATGAAAGACGTGGTCGAGATGCTACAAAAAATTGAAGCCATCAAGGTCAAGGACGGTAGCCTTCGTTCTCCTTACCGTCCTTTAAACAATGGCTCGAGGACTAAGAGGGGATCTTAGTCATCGAATCGGCCGTGGAACTGTTAAATGTAATCTATAGTACAAGTTTTTTCATGAAATTATCCCAAAATACATGATTGCAATCTATTGTTTATGAGCTATTTATTTAGCATGTGAGCAATTTTTTGTCACTGATGTTTATCATCAGATCATGTTAGATTAGAAATGGTTTAGTTTAATGAATGTATTTTGAATCTATTTATCGATTTTTCGTGTTACCTTCAACTTATTTTATACTCACTCTGTATCTTTGAATTTGCTATGTTATATACCCGTTTGTGTAACATAACAAACTCAACAATGGAAAAGTTTAATGTGTATAAAAATTCAATCACATATAATGATAAGCTAAGATAATAATCAACAAGAAAGCTATTTTTAATACCAAAAAAGCTTTTTTAATACCAAAATTCAAACAAAAACAATAACCCATCAATCCAATCACATATAATGAAGAAGTAAGATAATTATCCCCAAGAAAGCTCTTTTAATACCAAAAAAGGTATAATTTGAAACAAAAACAATAACCCATCAAAAATTACAACCACATTCACTTGTGATGAAGAAATAAAGTAATCACTAAGAATGATTTTTTAACATCAAAAAAGTACATTTGTGAGATAAAAACAATCATCATATCATCATACATGCATTCTAATAAAGATGAAGCAAAATGACAAATGTCGCAATCAGAATGATTTTGACAATTGGATAATCATATATCATACATTTTAATAAAGATGAAGTAAAATGGCAATTGGCGCAACCAGAATGATTTTGACAATCATCATACATTTTAATAAAGATGAAGCAAAATAACAATTATCGCAACCAGAATGATTTTGACAATTGAATAAATTTGATTGGATGAATATGCTGACAAATCAAATTAAGTATTAAATTGTATTATTTAACTAATACGTTAAATAAGGAAATCTAGCAGTCATATATTTTAATAAAGATGAAGCAAAATGACAAATGTGGCCACCAAAATGATTTTGACAATTGGATAAATTTGATTGGATAAATATGCTGACAAATCAAATTAAGTATTAAATTGTATTATTTAACTTATACGTTAAATAAGGAAATCTAGCAATTAGTTTTAATTTGACAATTGCCCATATATCATAACATGAGCTAGTCTTGTAAGAGACCGTCTTTTAGAAAAACGACTTCAAAACAAAAAGCACATATCTTAGGGAGACATTCTCCATCACCACAATTTGTGTTATACTTCTTCTGGTTTTTATTAGTTGTTACAGATAGTGATATGTTGCGAGGAGAAATATCACTACCTATAACAATTAATAAAACCAAAGGAAGTAAGTTATAACATTAACTTAGAGAAATGTACTTGTGGCTGTGAAGAAGAATTTTCAATATATTTTCTTTAGGGAAATTCTACATGATAAGCATCAGGTTAAGAGAAACGCCTGTTACAACTAATCTTATTTTTGTTTCTTCATGGTAAGCACCAGGTTAAGGAAACTAACTGCCGTAACTATATGAGCTAAAAAGCGTTTGAATGGTCGTTAAAGAGTGAAATTACCATATTGCCCTTGTTTAATTCTCTATATATGCAAGTCAACAACCCACTATTTTATCGATTTGAAATGTTGTCTCACATGTAAAGTATTTCCAATACTTGATACCTCTTTTAAAGGTTACTTTGTTATTTTTGTTGCAGAAAAAGGAGGGACAATCCCAAATTATTAAGATATAATGATCCCAAATTCCATAATATTAATCATTCATATCTTTAAAAAAACCATCAGTTACACAATTTTATTTTTATTTTTTTGGAGTAATCACCAAATAGTAGCCATCAAAGAACTTGAAAATTAAGGTTCATCAACATAAATATGATTAATCACATAATTGTTTGTCATTGTCAAGACAACAAGCAATTTAGGTAAAGGTTCATCATCATCATACCCAGTGTATCCTGTTTATAGAAGACTATGATTAAAGAACGATGGCAAGCTCATAACCATATAGGAGAGTGCAATTAAAGAGTCCCCGGCTCGAGAACGGTTTTCTAGAGCGAGAAACGTTAATTTTATTATTATTACCTCAAGTTAATGAATTGGGAGTTATATTGTGGGATAAGACTACCTAAAGTTGAGATTATTCTTGGTTAATTGATAAATGAGATTATTGTAGGAAAATAAAAAAAAAAAGGATTATTAAGGGTATATACCTTTTTGGGGTTAAAAAAAGCTTTCTTGTTGATTATATCTTTAATGGGTAATTGTTTTTATCTCACAAATGTACATTTTTTGATGCTAAAAAAGCTTTCTTAGTGATTACTTTATTTCTTAATTAATCATAATAAGTGAATGTGGTTGTAATTTTTGATGGGTTATTGTTTTTGTTTCAAATTATACCTTTTTTTGGTATTAAAAGGATAAAGTTAGTAAATAACGGTTATTTGTGAAGTTAACAAATCATCACTATGTGGTAAGATTTAATAGGGTGAGAGTTTTGTGATTTTAATTTACCTTAATTTTTTGATTTTGTTTATTTTATATTAATATTTTTGTTTTTTATGATGATTTACAAATCACGATTATTGATTAGAAATTATTATATTAAAAGAGCTTTCTTGGTGATAATTACCTTACTTCATTTATGTGATTGGATTTATGGGCTATTGTTTTTGTTCAAAAATTGTACCTTTTTAGTTAAAAATAGCTTTCTTGTTGATTATTATCTCAGTTCATCATTATATGTGATTGAATTTTTATACACATTAAACTTTTCCATTGTCAAAAGTAGTACATGTTGAATTTGTTATGTTACGCAATTGGCAGCGAGATATTTTTATACATAACATAGCAAATTCAAAGATACAGAGAGTATAAAATATTGATTAATATCATCATCATCATCATCATCATTCCCAGTATATTCCGCTCATAGAAAAACTATGGACTGAATCTGAAAAGGGAAGGACGGCGACAATTCAAAGCCTGAGCATACTTTCCATAATTAGGACACATTGATTATGATGATACTCCCTCCGTTCTTTTTTGATTGTCCACATTACTATAACGGGTAGTTTCATATGTTTGTCCTATTTCCTAAAATGGAAAGTTTTGATACCCTCTTTTCACCCCCTTTCTCTCTTCTAATATCCCATTTATAATAATTAATTTATATTTTCTCTCTCATAATATCAATACAATCATTAATTCATACCACTATTATAATAAAATATCTCCCTCTCTCTTCTAATATACCATTTATAATAATTAATTTATATTTTCTCTCTCATAATACCAATACAATCATTAATTCACACCACTATTATAATAAAATAATACCCACAATCAACAAAGATTCCCACCATCTTAATCAGTGGCGGACCCAGGATTTTCGTAATGGGGTAGCATAATTTTTTTATTATTTCAAATTACAATAAAACAATTTTTTGCATCACATTGATAAAGCATGATATCGAAGAATGCATAAAAAAGGCAAAATAACTAAAATAACTAGTCACTGGAATTATAATAATAAAAAAATTTAGGGATATTCTACGTGGTAACCCTGAGGTTTTGGGTTTTCCACGTGGTAACCAAAACTTTTTAAAAATCCATATGGTAGTCCGGAGGTTTACCAAATTGTTCCATCATGACCTTTTTGCACATAAAATGTTAGCAAAACGTTAAGAAACATTAATTTCGAAGCTTTAAGGTTGTTGTACGCCCATATATGCGACTCACCATTTTAAATGTCATTAGTCTCAACCATTTTCCCCAAAATATAAACCCACACTCTACCATATTTGGATTCGGGGGAAAAAAATATGATTTTGATGAAAAATGGTGGAATTGAGGGTTATATTTTGGGGAAAAAGGTTCAAACTGATGAAATTTCGAATGGTGAGTCGCATAAATATGCATACAACAACCATAAAGCTTCAAAATAAACGTTTGCTAACGTTTTTATGTGCAAAAAGGTCATGATGGAACATTTACGTAAACCTCAAGGTTACCGCGTGGATTTTTTAAAAATTTTGGTTATCATGTGGAAAACCCAAAACCTTAGGGTTACCACGTGGAATTTCCCAAAAATTTAAAACTAATTGAATTACTTGTTCACATGTTATATTTTTTCCAATTGACATTTTAGACTATGGTTCAGACATAATTCATTTAAGAGAAAATCAAATTCTAAGAATTTTGATGAAACAAATTACTCTAATATATCAATCTATCTATTCTTTTTATACGATATATACTAATAATACAGATGCAATAAGGACATGTGTCGACTTTATAGTAAAAATTTTCCCGCTCTTTTCAAGTTCCAATTAGGCAACAATTTTTTGGCATATCATGTAATATCTTTCTTATTAGATTAGTTTAATCAATTAGTTAACAAAGATTTTAAACTATAACTTATTTATCTTCAAAAAAAAACTATATCGTATTTAACTTTGTACCAAATACAATCAATTAAGATATTGAGTATCTTTTAATTACAATGGATAATAATCGGATGAAATATTAGTTATTCATGTAAAAAATATACTTTCAATAAGTTAGTTTTGAACATTTATAGTTTCAATATAATTCAGGAGTTATATAATGACTCAATTACATATATATAATTATAAATTTAAAATTAAATAATTTATAAACCGTAGCTAGCACGGAAATTTATCTAGATGAGTGACATTAGGCAACTCGCCAATGGTAGAGCGATGAATAGATAGGGAAAAGAAACCAAAGAACTAAAGGGGCGATGACCTTTAGCCTTTTAATTAAAACCGTTTTAACATTAATTGTTAGTACATGTATTAATGAGAGGCAATTTAATGTCAAGATTTGTAAATTGGTACAATGGTAAGCGCGTTTCAGTAACATTATACGTGGTTGCAAGTTCGATCTCTGCTAGCAACATTTGTTCAATAATTTTTTTGATGGGGTTGCACATGCAACCCCAAGTTTCATGCTAGGTCCGCCCCTGGAGGGAGTAGTGAAGATGATGACACAAATGATCATAAAATTTTATGCTTTATAATTAGACATTCATTTTACTATATTTTAATATGCCTTAATTTTTTTTAATTCTACATAAATTAGTATTTAAAAAGTGGTGAGAAAACATTTTTATTTTTTGTTAATAGGATAAATTTTTTATTAAAACTTACACGAAAAAATTAATGTGAATGAGAGGAAAAGTATACAACGAGATTGGTGACAATTTCTTTCCACACTATTGAGTACTAGAAATAGACATAATTGGAATATTCATTCTTTTTCAATTCTTTGGTAAATCAAAGGGTTCACGTAATCGTTTTGATTCAAAAGAAGTACTAGACGTACTAGACGTTCGTTAATCGTGATAGTGTTATTGGGTCAATCGGCCCCAAATTTGTGGGTTAGGTCAAAGGGCCCAACTGATTCAGTCAAACCCACCTCTAAGGTGAAATTACTAAAATACCCCTGGGACAGCCAACCAGGTCATTTATTGCTCTATAAATACCCGCATTTATGATCAGTTATGGTATGCTTTTTCTCTCCCTAAAATTACTCTTCATCTCTCTAGTATTCATTACTCGTTTCACTTACCGACCACTGACTTGAGCGTCGGAGAGGCTTTCCGGGAAACGCCCCCGGACAAGCTAACTCTGTTCGTTTTGCAGGTATTCTGCCTGCGATCAAGTATTCAGACCCCTTCAAAATTCTTGAAGACTCTACCTTCCGGTCAGGGAGATTGACCCGATTTCTACGCAGAAACATTTGGCGCCGTCTGTGGGGAGAGATAAGCGCCTTCCTTTTCACCCACACTCCCACAACGAAAAGTCATGAACTCCAAGAGAAACACGAGAGCTAACACCAGGCAGTCTGAACACCATTCTGCCAATTCTGTCCACGATCAGGATCCGAATGCTAATGTTCAGCCGCCTGACTTCATCATGAGGCAAGACTTGGATGCCTTTGCCGCGACAATCATTACCCGTTTTCAAGAGTCAATTCAGCAGGCAGTCAAGACTCTGCCATCTATCCTTCAGCCTCAACAACAAAGCATCCGCTATTCTACTCGTCGTCAGACGGAACAAATCCCAACACTTCAAAGGGAGGCCCCTAACTTTTGGGCAGGGGATATCGCTGAAAGTCAGGAGATGTCCCCACAACGAGAATATGTTCATGAACAAGTTAACCCTCAGGTTTTGGGAAGTCGACAAGTGCTGAACTCGGCCTTCTATCCTAGCCGGATTTCGAGAGGTCAAGTTCGGCAGGAGAAGACACGCCAGGATCCTAACCGGATACCTAGGCAATTTGGAAGTTCGAGATTTGATGCCCGAGAAATTATCAACTAAAAGAAAGCAAGAACAAGATGCAAAAACTTATCTTAACTCCCGGAGGCATGGGAAAGATCCTGTTGAAGAATCTTACCACAGCCCAGTCTATCAAGAAAGGTATGATTATGCCCGAGAAGACTATATTAGAGACGAATCAAATTCGGCTCCTACCATCTTCAAAACGCCTCTATCGGTACGTATAGTTGCTGTTTCCTAACCGGAACAAAGTCAAAGTACCCGCCATCAAGTCATTCGACGGGTCAGAAGACCCCGGTGAACACATAGCATCCTATCGGGCTCACATGGCTGTAAGTACCACATGCGAAGCTATGCTCTGCAAGTTCTTCCCTACCACCTTGTCCGGGTTAGCACTAAACTGGTACACGTCCCTACCACCTGGGAGTGTAGATAGTCTCGCCGCTCTTACAACTTTATTCCTTGATCACTTTGTTGCTTCCAAAAGGCAGAAGAAATCCAATCTACACTTGACGTCTGTAATACAGAAGGAGGGGGAGTCTGTCACCTCTTATATTCAAAGATTTCATGAAATTTTATTAATTCCCGGGGCCACTAATGCAACCACGGTCCCTGCCATTATCAATGGTGTGAGAACATCCAAGTTGAAGTGGAAGTTACTAGAACATGATATCATCACATGTTCAGAGGCCATGGACATTGTCCAACGATTCATTTGGGCATTAGACATCTGCCCACCCTTAGATTCAAAAAAGAAAAAAGACAAGTCTGCGAGATTTAGGGCTCATTAGCCCAAGTGTCCTTGGGGTTTAATGACCCCTCACTCAGGAGCCGGACACCTTAGGAGGAGGTTGGCTCAACATATTCGGCACCCACCTAACTCGGCAGGTATATAATCTGTTCGACCCCTTCCCTAGATGGACTCCATTGGGGTACGAACTATGTTTCAAACTTGGGGCTCACCAACACAAGTGTCCTTGGGGCTTATTAGCCCCTCACTCAGGAGCCGGACACCTCAGGAGGAGGTTGACTCACTCTATTCGGCACCTGCCTTACTCGGCAAGTACATACCCTGTTCTGCCACTTGGAGAATGTATTCGGACACCCCAAAGGAAGGGGTGCACCTATTCCATCATATCTGCCGCCTGGAGAATGTGTTCGGACACCCCAAGGGAAAGGGGTGCACCTATTCTGACATATCTGCCACTTGGAGAATGTATTCGAACACCCCAAGGCAAGGGGGTGCAACCATTCTGCCATATCCTATCCCGCCACTTTGAGAATGTATTAGGATACCCCCATGAAGAAATGGTACCCCTATTCGGCCAGTCAAGTACTCGGCCAACATGGTATTCGGCCCTTCCCTTGGATGGACTCCATAGGGGTCCGAATCACTTCTCATACTTAGCTAACTTGCCTAAGTATCCCTTCAGAGGAAGGAGCCGGACACCTCAAGGAAGAGGGTGGCTCCCCTATTCGGCCAGCCAAGTACTCGGCCAACATGGTATTCGGCCCTTCCCTTGGATGGACTCCATAGGGGTCCGAATCACTTCTTATACTTAGCTAACTTGCCTAAGTATCCCTTCAGAGGAAGGAGCCGGACACCTCAAGGAAGAGGGTGGCTCCCCTATTCGGCCAGCCAAGTACTCGGCCAACATGGTATTCGGCCCTTCCCTTGGATGGACTCCATAGGGGTCCGAATCACTTCTTATACTTAGCTAACTTGCCTAAGTATCCCTTCAGAGGAAGGAGCCGGACACCTCAAGGAAGAGGGTGGCTCCCCTATTCGGCCAGCCAAGTACTCGGCCAACATGGTATTCGGCCCTTCCCTTGGATGGACTCCATAGGGGTCCGAATCACTTCTCATACTTAGCTAACTTGCCTAAGTATCCCTTCAGAGGAAGGAGCCGGACACCTCAAGGAAGAGGGTGGCTCCCTATTCGGCCAGCCAAGTACTCGGCCAACATGGTATTCGGCCCTTCCCTTGGATGGACTCCATAGGGGTCCGAATCACTTCTCATGCTTAGCTAACTTTGCCTAAGTATTGAGTATAAAAGAAGGAGTCGGACACCTCAAGAAGGGAGGGTGCCCTATTTGGCCTTGCACGTATTCGGACACCTCAGGAAGGAAGGGTGCCCCTATTCGGCCTTGCACGTATCCGGACACCTCAAGAAGGGAGGGTGCCCTATTTGGCCTTGCACGTATTCGGACACCTCAGGAAGGGAGGGTGCCCTATTCGGCCTTGCACGTATTCGGACACCTCAGGAAGGGAGGGTGCCCCTATTTGGCCTTGCATGTATTCGGACATCTCAGGAAGGGAGGGTGCCCCTATTCGGTCTTGCATGTATTCGGACATCTCAGGAAGGGAGGTTGCCTCTATTCGGCCCCTTCCCTGGATGGACTCCATAAGGGGTCCGAATTGTTACACACTTAGCTGACTGGTCTAAGTGTCCTCCTTATTCGACCCCTTCCTTGGATGGACTCCACAAGGCGTCCGAATTGTTACACACTTAGCTAACTGGTCTAAGTGTCCTCCTTATTCGACCCCTTCCTTGGATGGACTCCATAAGGGGTCCGAATCGTTACACACTTAGCTAACTCGTCTAAGTGTCCTCCTTATTCGACCCCTTACATGGATGGACTCCATAAGGGGTCCGAATCGTTACACACTTAGCTAACTCGTCTAAGTGTCCTCCTTATTCGACCCCTTCCCTGGATGGACTCCATAAGGGGTCCGAATCGTTACACACTTAGCTAACTCGTCTAAGTGTCCTCCTTATTCGACCCCTTACATGGATGGACTCCATAAGGGGTCCGAATCGTTACACACTTAACTAACTCGTCTAAGTGTCCTCCTTATTCGACCCCTTCCTTGGATGGACTCCATAAGGGGTCCGAATCGTTACACACTTAGCTAACTCGTCTAAGTGTCCTCCTTATTCGACCCCTTCCCTGGATGGACTCCATAAGGGGTCCGAATCGTTACACACTTAGCTAACTTGTCTAAGTGTTCTCCTTATTCGACCCCTTCCTTGGATGGACTCCATAAGGGGTCCGAATTGTTACACACTTAGCTAACTTATCTAAGTGTCCTCCTTATTCGACCCCTTCCTTGGATGGACTCCATAAGGGGTCCGAATTGTTACACACTTAGCTAACTTGTCTAAGTGTCCTCCTTATTCGACCCCTTCCTTGAATGGACTCCATAAGGGGTCACACTGCCTTCATTTTTTAATCAAATGGAAGAGACAATTTTTAGAGCTTAATAATGAAGGCGTTACTTGATAAAGAAAAAGTAGTAATTCGGCCTTCACTTTCCCATAAATCTGGGTTGGTATTCGGCCTTCACTTTCCCATAAATTTAGAATGGTATTCGGCCACTCACTTTCCAAGAGCTTGATATTGCATTCGGCCACTCACTTTCCAAGAGCTTGATATTGCATTCGGCCACTCACTTTCCAAGAGCTTTATAAGGCATTTTTAATCAAATGATGGGTTGGTATTCGGCCACTCACTTTCCAAGAGCTTGATAAGGCATTTTTTAATCAAATGATGGGTTGGTATTCGGCTACTCTTACAATAATATTCGGACACCGCTTAATGATTGAGGGGTACCCATTCGGCCTCTCAAGGTATTCGGCCTTATATATTTGACCATATCTTCCATTGATGTTCGGCTTCGTCGTCAGGTTTTAGTTATTCGGCCCTTTTAATTGCCGACGTGATTCGGCAACTTCGTAATCTCTACGGTCGTTGGAAGTAGTTCGGACCCACCCAACGCCTAGCTAGTCCGAATCTGCATCATCGCCACTTTTGTGCTAGCTCCCGAGTAGTTTGTTAATAGGAGGTTATCATCGACGTGATTCGGCATCAGTCATCTTTAAAGTATTTTAAGTAATTCGGCACCCTTGTGGGATGAATAAAGGAGCCGAGTCCAAGCTTTTTCAAAGGACTACCTCCAATTCGTGATACACGGGCGGCGCTCGATCCTTATCAATAACATTGCATTCGGCCTCCATTTTTCTTAATCAAATGAAAGAGACACAATTTTTAGAGCTTGATAGCCGTTATTTACTTGTTGCCCACGAACTATCAAGGTTGAATACCAGTACTGCTTCCACGGCTCCATTGATCTATTGAAGGCAGGTATTTGTCTCATTGAAATTTAATGCCACAATTCATCTTATATTACAATATGCATGATAATGAAGAGGAAAAGTCTTTATTATATTGGGTTTGTGGGAAAATATTCATACAACACTAAAGGAGTAGTAGAACAGTATTTGATAACCTACTGTAAGCGGTGAACAATAATTGTTGGGTAATGAGTTCGATTTGGCTTGTGAACGGCCGGAAGCAAGCTATTCGACTACTAATTAATTAATTTATTTACCACGACTCGAAGATATTCGACTATTTACCACGACTCGAACATTGAGCCGCGCCATTATTTTATTTACCACGACTCGAAGATATTCGACTATTAATTAATTAGTTTTGGGCTGATATGCATGATTATATTCGGCTCCCAATGAGCATATTCGGCGGGTGCCCCTTCTTATTCGGCACAATTATTAAGCATACTGGGGGCTTGCAAGCTAAATAAGTATTGATATCAAATTTTGTTGATTCGGTTATTGTTTGACTGAAATACCAATATATTATTCGGCCAAAAGCAGTTCGGCTATTTTGATATGTTGACCACCCTCAGCAGCACCTTGGTATATTGAATTTGATTGCCATATCCTCCTTATCTTGAAAATAAGATGGACATAAGTTCTGATTCAACGCTCTCTCGAATTGGTAAAGTGTAAGTCGACCCCTACGAATTAAGGGCTTTCTAATTTCTAATACTCCCTCCGTTTCTTCTTAATTGTCCACTTTCCTTATTTGGTAAAGTCTCTTTACTTGTCCACTTTCTATTTTTGGCAAAACTTTTTACCTAAATACCCCCAACTACCCCAACTTATATTATTTAATAATACCCCACCTACCACCTTTTCAATTATAATAATCACTTAAAATACCCCACTACCACCTTTTCAATTATTATATTCACTTAAAATACCCCACTACCACCTTTTCAATTATTATAATCAATTAAAATACCCCACTACCACACCACTCTTAAAATCCGTTCCAAAGGCAAAGTGGACAATTAAAAAGAAACGGAGGGAGTATTTGGTAAGGTTATAGCCGAATTTGGAGAAACGTTGCTCTTATTATTCGATGTCTTTTTCTCGCACAAAGTCCGCCAAGTTATATTTGACGCCCTCTGTGCGTGGGGCTAATGTTATTGGGTCAATCGGCCCCAAATTTGTGGGTTAGGTCAAAGGGCC
The DNA here is from genome assembly GCA_019776075.1 of Amaranthus palmeri. Classification (NCBI taxonomy): domain Eukaryota; kingdom Viridiplantae; phylum Streptophyta; class Magnoliopsida; order Caryophyllales; family Amaranthaceae; genus Amaranthus; species Amaranthus palmeri. The sequence goes on along the minus strand of JAAKBH010000028.1, from coordinate 951,313 downwards.
CAACTGATTCAGTCAAACCCACCTCTAAGGTGAAATTACTAAAATACCCCTGGGACAGCCAACCAGGTCATTTATTGCTCTATAAATACCCGCATTTATGATCAGTTATGGTATGCTTTTTCTCTCCCTAAAATTACTCTTCATCTCTCTAGTATTCATTACTCGTTTCACTTACCGACCACTGACTTGAGCGTCGGAGAGGCTTTCCGGGAAACGCCCCCGGACAAGCTAACTCTGTTCGTTTTGCAGGTATTCTGCCTGCGATCAAGTATTCAGACCCCTTCAAAATTCTTGAAGACTCTACCTTCCGGTCAGGGAGATTGACCCGATTTCTACGCAGAAACAGATAGTTTACTAAATACTACTACTTTTTTTGTCTTAATTTTTATTCATTTAAAATGTGCGATTTACATTTCGGATACTATTTATCCATCATTCTTAAATTGTATTTTTAAATTACATTTTATTATTTATCTATAAATTAAAACATAGTCATGTGATATCTTATTTGATTCTTTAGATGTAAAGATTATTAATATTAATTTTTTATAATTTTTTAATTATACATAATTCGATATATTAAGAATAGAATAAGTACATTGGATAAGGTGTATAAAGTAAATGAGACATTTTAGATGAATAAAAGGTAGGAGATTTTTTGGAGTATTTTAGTTCGTCCTACTAAATTTGCTTTACGTTTTAATTTTTTTTTCAATCTCATCAACACATTTCATACTCTCTCGATGTAGTACCACTTTCTTAAAAATTACAAGTTTTTTTTCTCTTTGATATAAATCTAATAGGACAGATGAATATTGATTTTTAGAGTTTGACAACATTTTAATTTTAGTCCATTCATCTACTTTGTAAAATGTAAATTGTAATTAGCTAGTAATATTCTTCATCATTATCATCATTATAATCAGTGTATCCCGCTTATAAACAATCTATGGTCAAGGTCTGGGGAGAATAGATAGACAGTAACTCATATCCAAGTAGAAAAATGCGGTCAAAGAGTCCCCCGACTCAAAAAGGGTTTTAAAGAGAGAAACGTGTAATTTACACCCATGTTAACCAATAATTAGTACTCCAATATTCTTAATTTAGAAGATGTTTTCACTAATTTCTTTTAAATTTTAGACATATTTTTTTCTTATTTTCTATTATAACTTTTAACAATATTAAAGAAATTTAATTGTCTCCATTATTTTTTAATTTTAGTTTTACTTTAACAATATTAAATTTTTTTCATGTAATCAACTATTATCAAATAAAATAATTTCTTATGCTAAAGCTTCCCAAGGATAATAATATTTGTCAATTCTCAACATTTTTTTTAAAAAAAATCAAATTCTAGATGGGGTAAATATTTTCAAATTTCATGTAATAATCTATTATCAACTAAAATAGTTTAATGTTTTCATTTTCCAATTTTTTTATTAGTGTATATGCTGTAGAAAATCATAATGCGGAAATAAGATTGATTTGGGTTTTGAATATTTGGTTTATATTAAAAAATAATGAGAGGTATTACCTCAATTTATACATGAGATTAGGACTAAAAATATAGAAACAAAATAACCTTAATATTCTAAATATTAAAAAATATCTTAACTTCCTAAATCATAGTAATATTCTAAAATACTATATCTTAAATTTATTCTCATATTTATTTTATTTTGTATTCCATCTTCCTAGATATGTGATGACAAGTACAATTATTGGTGGTATAACGTATAATTATAAAATGCTTACAACTGAATAATTATCAAATAAAATAATTTCTTATGCTAAAGCTTCAGGATAATAACATTTGTCAATTTTCAACATTTCTTATGCTTACAACCTTGTTCCCATGGTTGCTTCATTACTCTTGCACATGAAGAGTCCCCGCGCAACCCTTCCTCAAAGGTGGGTGCGTCTTCCATACTGATGCGATATTGGAGTTTGGAGTGCTCTTCTGTTTGAGCTTGGATTGTTTTGGTTTTGGATTAATGAAATTTTTTATTTCTCCAAAAAAAAAAAATTATATGTAATTCTATCATTTAAAAAAAAAATTCAAATTCTAGATGAGGTAAATATTTTCAAATTTCATGTAATAATCTATTATCAACTAAAATAATTTAATATTTTCATTTTTCAATTTTTTTTATTAGTGCATGTTGAAGAAAATCATAATGCGAAAATAACATTGATTTGAGTTTTGAATACTTGATTTGTATTAAAAGTAATAGGACTAAAAATATAAAAACAAAATAATCTTAATATTCTAAGTATTAAAAAATATCTTTAACTTCCTAAATTATAATATTCTAAAATAATATCTTTAATTTATTCTCATATTTATTTTATTTTGTATTCTATCCCCTACATAAGTACATATACAAGTACAATTATTGGTGATTTGGTGGTATAACGTATATAATTATAATAACTCAAAAAAAAAAAAAAACGTATATAATTATAAAATGCTTTAACAACTGAATAAATTAACAATTAATTCCAATAATTTCTGGATTCAACTCAAGAATTCTCTCTACTTCTCTACTTTACTCCTAACTTCTCGTCATCCATTAATGGCGGCCACCGGCGCTACTAACTTCGCCGTTGGTGCCAGATTCTTGACGCCTCAATTGAAGCAACTTTCTGCTGCCATGACGCTTCGTCCGAAAACTGCGCTTTTCGCCGTTGACTCACAGCGGAATCCATTTTCTCAGTCAATGACGATGAACAATGGAGTTTCTGCAACACACGATAAACACCATAGGAAGATCAATGGAGAAGCTTTGATTGTAGAAACGGAGGAAGAAGAAAATGAAGAAGTTCAAAAGAGTTGGAGAGATTATTTTGAACTTGCCAAGTTGTTCGTTGGATCTGGAAATGGAGGTTGTGACAGTGTTCCTCGTTGGTTTTCTCCATTAGAGAGTGGTTTTAAAAGGAAAATGAAAAATTCGCCGGTGTTACTTTACTTGCCTGGTTGGTTAATCAATCTTTACTTGAATTTAGTTTCGCCATATGTTTTCGTTATTAATGCAATAATTGCAGATTAGGAATTCATTGAATTGTTTAGTTAGAACATTTTTTTCCGACTGGTAGACTTGTAGTGCAGGGGATTAATTTCTGAACTAAAATTTTTTTATATCAGCCCTTACGTTTGAGAGGAGAAAAATCGTCGTAATCATTTTTAAAGATTACGATTATAGTTTTTTTTATTAAAAGTTGCTTTTTTTTTTAAATCTATTGAAGCTTACATTTCATTTATCTTTTTATTAATTTGCACATCAATTGCTAATATAAACCTGGACCCCAATTTTCTTTTGCTTTGATGACTGTTTTTCTACATTAGTTTTCACCATATATCTTCGTGATAAATGCATAGTTGCAGATTATGAATTCGTTGAATTGTGTAGAACATATCGTCCGACTTGTATACTTGTTTAGTACATACTTCACCCTGTTGAAAGTTACTCTCTTTCCTTATCTAGTTTTACGGTAAATTTGCCTACATTGGGGCAACGTATTGGCCATTTGGGTAATGGAATGTTATACTCTTCATTTGATTTGTTATTGACTTGCGCATCAAAAACTGATATCAACCTAGAACTTCTCAAGAAAGATAGCAATAGTGAAAAAGTCGAAGATATAGGAACCAAAATGCAAAAATAGACAATTTTTTTTAAACCATGTTTATTGACATTTTTTTAGAATTTTGAGGCCTAAATTGGAGTAATTATGTAATGTAAACTAAATATTTGAGGGGCTTTTGTGGTCGCACACATGCCCAAAACCAGGTTGTCTTGGCCGAAAGTTCATTTTGATATTAAATACGTAAGCCGAGTTGTACTTGTACTACAAGGAAAATTTCCTTTGTTAATTTCTTCTGTATTATTGTTTCACTTGAGTCCGGGAAAATTTGAAATTGTATGGTTTATTTTATATATTCATACAAGTACATTTTCCAGGATTGGATGGACTTGGAGTTGGACTAGTTCTACAACAAAAGAAACTCGGCAAGTAAGTGTTATACTGTTATGCAATGAATTTCGATTAGTAAGTACTTCATGCTGATGTAAAATAATTGTGCCTCAATTTGTTTGTTTTAGACTTGTACTACTACTTAGAACTTAGAGGTATGTTTCCTGGACCTGGTTACTCATGTTGGACATGGGAATTTGTGTGAAAACGCCTCATGATCACTATGAATATTGTTGGGATGATTTATCCCACATCGACAAATTAAAGATGGTGTGCAGACTTTATAAGCTATTGGAGACCTTCTTCCCATTGCCATATGGTTTTGGGATAACATATATCTCCATGGCTTATGAAGTGTGTGCACCTCCATGGCTTATGAAGTGTGTGCACCTCGTGTCTCCCCGTTAATGTATTGGTATTCACAATAAGTTCAGCCTAATTTAACCAATATCATATTGGCTGCGGAGGTGATATAAAAGAGTCGAGTATCTTAGCTTTCAACTTTTTATGTAGTTGTTTTTAATGCCAATTGCCAACTAATGGTATGTTCTTTTTCTTGTCAAGGCTCTTTGATGTATGGTGTTTGCATATACCAGTCAAGGATCGAACTCCATTTCAAGGTCTAATTCTTCTCTCTTTTGCTTTGTATGCATATGAATGATTGTTAACATGTTATTTTGACTTACTGTCATTGTCCTTTACAATTTTACCTGTTTCGAATTAAATGAAAAGCATGATTATGGAGTTGCAACTTGCAACTGACAAATATTTAATTATTTTGTGTTTGGTTTAAAACCTTTGTATGTTTGTGATCTGCTAGACAAGCTTATTTATCTCTATTCTTTTTTGTTTAGATTTGGTATGGCTGGTCGAGGAAACTGTAAAGTCAGAGAATCGCCGTTCCCCTGATAAACCAATATATCTTGTTGGAGAATCAATTGGAGCATGTCTTGCATTAGCTGTGGCGGCTCGAAATCCTAATATTGATCTTGTTCTTATTTTGGCTAATCCTGGTAAAACTATCATTTCGTTAAATAGCTTATTCTTGAAAATTTTTTTAATGACTTCCCACACAAGTTATTTATGAGCTAAACTGGTATAAAACTTTAGCTAGTAAGATAATTTATTATGTTATGTATCGTTATTCAATTTTCACCAAGCCATGTGACCACATATTTCATTGAAAAGGAACCATAACTCATCTCCTGTTTGCATGAACTAATCATATATGTTTTTATTGGTCTTGCAGCTACAAGTTATGGCAAGTCACAGCTGCAATCTCTAGCACCTCTATTAGAAGTCATACCCAGTGAGCTTTCTTTGATCAGTATACCATATGCACTTAGCCTAATGACAGGTTTGGTTTCCTTTTGTTATCATATTGCCTGACATGTATTGCTTCATCTCTATGCCAACATGGTTTGCATGCATGCTGAAGGCCAAATGCTATCTTCCTAGCTTCATTTAACTTGCAGAATCAATAATACTTGCTTTATCTTGTGGTGCCACATTTAAGTTTGTGCACCTACTTTCTTGGCATTTTAGTGCCTTAAATAAGAGCAAGTTCTCACTGTGTTATGATTTTTGAAAGATGTTATCTGTCTTTAATACATGTTTATCACCCATACACTTATCTCTACTTTGTTCTCTCGTAAGGAGAATCAGAAGGTCTAGATCATTTGCTTGCTTTAGATATTAATTACCAATCTCTTCATTGTATTTTGTGTTATTTGATTTATTTTAGTGCATAATAATGCAGTTATGTTTTTCTTGTTGGATGTTTTGTTCTCATTTGTGTTACTTTGCTAGAGAAAATAGTCCGCAAAACTACTCTTCCTTGGAAGATTTTTATTTGTAGGACTTGAGCTGCATTTAAAAGTTCTTGATTTACAATCCACCCTGTTTAACTTAGAAAGGCAGGGTGCCATATTCATAAAATCTGAGGCCTAACAACTGTGAAATGATAAAAATTGCTATGTTGAACTGTGAAAGATGGAATGTGAGAAGTAAAGTATTTGATGATAGATTTTACAAGTTTATTAGAAGAGAACTTAGTTTCCTTGAAACATTGTAAGATGGAGTTTGTGACCACAGAGCTTTTGATATGCTGCTAGTGAAAAATCTGATATTGCTTAATGACTATAGAATTTCTACCTTTGTACTCACGATCACAATCACTGCCAGTGATGATAGACCCTCATTGCTGCACACTTTCTGCAAATTGAGATGTTTCATGTTTTAATGTGTTGGTTTTTAACTACAATGGTGGGACTAATTAGTTTCTATCTTACGTCAATTATATGCCATTGACAAATTGTTTTTTTAGGCGAACCTTTAAATCTGGTCTCGTCTACTATCGCGAAAGGGTTTCAACAGCAATCAACATTGGAGCTTTTCCAAGGTTTTAGTCAGCTGTCAGCTTACGCTTCTGTAAGACTCAATATTCTTAAATAATCTCCCGTTCACCACTTGTTTGACATTTACGCTATTGATTGAGGGGTAGATATGTAACCTCTGGACAGCATGGATAGTGAAGGTTAATCTGGGATATGAGTTTACTAGGGTTGAAAATGAAACTCATGATCAACTCCCTTGGAATGTTTTCTATATGATGTAGAGTGTCTTTTTTAAACGTATGAATGCTCTGCTGGATAATTATGATGATGATGATGATGATGATGATGATGATACTGATGATGGATGCTCTTCTTGTATTTGCATGTTAATTGGTTGTATTGTACAATCATTTTGATAATTTTTTTCCATTCACATATGGTATCAGAATATTATTTTTTTCTTTTCACTTTACTTTTCATAACTTGCCACAAATTGAGCTCTTGATTGAGGTAAAAGCTGTAAGTTTGCTTAAGGTGGGCAATTTGCTCATTCGATTTTGGCACGACTGTTATGAAGTTGTAGATGATTGCTGTATCTAATGTCTTTATTGTTTTATGATTTCTAGAATTAAGGCCTATATATAGCTTTTTTTCACAGATTACCTACCTAAATAAATCATAATTAAGGTGGCAGGTCTTGGCTGATATTCTTCCTAGAGATACACTACTCTGGAAGCTGCAGATGCTGAAATCAGCTGGCTCATTTGCAAATTCACGTCTACATGCTGTCAAAGCGCAGATTCTGATTCTTGCCAGGTGTCAATTCTTTTCTTTGATAAGTATTTGTTAAAGAATTTAATGAGGGACCCACCCACTATGTGCGTGATAAACTTTGGGAGTATGGATGAAATCCACGCTCCATGTAACTAGACAAGTCTGAAGGACAAGATGGGAGTCACTACTCACCACCACACGGGATACATTGATATGATTATGGTCCCTTGTCTTGAAACCAAGGCACGTGTATCCCTTCAATTTGCATTTATGTTTTTCTTCAACTTGTAATCTTGAAAGAGGCTACTTGACTGTTTTATGGTCTTGCTTGTTCACTCACGACTCCTTTGGTTGTCTGTTAATTGGGAATGGTAATGAAATGTGATTTTGGTAGAAAACTTACTTGACTATTTTATGGTCTTGCTTGTTCTACTTTAATCCTCTCATTTTCTTCAAAAACATCATTCCAACGCGTTACCATTTGGAGGGTGGAGTTAGGTGGTGATGAAAATTGTGAATAAAAAACTTTTTTATGATCAAAGTTTCATTTCCATGGGAAATGGGAATGATATGGTGCATTTTATGAAAATTCGCACAACAAATCATTCCCATTACCACCATTTAGTATCAATAATCAACTCGCCATCAATTTAATTAAGAAAGCAGAAATTAAAGAAAAAAATTCCACCTGCATTCAGAACTTAGTACATGTAGTGATTGCTCAAATTCCTTCCATTCATGCTAATTCTGCTTGAACTATTTCTGCTTTGTGGTGCAAGCAGGTGTTTACTGTTTAGGAAAGTGAGAAATGCTTTTGCAAGTGTCTTGTGGTTTACTGTTTGTGGAGTCATCTTTGTGGTTTCTTAATTGGGAGGTGAAAACTTAATCATGATTCATGTCTTTCTTTTTTTGTGAGGAGATTTTACATGAAAAAAGATTTGAAAATTTTCTAATGTTGGGGATTTAATGTTAACTTGAGTATACTGTGTCATAGAAGAGACTTAAGCTTTTCTTTGCCAAAACTACAAAAAATGTAGTAATTTTGGTTTTTGTGTCTTGTTATGGGCATTTTTTAAAACATATTAAATGGTGTTGCAAACCCAAGTTTTCCTTCTGCCTCTAAGCACAACACTAAGTCTTCTTGTCTTTCTGAGCTCTTGGGTATTTCCGTTTAGTTTTTTCTGATTAAAGTAATTGTGGTAGTCTGTCAGTGCATAAGGAATCTTGTGTTGATGGTAGTCATGGTACTTGTGGGGTGAGGTATTATTGTTGGAGGTTGCATAGTGTGGGTGATGGGGAGGGGCCCAATCAACACTCAATTGTTTTAATGAATTGAAAATTATGTGTTGCTTTGAAACATTTGATTGTTTTGTACAATTTTATATGGTACCTTTTTGACTTTGGCATAAACATAAGGTTACTATCTAGTATTCTCTAAAGCCAGATGTCATTGTGCATGAATGATTCTATGGCTAATATAGTGGACTTACATAAAGCATAACAACAAACGCGTTCAAATTTGAGAGAAGTAAATTATCAAATAATACGTCTATAAATATCAGGAGTATGAATATTAATGGCTTCAAAAACCTTGAAGGATTATGAATGGGGAAAGAAAAGCTTACGCCCTTGAGATTCAACTTTCTGGCTTCATTGCTCAATGAAAATGACATGTTAATTGTTACCTTTTTGATGCAAAAAAGAATTTGAGTTTGAAGACTTTAGTGTTTAAACTTATGCTCTTCATCAAGACAAGATAAAAAATGTAGTACCACCTCTTAATTAGAAGGTCATAATGATGTTTTTGGATATTAGATCGATGCTTTCGTTGCTGATCTTAACCAGTAGAACACATGAACATAGATGTAAGTTCTGAAATAAAAAAGCCAACCAAACTTACTAGGAAAAATATAAGAAAGATGATGGCATGCAACTGCAAGTCATGGAAGATATAGGATGAAATGCAGAAAGTGGGGTGTGATACCCCAGATTTAGCTTGAAAAGAGATTGATAGACTACTCATATCAACAAGGTGCATCTTCTTTTCTAGGGAGCCCATTTGCTAAGAACTCCACAGTTAAGCGTGCTTGGTGGGGAGCAATCTTAGGATGGGTGACCTCCTGGGAAGTTTTCCGGGTGCGCACGAGTGAGGCCAAAGTGCGCTGGAAAGACTTGTGTTGGTCTGTGGGGCTAGTCTACAGTCTCCATGAGTAGTCACCGGCGGTCCGAGGGGCCGGGGTGTTACATGGGGCATATGCATGGAGCAACATATTGAGCTCGTGTTGCTGAAACGGTTGTGAACACCTATTATGTGCAGTTATTGCGACCTATACTGTGGATTATGATAGCCTCAAAATCCCTTACTATGCGTTCAAGATGTGTTGATGCAACTCATGCAATTAAAATTTTGCCCCATTGGCAATTTGGTGTATATAGTTGTGCTATGGTCCAAGAAAATGGACTCTTTTTCGGTGTAGAGATGGAAAACGCATAGTAGTGGCGTTTCAATACGAAGAAGAGGAATGTAGAATGGTAAAAAGAAAGCGTGAAATGGTGTGTTTAAAGCAGTTTGTTGACTGTTTCTTCTACTTCCCTCCTATTCACTATTATTGTCCCATTTGATTTTTTTTATTTATCGATCACTCTTAATTTTTATTCTATTCTCAATCTATAGATTGAAACATAGTCAATTGAGATTTTGTTTAATTCAACTCAATATAAAATTTTGTTGATATCAACTTTTTATAATTTTAATTATACATAAATTAAGATATTTGTGTCCCTTATTTCGATGGGGCAAATATTTATTGTTTCTTAGTTTCAGATTTTAAGGGTCAATCGGAAACAACCTCTAAAGGTAAGGTTGTGCAGATCCAGCCTCCAAATCTGCACCAAGATCGGGTCCTTTGGATTCACGATCTTGCACACAATCAACCCCTTTAATTGCAAAAAGGGTGATTGAGTTTTCTTTCCACAATATACACACCAAACTACCCAAGAAATCAATTCTTGATTTCCTAATCAGCCCACAGTCCACACTTGTTGGTTTCCCCCACCAATGTTTTGGACTCCACACCCTCTTTATTGAGTTTCACTCAATGCAAAGGGAGGTTATACTCTTGGATTGTTTCACAATGAAGAGAATAGAAACTGTTTCAAACATTCATGGGTTGGTTTATTGGAAGAGACAAACACACAAAACAAGAGAACTCAAAAAAATTCCTTTCACTAATGCACGGTTTGTTTTCACAAATGAAATCTAAAATGTTATCTATGTTTATTTTACATGAGAAGGCATCTATTTATAGCCTTTGTATCTGACAAAAGGCTAGCACTCACGTGCCTCACATGAGGTATTTAAAAAAAGACACAAAAATCAGAAATTGAAGCGCACAAATGTTGTTAGAAATCAGAATAGCGCTGCAGACCAGGGGACCTTGGCATTGGTTTTTCATGGAGTTGTGAGTATTATTAAGAGGGCTCTTGGCCCTTGATGGTGAGGTCCATGTGCTAAGATGTCAGTTCTACCCTCATCCAAGCCATTGGTGCATAGGTGGTGGCTAGACAAGAGGCGTAAGGTGGGCTGGTCGACAAAGAAGCTGCTGGGCTGAACTGTTGCCTTCGTGTGTGCGTGTTCTTGCTGGGCTGCTGCTGCCTCCCTATAATGCTCCTCACTATAATGTTCTTGGTGTAAATGAGTGTTATCATGATCTTGAATTGAACCATTGTTTGGTAGGTGCACACATGGTTCAAAATCCCACCCTAGGTGGGAGCCACTTAATGGTATGGGGGTAATACATTGTTTTGCACAATTTAAGATATTTAGGGTTGAATATGTGCAGTGGAAAACATGAAAAACTAAATGGGATAATAAAAGTGTATAAGAGGTAGTATAAAATTTCTCCACATCACATTTCTCTCTTTGAAGTCTTAACTAGTGGGGCAAGGTGGAAATAGCTCTTTTTATGATGTTGCATCTATTAGTGCAACTACTTGTCTGCTCAGTGAGGGTGAGGTCTAGGTTATGGTGTCTTCCGTAGTTCTCTGATTTCTGGCTTTGTTTTTGTATGTTATCCAGTGGAAGGGATCCTTTACTACCAAATTTGGAGGAAGCTGAAAGGATTCGTAGTGCTTTACCAAAACAAGAGATCCGTGTGTTGAAAAATACCGGTAAAATGCCCAAGTGTGAGATTCGCAAATTCAAGGATTCTGGTCATTTTCTCTTCTTGGTAGGTTGAACTTTGTGTATTCTTTGATTTTGGGATTATTCATGCCAAATCTGATGCTGATATGGGCATATGGCACAATGAGATTCCAAATGAACTGCATGTAAGCTCGTTTCAGTTTTGTATAGGAATGCCATTATGATGTGGGTTGGGGGGGGGGGGGGTGGAGTGAGGGTGAAATTCTGAGGAAATGATAATTCCCAATTAATTTCTTGGCAAATTTCATAAGCATCCATGTTAGGTCAAAGCTTATTTTTGAAATGTTCATCTTCTGAAATATGTTGCTCATTTTAACCAAGTTTTTTTTTTCCTGAATTATGTCAAAGCTTTTCAAGCTCATTTTTTGGAATTTATAATTTTATGTAGCTTAGTTTCATTTATTGTTTGAATTAGGATGTGTTAACGTTTTACTTACCCTAATATGCTCTGAACATAGGTGGAAATTGTTATGGTCCTTTCCTCCAAATCAAAGATAAAGAATGCTTGATCGTACTTGTTTGTTTTTGAAGTTTGATTCTGACAAGGAAAGTCACCAGCCCTGGACTTCTGTCTATTCCAGATGTCAATTAATAAACTTAAGATATTTGCTTTTCCAATTTCTATCCATTTAGCTGAATTATGGGGTTTAAAACTGATTGATGATACCTCTGACTCCAATTGTCTTGCTATTCTGCTTGCGTTCTATGCTCTGTCTTCTGTCTGTGTTCAACATTTCCACCCGTGTCTCAATTCACAGGAAGACGATATTGATTTGGTGACCATTATAAAGGGAACGAGTTTCTACCGTCGGGCTAAATCCCATGACTATATTTCTGACTATTTGCTTCCTACTGAAGAGGAATTCGTCAGAACATCTGAATCCTTCAGGTAGATTATCATTTTCAATTTTCATCTAAATGGAGTTAATGGCCGGTATCGAGATACTATGTGAGGTGAAGATTATGCAGGGAGAGACGAAAAGCACTTGATGTGGGTTATTTTAAAACATATTTTAGTTCAATTATTTAGTTTTTTGTTTTAAAAAACCCAATACAAATCATCTTACAATAATGATGCATCATTATATGCCATTTCATGTTATTATTGTGAAATGTAGGTAATTTGTTTAACAATAAATGCTATATTTTGTTATTTGCCATAGTATGAAGGATTTTAACTGAAACAACTGAATAGCTTATATGTACTTGCTATAAAATTTGAGAGAGTGAGGAACTTGGTTTCCGTCATTTAGAATTTAAGTGATGTAGATCATGAAATAGTTATAATTAACTAATTATTGATCACAGGTGGCTCAATATAGCTACTGGACCAGTAATGCTCTCCACTTTGGAAAATGGTCAAATTGTGCGTGGCCTTGCAGGAATTCCTATGGATGGTCCTGTTGTATTTGTTGGTTATCACATGTTACTGGGTTTGGAGATATATCCTCTAGTGATAAACTTTTGGTTAGAGAGAAAAATCCTCATGAGAGGCCTTGCACATCCTATGCTTTTTGCAAAGCTACAAGATGATGATTTGGATATGTCTATGTTTGATTCATATAGAATCATGGGTGCAGTTCCAGTCACAGCCAGTAACTTCTACAAGTTGCTTGCTTCAGGTTCCCATGTTCTGTTGTATCCAGGCGGGATGCGTGAAGCTCTCCATAGAAAGGTTTAGTTTCTCACTTTCTCTTGAGCTTTGCATCTGTAATTTTTCATCCTAGATACATACTCAAACACTCATTTGTTCCTGCATAGACCTATAAAAGGTTCAGTACCTGATTAATGGTAAAGGGGGTACCAAAATAGGTTCTGGCTAAATATTGATTTTCGCCTAACCAAACGGATTGATTATTGTCATCCTACTAATTGCATTATGTTCTTTAAGTAGAAAATAGGTTCTGGCTAAATAGACCTATAAAAGGTTCCGGCTAAACATGATTTAATAAGCCATTTTACTAAGGTCCATTATTGTTTGAAACCAAAGAAAGAGGGCTCCGTATCTTAATCTTCAACTACAAACCAAAAACATATCTATTTCCTAGTGTGTCAATCTCATGGGGATGAAGTGAGTAGTTAATAGTATTGAAGTTCCAAGTAGAAAATCTTCTAGAGGGGTAATTATGAGTAGGCTCCTTGTTTTTTATTTTGCAAAGACCGTTAGTTAATCTAGCATTTTGTGGACTAATTGCATTATGTTCTTCAAGAATAACCACCTTTGTTGTTGTGTCGTGATGTGGACTGTAATTGAATTTTAAGCTTCAAAGAATCATTTGCTACTCGCTTGAAATGCCATGTATTGAAAAAGCATGTATATGTTATGCCAATCAGTCACTTTCAAAATACTTTTAACAGCTCTTTCTTAAGTAAATGTTAGACTTATATACACACACGATTGTAGAGGAACGATTCACTTGACATTGTAAAATTCACTATTAAGTCGTGCAGGGCGAGGAATATCAGTTATTTTGGCCAGATAGATCTGAATTTGTGAGAATGGCTGCTAGATTTGGTGCTAAAATTATACCATTTGGAGTTGTTGGAGAAGACGATATCTGTGAGGTTAGTTTTAAATGATAAAGATTTTTGACTATGATATGCTACAAATATGACCTCACCTAAATAAGAGTCGCTTTATGAGCTGTATATGCAACAAATATGAGCTGCTGTTTTTGTGAATGTACCCTTCTTGCACCTATGTTCTTACACAATAATATAATTGTCTTGCTACTGTTGTTCCATTTCACTTTTCAACATTGTTGCATTTTTTCAGCTTATTCTTGACCATGAAGATCAGATGAAGATTCCTTACCTAAGGGATACCATAGAAAAACGGACAACTCAGATTCAATTAAGGTAATGCTTGTCTTGATCTGGGCGGCACTTTTTGAACCCTTAATCTTAAGTGTAAGCATTGTGCAATATGGCAATTTCAGTTGCCCAACTACAAGCTGACCTTTGTTAAATTTTTGATAGGACTGACATGGAAGGAGAAGTTGCAAACCAAGTTGCATATTTTCCAGGACTGCTTCCAAAGGTTCCTGGGCGTTTTTATTATTTGTTTGGTAAACCTATTGACACAGCAGGTATCTTCCTGATTTGCTATGCGAAGGTTTTTTGTTTAGATTTCATGTTTGGTGGTTTATTTATATAATATTCCCAACTTTTAAATCATTGCAATAAATCTAGATAATCTTGTAAATTAATGAAATTGTCTAGTGTTGTCGGCAGTGGCGAAGTTACATGTGAGACCTGCCCCCATGGTCCAAATGCGCGGTCCACTGTATTATTTATTCGGCCCCCTTCAATAAATCATCACTATATTAGGAAATGTGACCACTCTTTCCATTCACGAAAAGCTCATGCGACCTGGATCGATGAGTCAAGGATTATAATTTTTTACCCACCCTTTCTTCCATATAATGATATAACATTACCGAAAGAGAACAATAGTAGCAATCTCAGAACAGGGAATGAATTTGGTTCTGTCCATCCCTTGACTATCTAAGTGTTTGATTGTTTAAATTGACTAGTTACCGTGTGATGATTTATTTTGGAGAAACTATTTACTATTACGAACCCTGATGGTTTGTTTTTCTTATAACTCGCATCATAAAGCTGACTGAGTTCTCTTTTAACGAAATATCAGTCATCAAAGCTTATGTTAAATCGATTTCTGCTCTATTCTACTGCCACAGGGATGAAGCAAGAGTTAAGAGACAAAGAGAAAGCTCATGAACTGTATTTGCACGTAAAGTCTGAGGTTGAACGTCACATTGCATATTTAAAGGAGAAAAGGGAACAGGATCCCTACCGCAGTCTTGCTGCTCGAACATTGTATCAAGCCATGCATGGTCCAACGGCTGAAGTTCCAACATTTCCGCTTTAATTAAGTATTGTATACTTGGAAGCCCACCGGATGGCCACAATTCAGGTACTTCCATAAAATTCTATACGATGCTCATACTTCACGAGATAGGAATAGTACATTGGACTTGCTAATTGCTGTTCAAAATTCGATGACCCAATTCTTTCTTTTTCCTCTAGTGGTGATATTCTATAACCATCTCTAGAGTAAAAAGAACTATTTGATCTTGCCGGATTCTCAAGAAGCTCTTCATTATTGGTTATGAAAAACTGTATATTATTAACATTGATTATAATGTATCATTGGGCTTGAAACTGTATATTATTAACATTGATTATAATGCATCATTGGGCGTAAAGTGTGTTAATAATACCTCCTTGTGATTCATTGTGATTCTTTTCATTTTAGACCTTTTTAATCTAAAATCTAATTCTTTCTCGATGTGTTTTTCTCATAAAGTCCGATTCATACCGATTCTTCCCGACTAACCAATAAATCTCGTCAACATTGCCGCGTAAGAAATTGATCATAGAAAGCCCACTTGTTTCTCAAGTTCCAAAAGTTTTGATCTTTAGTTTCTTGTAGCTCAAGTTTTTTGGTTCTGAAACCGGTACTCTATGATTTGTTCTTATGGTACAATGGGAAACATGTCATAATTTTGTAAATAAGAAGTGTTTTTTGTATACTCGGCATGATCTTGATTCTAGGGAAACCTAAAATGTTCCTAAAGAGCCAATTTGTATGTTTCAATAAACACACAAATTATACGACTATATCAACTTGCTCAAAAGAATTTCTATCCGCCCAAATTCCCCGATGTTATATTTTGAATGATGGTTTCATAGAAATATCTAAAATTGGTTTAAATTTTAAAAATTTGAATTTGAATTTGAGTTATTTTTATCATTATTTCAAAAGTACTTAAATTTGAGAATTTGAAAATGATTTATCAAACATTGTTGTTATTAAATTTATTGTTATTTGTTAATGATTTCATAATTGAAATCTACACTTTGAAATGAAGTGTTTGTTCTCGAACACAATCTCAAAGAGATTGAAAAGAGTTCAAGAGAATTGTAACGGAACCTGTGATAAAACCAAAACACCACTGGTTGAGTCATTTCAAAGATTGGCACCCGCTCTTTTGGGGGCATTTTGTAACTTTTAGAAGCAAAGAAAAAAGTAAATATTAGCGAAAAAAATCTTGTATGAATTTGGTCTATTATTTTAGTATGTATCAATCTTAAAAGGTGCAAAAAATATTTGCTAGTACAAGTAAGTACATCATTGAGAAATATTTGCTATTTTTAGGTTGATACAAACAAGACTTTTGCTATATAAGAAGCCTTATTTGATAGCAAAGGCTGTAGGAACCATAAACAGTCCTTGAAAGGCTGCTAAATGCTTCCAAAGAGTCCATAATCGTATCGATAAACAATTATAGACAAAGGTTATACAATCGAAATCGCTTGCAAAGGGATTCTATCCGCAAAACATCCTCAAAAGAATTATACGGCCCGTTTGATAGGTGATAATAATGGCAGTAATAAGAATGAAAAACAAGTGTAATTTTATACTATTAATCATTCGCATTACCATCATTTAGTAACCAAACGAGCCGTAAGGCCTCTAGGCTAGCCACATTGTGATCTCAAAAAGTTCGTAGTAAATAAAACACATAAATAAGGTTATACAACTAGATCAGCAGACAAAAGAGTGATTAATCGACCCAAAACTCTAGCTTAAGATCAACTTTTTTTTTTGATACAAAGAAGTTTTATCCACCCAAATTAAATTACTCCCATCCTATAACATATATAATAAAATGATGATTTTCGATTAATCAAACATCATTCACATCATCAACTAAAAAGAAAAAGTTACTAGTGAAATTCCACCAACAGAAAAATGAAGTCAAATTTTTACAATAATATTTTATCATCGATATATGTCTTAAAAATTTTAATCAAATTTTCTCTCTTTAAAATAAAATATTTTAAACGGAAAGATCATTCATTCAAAAAGGGAGGAAGTAAAAGGTAAGAGAAGTTCATAAAGAGAATTCCATGAAGATCAATAAAAAATTATATAACTAATACTATCAAACTCCAAATTCAAAAAAACCCATTAAATGATTAGTAATTAATTTATAACTAGTATCAAAACTTCCTAATGGATAACATTTAAAACCTTATATAATCTTGATTAAACTCATCTAATTATCTTAATCAAACCCACTAATTACAGAGTTAAAGAAAGATCCAACCTCTGTTTTTTCATCTGCTGATTTTCCACACTCATTGGAAGAGATAAAGGATCATCAATCATGGGTCCCACCATCAAAGGATTATCAATGGGTCCCACAATCTGAGCACCACAATCACAGTCACAACTAGTATTAACAGCACCATTAAAATAGTAAGGTTGTTCAGGAGGAATATTACATGGGTAATACCCAAACCCATTATACAAACCATACCCATTACCATATTTATTAAATGGGTAATACCCATCTCCATTAAAACCCGGATTATAAGAAAACTGACCCGTATTACACTCAATACTACTACTACGAGTACTACCCATTTCTTCATCAAAACTTGCATTATTATTGTTATTATTGTTGATTTTGAGTTGTTTAGCAGCAGATCTTTCAATTTTATGAGCATTTTGGTGACCACCCAAAGCTTGAGAAGAAGAAAACTTACGTGAACAGTAAGAACATTGGAATACTCTGTTGTTAAAAGATGATGATGATGATGATCTTCTGGGTTTCTTAGATTTTGTGTTTGTGGGTATTATTTCAGTGAAAATGGAGGTTGTAGTAGTGGGATTTGTGGGGAAATTATTATATGGGTGTTCAATGAATTTAAACATGTTGGTTTCAAGGATCATGGAAGTATTATGATCATAATCCTCCATTGAAGAAGAAAGGAAAAAGCTCATAGTTTAAGAAGAAGGTATGATTAATATGAATATGCAAATAGGGAAGAAGATTTGATATTTATAGGAAGAGAAAAAAAAATTTTAATAAAATTATTGTTATGGTGTTGTAATTTGTTATTTGAATGATTTTGTAGTACACAAGCCGTTTTTCTATTTTGTCTTTAGTATGATAATAATAATAAAGGAAAAAAAAAATTTTATGATTAGTTTTTGGGATTATGTAGTTGTAATGACAATGGTCACCAATGTCTATGTGGTTTTGTGATTTCTCCATTTCAACATTGGTATCAGGCCGTGACAATTCATCACACAATCTCATCGTGGTAGACACGAAACACACGTGAATTCGGATGGGTTGTGAGGTCATAAGAGGATTAGCCCATTCAATATATATGCAAGTTTACAATCCATTATTTTATCGATGTGAAATCTTGTATCATATATGAAGTATTTCTATGATTCTATAAAATTATTATTTTATTCTCTTCGCTATAAAAAATATTCTTATTAATTTGCATTATATAATTCAAATATGTGAAACTCTTTTGAATTATGCATGCACTAAATGCCATAAAAGTATGTAAAATAAAATATTTTTAACACTTTAAAAGTAGTCGCTCTTAGTATATTTGCAAAGAAAAACACATTTTCAAGTCAAAAAAAATAAGAAATTCATCATAAATTCATCAGAAAAAAGGACAAAAAAGTACTATCGCCATGTCATTAAGCTGCAGCAGCAACACAACACTCCTTTCACATCCTCACCTTCACCCCCGCCAGAAATCTCTTACTGTTCACTTTTACATCAGAAGGCCACGTGGCAGATCATTAGTGCATCTAAAAACTTAAAAACAATTATTATTTTTCTCGTACTTAAAAAGTTCTCGCATATTAAAGTCGTATGATATAAATTTAAAAGAGCAGAAAAGAATACATATTACTGTGTGTAAATTTTATTTTGAATTTTGCAACAATTGGATGTGTTCTAACGCTTGTAAGTTGCAATTGATTATGATATTTTTCCATATAATACGTCGCACTCAGTTGGAATTATTTTAAGACGGAGGCTGCATAATGTATAAAAGAAGTATTTTTAAGAAAATGTGAAATTTAATCAAATAAATAATAATTAAATTGTGAAGTAAAATTAATATGTCAATTAAAATAAAATGATTAATTTTATTTTTAATTAATAGAATGAGACAATATAGGTAATTCAATCCGAATTAGAGGTGATGCAAGTTATGAGAATTAAAAGTTTTCAATTGAAATTTAGAAATTGAATTTAAAATCTGAAATCCAAAGACTAACTAAAGAAATTTAACTTGATCAAAATTTAACTTTTCATTATTTAGATTTGTCGTATTGAATTAAAAAAATTATAAAACAAAATAATTAGTGAAGCAAACTAAAGAATTAGTCATATTATACTACTTACGTTTTTGTTTACTAGCACCAACTGTTTACTTGTAATATCTTTACATACTATCAAAAGTAGTATTTATATCCAAATTAACAACATTATTACCAAATCCAGTGTATCAAGCTGATAGAAAAACTATAATTAGAATTTGGGAGTAAAGAAAGACGACAATGCATTATAAAGAAACTTTATGAATTTTTTGGCCCATCAAAACTAGCGCCATTATTTCTACTTCATATGACAAAAAGATTTTATTTTTTATATATAATTTTTAGCCTAAAATACCAAAAGAAACCTTTATGAATTATGATTGGACTTATTGCCAATATCAATATATAATCAGTAAAATATGATTTGTATATACTTCATAAGTAAAGGAGATATCATTCAAAACCATATAGAAATAAGAGGAAAGAGTTTAATGACTTATAAAGTATACACATCATCCTGAATTCATTGATATGAAACATACTACCTCCTATTAATAGAGAATGAAACATTTGTTTTTTGACACTATTCACTTATTACTCTTAATTTGTATTTTATTCTTAATCTATAGATTAGAACATAATTAAGTGAGATTTTCTTTGATTCGCTCAATGCAAAAATTCTTAATATTCACTTTTTTTTATAATATTTCGTTATGTATAATAAAAGATATTAAGCATTGAATAAGTGCATTGGATAGTATGAAAAAATAAATTTCTCATTCTCTATGAATATAAGGGAGTACTATAGTCTATTCTAACACTCCGGGCAACTGCCCAACCTTGCCCCCAAATATAGGCCTCGATGTCAAATAGAGAGATAATAGACATATACTTCCTTTGGTTTTTAATAGTTGCTACATTTCTGTTTTTCACGCTATCCAATGCATGATTTTAATCTCTAATGTCTCTAATTTCATATGATAAAAAATTCTAAAAGGTTAATATTAAGAAAATACACATTAAGACGAATCAAACAAGATCCCACTTGACTATGTTTTACATTATACATAGAGAACTATATATCAAATAAGATCAATTAGTGAACAGTAGTTGCTACAGGATTCGTAGCAACTAATAAAATCCGTAGGAAGTACTTCATATGTAAATTTACGTTTTATCCTCAAATGTCTGTCGATTAAGACTACCAAGAGAGTAATTTTCACAAAAGTAAGAAATATGAATGAATCGGCTAATAAACATACAAACACTATTAGGCGACCGTGACAACTCATCACATAATCACCTAGTGGGTCCACATATATGGGTACCCTCATAGGGCACCCGTGTGCTTAGGCTGACAAACCTACGGTAATGAACATTGAATTGCATACACACTTGACGAGGTTTATACTTTCCCAAAATCATATATAATACTCCCTCCTATTCAGCCTAAATGTTCCATTTAGCTTTTTCACACTTGCCGAGACAACATTTTAACCCTTAAAAACATTATACCATCTGAGTAAATAAATTGCATAATTTTATTATTTTGAATTTAGAGTTAGCTGTACAAAAGAGAAAGAAGTTTACCTGAGTCCATCATGAACATCATGATACACTCGATTTGTATTTACATTTTACAGTATGTACAACGTCCCAGATACTGCTCATAGAATTCCTATGAGCGGAATACACTGGATATGATGATGATAAACATGTACAGTGTGTTATTGAACTGTAAATAACGCTGGAGATGATAATACACTTGATCAGTCCCCGATGTCGAAATACTTGGGATCTGCTGGGAAATGGTATTCTACGTTCAACTGCAACGAAAATCTCGAAGAATAAGTCACTAAACAATCGATGTTTCTAGTCGAATTTAATCTTATGAAGAGAACTAAAGCTATTTCATTACTTGTAGTTCTTAGTTATAAAGATTGATTTAGTAACAGAAAATTTGAGTTTTATGGTTGTAAGATTATTGGATAAAAAGATCAAATGAAGCAACAAACCTACTACTGATCAAACAATAAATTTCAGATGTGCATCGGGGTCGCTCGGACTTCTTATATTTCTTCACGTACCCGTGTCCAATCCTTGATCCTTAGACATTGGTGTGACGCTTAGACACTTCATTTTAGGCATAATATCGAATATTTAAACGTATCTGCACTTGGACACTTATCGATATCCGATATCAGTACCCGAGTCCAAGTAACATAGGCCATCATATAAGAAAGATCAATCAAATTCTCTTGATCTTGGGGCAAGCACTACTTAGCATAGTGCAAACATATGGGTTCGATCACGATCACTCAAATGGTCGAAAAAATGGGTTTTGCAAATGATTTTGCAATTAACGGGGTTTATAGTTCGGTCATGTTTAACTCAAAAACCTTTGCGATGAGTAATGTGGCCTTTTTTTGCACTATGCTACTCAAACTTCCGAAGTCCTAGGAATCAATTTACGGTTTAGGCATATGACACAATAGTCTTTGTAGTTGTAGCTGTAACGACAACATGTCATTACCCCACTGATGAGTGTTTCCCGCCTAAAGCACGGTTTATCCTCCCTAGAGTGTATTACTAATCTATATGGTATGAATTATATATGATCGCCTATGCTACTCACTCTTCATTTTGCTTCACGTACCTGTATCCAATCCTTGATGCTTAGACATTGATATGACACTTAGACACTTCATTTTAGGCGTAAAATTAAATATTTAGACGTATCTGAAACTTGGACATGTACAAGTATCCGACATCAGTAGCGTGTCCAAGTAACATAGCTAATCGCATTCTAGTCATAGACAATTAATGACAATTAACTTGCATACAATAAAGCTTCAAATCATAGCACTCCTATTGAACATCGAAAACATACCTTGCCTTCATCGGAGTCGGTATGTCTTTGAGGAAATACAACCCTCAGGTCATTGTACAAGTAGAATCTTCTTTCCCGCTGATTTTCTCCAGATTTACGCCCCTTTAATGGAGGGCACAAGAAACGAAGATGCAGAGCATAACGCAGAACTCCGGAACTGCTCGAGTTCTCTTTAACCTTAAATGAACCAGGAGAGCCCATCTTCTCAGTTACATTACACACCGCCTCGCAGAAATTATCGTTGCAAGTGTCCTGACATTCATGTTTATATACATTGGAAGCAGTGTCTATCTGTCCCCGGTTTCTACACACATTCTCCTGTTCCACGAATCCCTGACCTACGATCGGGGAAGATCTTATTTTACTGCTTGTATCTCTCGGATTGTCTTCACAATCATTTATTGATAGCATACCGATATCTATAGCAGCTTCAGCCTCCTCCTTTAAGGGTGTCTCGCAAACTTTATGTTGATCGGGTTCAGCAAAATATTTTGCGGACGCAAGAGTTGTCTTTTGGCGCAGGAATGTCTGTCGAAATAAGAAACAAATTTTTTAAATAACATACTATGAGAAGGAGGGGGAAGCGAAAAACTAGACCAAAAATGTCAAGATTTAACGATCAATTTCATAAACAAGGATGTCGTAACTTAGTAAACAAGCATGTATGAAACATCTCTCATCATCACTGTTTCGAAAACAACCTATTACGCCTGTATCCGACACTTGAACACGCAATAGTTTCTGACATCAGTACCGAGTCCAAGTAATATAGCGTATGAATGTAGGTGAATGATGTAAATTTACAAGTAACATAGCGTATGAATGTAGTTGAATGATGTAAATGTACACTTACGGTCTTAAAATGATCACTTAAGATCTCAAAGAGAACGATTATGCGCGATCACTTTTCATAGTCTTAAAATAATCATTACCTTAAATTGATCACTTACAATCTTAAAATGAACAATTAGATAAATACTAAATAGATTGACTGGATGGGCCCGTCTCATACAAGACTTGCAATAGAACTAAATTTTCACCGACATGCTATAAAACTAAATTTTCACCTTGGTACCCGCAGGCATGTCACTTAAATCATAGTTGCAAAAGAAGGTATGAATCGGGGTCTTTTCCGGATTGCTGAGGACCTGCACCATGAAAAACACAATCTTCAGAAAAGCTAGATTGCAGAGTTTATATTAATCATTTTCAACGAAAAAAAAAATCGCGGTAAGGATCACGCTAGTCTGAAGAAACAAGCACAAATGACTAAATACCAGCTGTATTCGTCCTTTCATGGGAATGCGCAGTCGATTTCTAGTAGCTTTTGCCTCATCATTGCTGAGGCTTCTTCTAAACTTCTGGACATTACTCCCACTGGAAGCAGACTTGCCCGGAAGAGCTATGGATGCATAATACAGCAAGTAACTATCTCCATCCACACTTGTAACGGAAAATGGAAGTTTCTGTGATTGCGGCGAGAAACTTCCTCCGGTAACACATAGAACAGCAAGAAACCCATCGATTTTCTAACAAGAAACAGATATATCATACAACAGTAAGCTTCAAAGAGGCTATAAACTACCAAAAAACACAACACAAAAATGCCGGAAATGGAAGTACTAAACCGACCTTATGTACACTCCCAAAAGAGAATCTACCGGACAAAAGGGACTCTTCAAATGAGCCGACCAATGACCTACGCGCACAATTCCCACCAAAAGTTCTAACTGCCCTAAAGCCTAGTCTAGGGCCTAAATCATGAAAGGTTGGCCAAGTTAACCCACCAGCAGAATCAAAGGATGACGACTGAAAGCCGTCCATTGATTTTTCCGTGACATTACACACCTCTTTTTCTGCAGAATACGGTGTACAAGCAACAGACCCATCATGTGATAGTTCAATGTTACTATAATCATTCTCTAACCGTCTTGTAGTAGTCCTAACTCCATCTGAAATCTCCATTCTTTCACATGATTTCCGACCAAGGGGCGATGATGGAAGAGAAATGGAGGTCTTTCTCTCTATGCATAATAAGTTACTCCCAACATGACTGTGTATGCTTGCTTTTTCCAAGTTCCTTCCTCCCGGAGGGGACATAGAAAAATCACATGGTTCCGGGTCTACTGATGATGAGCCATCGATCATAAAATATGGAGCCTTTTTACAGCTTTCAAACGATGCATTTATCCATCCTCTGTGGTGATAGAGTGATGAGATTGGGGTACTCAGCTGATCCATTGATCCATTATTTGCTATTCTAAGGTCCTGTATCCCTACGGTACAAGCATTCTCAGTTCTTACGGGGGACAACGATCCAAATCCCGGGTTCATAACATCACGTCTACAGTTGTCTGGCAAAATCAATTTGCTCAAAGGAGACAACATTTTCTTTCTAAATACTACACCACACGATCCAGCATCGTTCACATCATGATCAACCTTACCAGAACATCTACTTTCATTCAATTCACGAGAACATATCGTAGTCTCATTTGCTTGAAAACCTACAATCCTTGAAACAGGAATTACATCCCCCTCCTGTTTAGCGTTCCTACGGCCAATGTCATCCGGCACAAATTTCATCATAGGAACATACGGCACAATATCTTTATTCCTTATCGGCTTAAAAGATTCATCAGAAGTACCAATACCCTCCTTACTTTTCCTTAAAATTTCTCCTATTGGAGATAATGACGAGTCCCTACACGGTATACTTACCTGGACAACACCCAATTCATCCCGATCACATGTGTTCATGTTACAACAATGGGCTGGATTTTCAGTGCACTGACTCGATTGTGACCGACATTCCTCATTAGATTCACTAGAGGATACTTGAGGCAACCCCATTGTCAAATTCTCTACTCCTTCGTATAAATCTCGAAATAATGGTTCTATCTTAAACCCACCCTACCTATGTAACACAATGTTCCTCCAACTAGATCATATCCTCCTTTTCCAATTGCTCAAACACTAACTATTGCAAAGAATTGAATTCCATTTTCAATACCCATTTAGGAAAATCATACCAAATCATTACCAAACACAATTAATCTTATTCATAAACTAACTAACAATGGATTATACAACACCAATCATTCTAATCACCTATCCATAAAATGCATCACCACAATACTCGTAAGCGACGAAACATACACAACTCCTGATTGAAGTTCATCTGGACCTGCAAATGCACCACATATTCACATCACTATTGTGGGGACACAACCAAATCAATTGAAGTTCAAGCAAAACCAAGAAACCTAAAGTCCTCAACAAGCCAAAGAAAGGTATAATATAACCCATGTTTAACTCAAACATTCTATTAAAAATCAAGAGCTCTTATCAATCATCATCATTGATAAATCACTTGAAAATTAATCATCTCAATTAGCATCTACTAAACATCTTATCTTAGTTCTTGAAAAACTATAATCACTTATTAACCAACATAAGGTTCACAAACAATGGTTCAAAAAACAAAACCCCATTATTTCCATATTAAGAAAATTACCTCTTTTGAAAAAAACATCATCAATTAACAAAGTATTCATCAATTAAACAACAGAATACTAACATCATATACAAATTATAAAAAGGGTGTCAAAAAAAGATTAATTTTTTAACAAATTAATTCAAAACCCTAAAAAGAAAAAGAAAAACCCAACAAAAATACATACCGCTTAGCCAATTAGGGAAACAACCCATCATCAATTAATTCATTAAAAAAACAAATTTCAATTCTTTTTAAAATGGGTTAATTAAGAAGAGGAAAAAAGATGCAATAAAACGGTGAAATGGGTTAATTATCTACTTTTTTTTGCGTCGTTTGGAAGAGGAAACAAGTTGAAAGGTTGGTAATGCAGTGTTTGGCATAATAACCATGACTTGTTTTCTTCCTTTTTCTTTCCTCTTATCTTCTATATTTTTCTCTTTCCAATTTATACTTAGTTTTTTAATCTTTGTTTTTGGTTTCTGTAAACTAAGGAAAACTAATACTCCCTCCTATTATTTCCAAAAAAAAAATACTCCGTACTGTCCAGCTTAAATGTCTCATTTAGTGTTTTCACACTTGTCGAGGCAACATTTTAACCCTTAGTGTCTCAAATTATTCTTAATTAAAAATTATAAAAATTTAATATTTATAAACCTTGTATTGAGATGAATCAAGCAAGATCCCACATGACTATGCTTTAACTTATAGATTAAAAGTAAAATATAAATTAAGAGTGATGAGTGAATAGTGTCAAAAAATAAATGGGACATTTAGGCTGAATAAGAGGGAGTAACAATAAAATCAAAATGTAAAGATTTTGACCGACTTATTGTAAGACGAATTTATTTTTGTAATTGATCACTTTAAGATTATATTATAAAGTTTTAAGGTTATAATTGATTGCTTTTAAGATTATAAAAGGTGATTGCTTTAAAATTAGGGAAATTGTCAATGGTACCTCCGTGTTTTTGCACTTTATTTTTGGTGTCCTTGTGTTTTTTCGATTATTAGTGATACTCCTAGCATTTCACCGTGAATAATTCAAATTTTTGTCGTTATCTTGCCGTTAAATCATTTTAAAAACAACTCATGATCAGTTTATTTGAACCTTGAATAATGTTAAGATTAGGCCCAAAACTTGAACGATGTCACTGTTGTAATTAACATTAAATACTAGAAGTACCACTAATAATTGAAAAAATACAAGGGTACCAAAGATAAAGTGCGAAAAACACATAAATATCATTGATAATTTCCCTTAAAATTATAAGAATTCACTTTAAAATCATGAGTGATCACTTTTAAATAGTTACATTAAATTAGTTTAATAAAAACAATTTTATTATGAGACCATCTTATTTATAACATTGGAGCAAATAAAATAGTGGGATGGAATGTAATGTAATTGAATGTGAATTGGTTTTGTCTTCCCATAATATGGTCGAAGTTTCTGCTCTGTACTTGTATGACTTTTACCCATTCATGTTTTCTTTTCCAAGTTCCAAAATTTTGAATTTTTAAATGCAGCCCAAATAATTATGGATCTCTTTAGCAAATAATTTTTTTCTAACTTTTAAATTGATTAAACACCAAAAAATAATATATTTGGTATATGACTAAGCAAACCAAATTACTAAAAAGCTAAATTTTTGAGTTTTTTAAATTGACTTTAGTCGATCAAACAACAAAAGAAAATGTTTAATAAATACTTTTCAATTTTTCATGCTCATTTTACATTACTTGTAACACCCGGATTTCCTTCAACTAAATCGTGAAGGACGGGAAAAAACTCGGGTGTTACATTACTTTTCCTTTTAATTTGTCATACTAATTTTGCACTATGGGGATTGGGGATGTTTGGTTTATGGCTTTTTGATTTACTTTTTTGTTGGCATTTGGCTTATTAAAAGGTCAACAACAAAAAAAACGTTTAGTAAATGGAATAGCCGGTCAAAATTTAAATGTTACTCTAATTAGCTTTTTTGTTGACTTTTTGCTTTTGACTCACTTTTTCTCTAATAAACCGTCAAAAACAAATATCCAAATTAACAAACATATCTATAAACAACTGACTTTTTCATCTAGCTGCAAGAAAAAACAACCAATAATTTTAACTAGCCAAATAAACTAACAGTCAACAACTAATTGACAAACATCTCCTATTTCCTCTGAACAATCTCACTCTCATTCTATTAAACATATCCACGAACTCATGCTCTCTCTTTTCGTTTTGGCCACTCGTTTTTATCGTTCACTTATTATTTTAATAATTCTCCAAGTCAATTTCTTTCAACTAAATTTTGGTTATTTAACCCTAGAGCAGGGGTGTTCATTCGGATCATCGGGTTGATTTCGGGTCGGTTCAAAATCGGGTTTTGTGTTCACATTGGTTTTTACATAATTGTAGATCCATTTTTAAGTAGGGTCAAATCGGCTTCTGTTATATAGTCAAGTGTCTATCGAGTCATCGGGTCTGTTTTGAACACCTTAACCCTAGAGGGTCAATGGGAGTTTTTAATATTTAAATATAGAGAATTGGGATTGAATTCAATGGGTAATGATTTTAGAAAATAAAAACGTATGGATGAATCCTAGTATGTTGTTGCTTTCGGCGCCTTTAAGACAATGTTTTCTAACCATATTACTTGTATTTTATCTGTTTTCTGTGTGGTTCTTCAGCTTTTAAATACTTCGAATTAAAGTAATAATTGCATTTAATTCAACACTACACCTCAAATTAGCCTTTATTCAAAAACACAAAAGCTTGGGCGAGAACGTGTCACCTGTGAGACGCGTCACAATTTTACTAATTTAAATGTCTATCTCAGGAGTTAGAAGACTAATCTATAGATATGACAGTTTTAAGATTCAAAAGGTCAATTTTAGTACTTATAAAACCAATTTTAAAACTTAAAATCTCAATTGCAGGGCATTTAATTCTCATTTTCACTTTAAAATATTAATTCAAAATTCTCAAAAAAAGATAATTCAAACATTAAAGTTGATATTAAAAACTTTGAAATTGACCTTTTAAGTCTTAAAATTGTATTTTTAAGTCTTGAAATTGTCTTTCGAAGTCTTAAATTAATATGTCGGAATATTTTTAAAAATATATTGGATTTTGGGCTAGTTGCATGGCTAAAGCCGTCTCACAAAAGAGTAACTGATTCAAAAAACAAAAGTCTTATAGCCCAATTGGGCCTTATGCTGTTTCTTCCATTAGCAATAACATTAGCCCATTATGAGACTGCTATACCCATGTGACTTTTGGCCCAACCCATAAAAAATTGCCTACCAATTCAACACAAATTCTTATGTGAGACTGTCTTTATAAGAGACGCGTCTCAAATGGACCGGCTCATTATTACTTAGAAAAACAACCATTAGAAAAATACGCGTTGTTTAATCATATTTTGAATTGGTATTATAACCTATCGAATATAACTTGTTAGAGTTGATATTATAGCATATTAAAGTTGGTATCTCCAAATAGGTTATAATACCAACTTTAACATGTTATAACACCAACTCTAAATGCCAATTTTAATAGGTTATAATATCAACTTTAATAGATTATAACACTAATTTCAATAGGTTATAATACAAACTCCAAATAGGCTCAGCCGCGCGTGTTAATTTTTATATATATTTTCTTTTTTTTTTTTTTAATTATTGGGCTTGTGCCTGGAGAGTTGCTTCTTATAAAGATTGTCTCTCAAGAGCGGCGCTGCGGACTCAAATACTTTAAATACCCGAAAACTTCAAATGTCCATTCTCTGGCTTAAAACCGCTACTTCAAGTCCTAAGCTTTTTTCTTTGAGGCTAAGTTTATTTGTGAACTAACTATTTTTCCGTTAAAATGTCTATTTTAAGGCTTAAATGTTTACTCTAGGGCATGAAGTCTTTGCTTCAAGCCTTAATCCACATCAAGGGCTCAAATTGCCTATACCAAGACTTAAAATGACTACTCTCTAATTCTGAAAGTTATCAATTTCAGTGCTTAGAATGCTTAAAACATCCCTTTCAAACCTTAAAGTGGCAACTACAAAAATTTATTTTGGTAAAAAATTTTAAATTTTTGTAAAAAAAATAATTGTGGGTTGGACAAGGCTGGTCACACATGTAAAGCAATCTCTTACGAGATTTGCTAAAGATTAAGTCATAAATCAGACATTATTTAAAAGGAAACCTAAAATAATCCAACATTTTCATAATTTTCCTACAGTATTCCTATCTACTTGGAGTAATTTCAATTTAGTAGAAAAATGAGGGCGATATTCTAGAAAAGTAATCAATAATAATTGTTAATCATCAGCTGTCCAAATAGTTGTGTAACGCACTAATTTACGGTAAAGATAGCTATTACTACAACATTTAAGAAATATTGAAGAAAATATATTGAACTGATACTTTTGATTTTGAACTGCTAAGAGTTTTATTATTTAGAAATTATTATACACTTATAAATACTATTAAACTATCTTGTAAAACACTAATATTTTTGTTAAGAAGCATTTTGACCTAATCAAACTACGAAAAATTACTTAAATTACTACGTGTAATAAATTATAATCTTCTTTTCGACTTTTTTTTTTTTCTTTTCTATCATTTTATACTACAGTAGATCTTAGATAAGAAGCCAAAAAATTTAGATATATATCTAACCTTATTAAAATGATATGTTGTATCAATCATTTACCATGTTGTTAACAAACCTCGCCAAACAACTCTTGTATGAAAATGTTTCATGATGAGATATGTTTATATGAAGAGTTTAAATTTAAAAATATTGGAGGTTTAATATCCAAAATGTCATTATTAACACCTAAATGATGTGTTAACAACTAAAAAATTAAGACAGAATATCTAAATATGAAATAGAAAGCTTAAATTAATTTAATTGTTTTGTATAACCTGTTTTAAAATTGTCTTAGGCTAATCATACTTTTGATGAGAATTAGGGATGGCAATGGGTTGTAAATTCGGAGTTGGATTCGGATAACATTTTTCTCGGACTCGAATCGGATTGTTTTTCCTCGTATCGAGTCGGACTAGAGTCGGATTCGGACTGAATTGTCATTTCTAACGAGAATTTGTGAAACTCTCATTAGGTATTGTTTTCCACTAGCTTAGTTGGGCCGTAAGCCCACTAAACCAGAAGTTTCCAAGCCTGCTGGAAGTGTACTATAGTGTTATATAGCATCAATAACATTAGTCCAATAAGTGATACAAATAATATGATTACAAATTGTCTCATTTCAATGACTTTGTCTCATTTTATTTGGGCACATTTGTCAAGATATATACTGAAGTCTTAATATCTCTAATAATGCATACCTAAATATTATAAAAATTTGATATTTAAAATCCTATGATCCATAACTAAAACAACATATCATGGTTATCTGAATATATTTCGACTTTACGATTCAAAAACAAACAAACAATCTAAATCTTTAGTTAGATTTTAACAATGGTAAGATCTTGTGATCCTACCAAGATTATGAATATATACGATAGGATACGATCAGTGGCGGACCCAGGATTCAAACTCAGTGAGAGCACAATCGATAAAATAATAATTTAATAAAAAAAATCATCAAATACAAAAATAATAATGTTTGCAATTCATTCCTACAAAAGAATATTTTATATTCTATTTCGACGAGTTTTCATTTCTTGAAACCGACGAATAATAAGATCATTGGGTACAGTACAAAATACCTCCTCAATAAAAGTTACCAAGTAATCATTCATTCATTGATCTCCCATTTTGTTTTACAATTTTGTCTTTGCGATATTCATTGTCGAAAAAGTTCATGTGAAGTCGTATTTAAGTATTTTTCCATTAATGACACTTTGATCTATACATATTAAACAATTATATATCACTAATCAACAACAATTAATTTAAATTTCTATCAAAAATAATTCACTTTTTTTAAAAAAATTTAAATTAAATAAAAATTTAATTTCTGACCCAATATAATAGAATTAAATTTTTTTAAAAATTTAAATTAAATAATTCACTAATCAACAATTGAGGAGATTTTTCGTGAATTGTACTAATGAAAGTTGGGTTTTTATAGTTTTTGATTACACAAGTATTATTTAGCGCTGATACTCAACATAATCACAAGTACATTGTGTGTCTCAGTTGGCAGGGTGAATGCCTTGAGGCGCACAGGTCGTGGTTTCGATTTCCCAAAGCAACAGATTTTTTGCAATTTTTTAATTTTTTTTTTTAAAAGTCAGTGAGGTCACTTGCGGGCGCGGGAGCCTACTAGGTCCGCCCCTGGATACGATTCAACAATACAATCTAATGATCAAATTTCACAAGGGTTGTCTCAATCATAAAAAATCATTTAATCTAGCTTATACTTATATATAAAAATAATCATTTAATCTAATGATCCAATTTCACAATGATCCAACATTGCGTATACTTTGTTATGTCTATTCGAAAGTACATTATTTTTCTAAATTTAAGTCCTTTTGGAATAATTATTTTTCAAAAAAAAAACATCATAATTTGATTCCGTCGGAGGTAACGTCGCATGAAATTCTAGTGCGAGTCGAATGTGGAGGTAAAAGACCGACTTTAAGCAGTATTAGATTTGTGACTTTCTTATGGAAAGACCGTCTTAAATAATAATTTGTGAAAAACTAATAATAAAAACAATGATTTAAAAATATAATATAGTTAGGTATATGATAGTTGGGCTAAATCTACCAAATTAAAAAATTTAAAACAAGACAAATTTGCTTACAACTTCATCTCAAAAAAATAATATTTCTTTTGTTCTTACAAGTTAATCACAGAGTTAATTCCCATCTAATTCATCAAACCCTTTGTATGATAATTCAGCCGTCATCATCATCATATCCACTGTATTCTACTCATAGAAAACTATAAACAGCGTCTGAAAAGGAAAGAGTAACGACAATTCACACCCATAAAGGAGAGTGCGGTCAAAGAATTCCCTGTTCCAGATAATAATTCAGCCGTCATTTTATTTAATTTATTTTAAAATTTTAAATTTAAAAGATAAGGTCCAAATCAAGTATGTGGGCCATAAGACCAAATGGGCATTAAAATACCCAATCCAAAGTGCCCAATTATTGTCCCAATTTCATCATAGCAAAGCATCTAGATGTATATGTAGCAAACTTTCAACTTTGAATATCATCTTTTCATTTTTGATGTGTGGTTTATATAACATCCGTGTTTATATTCACTTGATTTTTCAAACTAGAACAACTTACTTATTTTATTATAAATTCATTCATGTACAATCTAGATTGATTGGGGATTTGCCTTGTCATTTTCATCTACTGACACGATGACAGAGTTAAGTGAGATTCAATTTCAGGACCCACTGAAAAAAATATTCAATTTCCATATGCTACTTAATGGGTTTTTTTAATAATACATGAATTATTATTAAAGAGTCATACGAAATTTGATGGGTTACTAAACATACTAACAATTATTTTAGAATGAAAGGTTATTAGATTTATATATGGTCTCAGTTAAATAATTTATTTGAGTTAAATTAAGACCGTGTTTAGTTCATCTGATTTTTATTAATTTAACTAATGTTTATTAATTGTAACTGATATAAATTGACCAAAATTGATTTTTTACTTATTATAACCGATTTTTGTTGATTGAGGATGATTTTTATTGATTAAAATTGAATTTTACTGATAGTAACTCAATTTTAACTTATTAAAATTGATTCTAAGTGATTATAATGAATACTACTTATTATGATTGATTTTTACTAATTAAAACTGATTTTTTTCTGATTTAAATTTATTTTTACTAATCGCTTATTTTTTAAGGTAAACAAGACCTAAAAATATATCTTACTTGAGACCGTCTTTGGTCTGGACTTTTAAGAATCGTCTTTACAAAAGACGGTCTCTCAAAAGAGCACCTGAAATATGATAGTAGCTTACTAGAGCACATCTTTAATTTTAGGGCCTTGTCACGGGCTTGATTTAATGGTGTGGACTTTTCAAACGGGAGGTTGATTATTGGTTGTATATGGCCTATAAACAAGTGGCCTTGAGCCAAAATGGCTAAAAAATACTTTTTTTTTTTGAAATTTCACATAATAATTATGAGTTTTGACATTTTTTATGTGATAAAGAAATAGTTTTCAAATCTATATATTATATAGTGATGTCTAGTTTTCACCTATTTTATGTGATAGATAAAAGTTTAAGTTCTTCGTTAAATTAATTTTTTATTTTGAAAAGATTTTCAGAAAATATACCCCATAAAAAATTGAAATCTGAATTCATGCTTGTACATGGAGCAGTATTTATTTAAATAGTTTGGGCTGGTCCAATTGAAGTCATCTTACGATGAGAAAACCTCAATAATAAACATCGTGACCGAATACATTTTTTTAAGTTGTTTAGTTTGACAACTATAAGGGAATATATCGAAAGGGAAACTTGTTTTTTATTATGATATTCAACCCCTCCCCCCTTTTCTCTAAAGAATTTTTCATCAAATCACATATAAATATTTTTCAGAGAAAATATTTTCCGTCAAACAAAATATCGTTATATTAAAATTCAACGTTTATACATTTTGACTTATCATATCCTATTATAATTTTAATTTGACCCCTTTTATCGTTTTATATGAGTGATTTTTAATTAAATGGGATAAACTCTAAATAACAAAAAAGTCGTTTCAAAATTTAGGCTTATAAATATAGGAGTACATTCCTACAACGACATGAGAGTACTATATTATTTATTCATTTTGTTGGCTAGATAAGTAGGTGTTAAAAAAGATTGATTTTGAATCACATAAATTGAAACTAATAACTAATCTTATACTACTTTGAAGGTGACATTTGTATTAATAATTGCTTCATAAAATCTTTGATGATCATTTATCATTATCTACACAATGAGAAATGGATATATGTTTATATGGTATCTCTATTATCACAACATTGATTAGCCCTTATCTTCAAAATATTACATTATCAGTATTATAATTCCTCCGTTCCATTTTAGTTGCACCATTGGCTTTAGTACGTTTTTTAAGGGTCGTCAAATTAGTATGGTAAAAGTAGAGATGATGTATGATTGATGGTGATATATGAGGTAGAAATAAAAAATTTATTATAAGTAGATAGTGGTTGTGACTTGTGGGTATATTAAATAATTAATGGGATGATGTATTATTGATGGCGATAGTGGGGCAGGAATAAAGTGATGATTAAATAAGTAGATTATTTTTGCCAAAAATAATAATGTTGCAAGTAATATAAAACTTTTAAAAATGGTAAGTGTTGCAAATAAAATGGAATGGAGGTAGTATGATGCAAATTAAAAAAAATTATTACATCAACGTTACTTCCTCCGTTCTTTTTGATTGTCCTATTTGAAGATTTTACACAAATTAAGGAAGGTGGAATCTTTGTAGATAGTGAGTATTATTTTATTAAAAAAGGTGGAACCTTTGTAGATAGTGGGTATTATTTTATTAAAATAGTGGTATGAATTAATAATTGTATTGGTATTATGAGAGAGAAATGAGGGTTAAATGAGGGATAAAGAGAGTATATGAAAGATAAAAACTTTCCAAAATAGGAAAGTATTTCTAAATATAACAAATTTATGAAACTGTCTGTTATAGTAATGTGGACAAACTTAAAAGAACAGAGGGAGTAATACTTTCTCTAAACTCATAAATCAGAAATTTATATGTTTTTTCTCTTCATTTTATCTTAATATTCAACAAAGCAAATCAAAATATTCATATTTCTAATTCTAATTAATTCTTGTCACAAAAATATATAGGATTTCATAAATAAGAACACTTAACACTATTGACTAAGTTAGGATTATAGTGAAAGTGGCTAAAAAATATATATGTTACAAAAAGATTTTAATGAGTAAAGGCAATCATATGTATTATATGATGCAAATTAAAAGAAAAAAATTGATTTATTATATTAACGTTAATACTTTTTCTATACTTATAATTCAAAATTTTATATGTTTTTCTCTTCATTTTATCTTAATATTCAACAAGGCACATCAAAATATTCATATTTCAAATTCTAATTAATTCTTGTCACAAAAATATATAGGATAATAGGATTTCATAAATAAGAACACTTTACACTATAGACTAAGTTAGGATTGGCTAAAAAATATCAAAGTTACAAAAAGATTTTTTAATGAGTAAAGGCAATCATCTATAGATGTATAGGAACGATATTTAAGAAGTTTTCTTTCTTATGTTTACAACTAAGCATTGTGGCTACAACATAAAGTTTATATATGTTGTGAGTTATATACTCCCTCTAAATCAGTTTAAATGTCCCATTTGAGATTTCACAGATTCTATAAGTTGAGTGGGGTCCATTAAAAAGGTGGTAGTTGGGTATTTTAATTAATTAAATTAAATGTAAATGTGATAGTTGGGTATTGGAAATTGGAAAAGTGGGTGTATTTAGATAAAAAAAAAGATAAATAAAAAAGAAAATGAGACAATTGATATGGTTTTGCCAAATAAAAAAATAGAACATCTAAACTGATTCGGAGGGAGTATCATATATTCATTCTGGTTGACCTTTGCCTAGTAATAGCTAGTTTTATACCTTGAGAACAAAATAGGACATTAGTTGTCAGATAAAGGGATCATTTTAGCTCACTAAGTATTAGCATGTAGTAGAGAAAAACCTAAATGGTGATTTTGGATTGGTTACTATTCCATGCCTTACCATTATAATCATTAAATCCTACTTATAAAGCTAGGGACTGGTGATGAAAGACTACAAATCATACCCATGATTCCAAAGAGAGGAAAGAAAGAAAGTGGTCAAAGAGAACCTAAGTAGATATAGTTCTTCCAAGAAAGCGATAAGAGTCACTGATTATGTATCAGAAAGCTCCATGTGGACTCCAATATTAACAATTTCTTCATTATAATTCTTATCAAGTTGAAAGCTTTATTCCTTAATGTAACACCAAGGGCCCACGGCTCGACCCCAGCCTCTAGAGCCGTCAGTGACTACTCATGGAGACTGTAGACTGGCCCCACAGACCAACACAAGTCTTTCCAGCGCACTTTAGCATTATTTGTGCGTACTCGGGAAAACTTCCCAGGAGGTCATCAATCCTAAGATTGCTCATACCAAGCACACTTAACTGTGGAGTTCTTATGTACCTTATTGGTATGAGTAGTCTATCAATCCCTATTCAAGCTAAATCTGGGATATCACCCTTTATACACATATTTAAATACAATTCTAATTAAAATGGTAATTTTAGCTTAAATTTGGTGAACCACCTACAAATATTGTTACACCATAAGCTATCCATTATTCTCAACTATCCTAACTTGTATTTTGAATTTTACTTTTTTACATAAGTATATCGAGTTTAATTGCTTCTTAATCGATGAAAAAAAATGCCCAAGTTCCATTTCATATTTTCTTTAACTAACATATGGTTCTTACACTCACTTTCAAATTGTAAATCCAACATTACAACTAAGATTTGAGTCCATTTTTGAATATAGTGTCTATTGTGGTTGTATATAAATTTTGTTAGTAACGTAAATGATTATGTCATTTTTAGACCCATTTTTAGTTCTTTTTCCATTTCTTTAAATATATATTATTCATGAGACTATTAATTTTTGTTAATGCAAGTGCCAAAACACTTAATAATGATGATGAATTTAGTCACTTAGTCGAACATGCCTTAGCTTGTACTTTGGAGAATTACAATGAGAATGCGTCGAGTATAAGTGAATTAAGGTTTGGGACATTACACGAGGTGTTTAACATGGGTGTGTATGATACGTATTTGAGGCAAGCAAACGTGGAAAATCAGAAGGTAGCAGCCAGGAGCTGCTCGTTCGAGCATTGAGGGGCTCGTTCGAGCAGTTGGATCAGTGAGCAGCAGTAGGGTGCAGGCAAGCCTGCTCGTTCGAGCATGGTAGTGGATCGTTCGAGCATGCACTAGTGGAAAAAACCTTAAGGGCTGCGGTTTTTTAGCCACTATGGGCTGCGGTTTTCGACCCCAGCCATTATTGTAGCAGCCCTTAGTATTAGATAAGGGCTGCGGTCAAAATACGCAGCCCAAAAAAGACTAAAGGGCTGCGGACAGGTCAAAAAACCGCAGCCCTTTAGTCGTTTTTCAAAATAAAAAAAAATTTTTTTTTTTGCTTTTCGTTTAATTCCATTCCAAGACCATCGTTTTTTGGATCTGAAAGAACATCAAATTTGTTCTTTACAATAAACGATCAAGAACATCAAAAAAAAACCCAGATCTAAAAAAAAACCAGAGAACAAGAACGAAAATTACAACAAATTCGCAAATGAAATTACAACAAAATCTGAACAATAAACGAAATTACAACAGAATAAAGAACAAAAAAAAAAACCTTCGATCTTTACAAAAACTTCTAAAAAACATAATCTCAAAAAATGAAATCTGAACAAAATAAAGACAAAAAAAACAAAAAAAACCAAAATTACAACAAAATCCCAATTGACATATTAAAAAAAACGAAAATTACAAGAAAAATTACAATAACCTTCGATCTCTTCAAACGAAATTAGAAGAAATCTTGAAAGGCATTCGAAAATCTTGAAAATCTTTAAAATCTTGAAAGACATTCGAAAATCTTGAAAATCTTGAAAATCTCTTCAATCTCGAAAAATCTTGAAAATCTTGAAGATCTTGAAAATTAGATGATGATCTGAAAGAAGAAGGAGTGCTCGCCATTTTAGAGTATGAAGGAGAAGGAGTGCCCAAGTATAAAACGGCGCATACGAAAATTAGGAAGAAGATGAAGGAAGGGTATTAGGTTTTCTGAAATCAGAAAATTATACTTGGGCATTAGGTTTTCTGAAATCTTGAAATCTTGAAGGAAGGGTATTAGGTTGAAGATGAAGAGGCGCCCAAGGATGTATGAAACGGCTAGGTTTTCTGAAATCTTGAAGGAAGGGTATTAGGTTTTCTTGAAGTAAGAGAGGAGAGAGAGGCGCCCAATTGTATATATGAAGGAAGGCCGGGTATTCTAATTAAAACGGCCCAAGTACTAGGTTTTGGGCTGCGGACCAACTAAAAAACCGCAGCCCTTTTGATTTTTTTTAAAAATTGAACTATTGGCTGCGGGCATCCTAACAAACCGCAACCCTTTTTATTTTTTTTTTTAAATTTTGTCTATTGGCTGCGTACACCTTTAAACCGCAGCCAATTAACCGCAGCCAATAGCTTTTTTTCCACTAGTGATGGGCAGTTGAACTTCCTCTGGTCAGTTTTTGGTGCATTGTAAGCATTGAATGGTCATTGTACTCTTTACTTTATTGCTTGTTTATTGTAATGTTTAATAGTTATGTTAATTAGCATAGTTAAGTGTGAGTTATTTGTGTTTATG
The DNA here is from genome assembly GCA_019776075.1 of Amaranthus palmeri. NCBI lineage: Eukaryota > Viridiplantae > Streptophyta > Magnoliopsida > Caryophyllales > Amaranthaceae > Amaranthus > Amaranthus palmeri. The sequence continues at coordinate 912,033 of JAAKBH010000028.1, read as the reverse complement.
GTGTTTAATGGGAGACTCTAAGAATCACACCCACCTTCTTCTATAAAAGGGAGTGTAATTCTTAGAGTAAGAGACACAAAAAAAAATACACACTTTGAGAGAAAGCTATTACTTTGATAGAAACTTGAGAATGTTCATCATTGTTCTAGCATTTTGTGATATTGGGAGAATTGTTCTCAAGATAAGGAGAGGTTTATTAAATTGTAATTGTTGAGTTCAATCTAATAAACAACATTTGAGGGGGAGGTATCAAGGATACCTCATAAACACTTGTGTCTCTTTTGCGTTATTTTTCATTGTGTTTTCATTGTTGAATCTCGCTTGTGACGTACGTTTTCAATTTTTATTTTATTAAGGTTTTTGATGGCCATTTTTAGGTTTGGAAATTGTCATATTTAGGGTTGGAACTTGAACTCGAAAAAGATCATTTTGAACATTTGGAAAAGATCAAGTTACCAAGTTTTCTTCCACCCGAGTAAATAAACTTGAAGTAGATTTCCTGCTATCTTGATCACCCTGCTCGATCAGCTCGCATCAGTTTACGCTTCAAGATCCAGTTGACCATTTCTCCTAAACAACACTCCTTTTTCTATAGTGAACATTTAGAACTTGTAGACAACTTACCTTTGTTGAGTCTCTAGTTGGTGCATGAATATGCTCACTACTCCAATCACATATGCGATGTTTAACCTTATATAGGAAGATAAATTAGTTTTCCTACTAATCTATGGTACTTCCTCTAATTTTGTTACTTGTGCACCTTAGATGATTTAAAAAACGTCATATACTATGATTGGACAGTTGGAGTTTTGGCTAACATTGGTGTAATGGCCAGTTTTTATATAAAAAAAACACATGAATAGTGTTGATCTTAGTTATCGATGAAAAGGTTTTTGAATAGTTCTCTACAAAGTATGAGTGTAATCCTTTGTAACTAGACGAACTTGCATCCTTTAATCATTCAGACTGAAAAAACTTATATGCATTCGACTGTATTCTTTTCGCCAAAAAAATATACATCTCCAAAGTATTATTCTATTGCATTGAGATCTCTTCTTCCATCATTTTCTTTAATTTCTCCTTGTGAGAGCTTCTCAACAACTCTAGAAATTTCATTTGAGTATAGATCAATATTGAAGGCCATTGTTGTACGTCTTTCTCTCCTCATTCAGTGTTCCGATAATAAATCGAAATGAATCAGTTAAATGGGTACCTTCGGGTGGATTTGGTGGTAAAGCGGTGATTGTTCGGGATACCATTGAATACCTGAAAATAAACACCAACAACCCCGGGTGGTACTTAGAGGCGGTGCCTCCAACGCTCAAATTAGTACCGACATATAATATAAGTTATATGATGTAGAGTAATATTTTTAGAGAGATGTAGTGTTCTACTAAGATTAATGAAAATAGTCTCCCCTTTAACTTACCTCCTAAGTCCTAAGAGGTATATATAGAGAAACTCTTAGTGGCCTTCTAATGAATGTGACTTTTAGCCCAATATTAATGGGTTTATATTTTATTCACCAATATTCAAATTATTTTTAAATTGATGCGTCTGTAAATACCAGATCATATTTCTTTGGTAGAACTCCCCTTCTCATAAGTGATTAAGACCAATGTTTGTAATTAACACCAATCCCGGGATGGTACCCAGGGGCGGTACCTTCGGATGGATTTAGTGGTAAAGCGGTGGTTATTCGGAAAACTATTGAATACCTGAAAATAAACACCAATCCGGGGATGGTACCCAGGCGCGGTGCCTCTAACGTCCAAATTAGTATACCGACATATAAACTATATGATGTAGAGCAATATTTTTAGAGAGATATAGTGTTCTACTAGGATTAATGAAAATAGATCTCTCCTTTAACTTACCTCCTAAGACCTAAGAGGTATATATAGAGAGAGGCTCTTAATGGGCTTCTAATGAGCGTGACTTTTAGCCCAATACTAATGGGCTTATATTTTATTCACCAGCATTCAGAATAATTTTAAATTTCTGCGTCTGTAAATACCAGATCATATCTCTTTGGCAGAACTCCCCTTCTCATATGTGATTAAGACCAATGTTTGTAATAAAGATTGCTAGGAAGAGATTTAAGTTGAGCATAAAATTGTAATGAAAAGTCACTATCCATCTAAGCAAGGAGTATTAAATGGTGGAAAAAAGTGTAAAAGAATAAAACCAAATCTTTGAAAAAAAATAATGGACAAAAAGACATAATTCATAAAAATAAAATGGTGTATTTTTGCATCAATTCTAACTCAACCCATGAAACCCCCTCGTGTCCTCGTCCTTCTTCAACAGACAAATTCGTCCCCACACCTAGCTGGATCTTATCTGTTAGATCTCATGCTTCTTTTTTTTAAAAAAAAAAATTTATAGTAATTTATTATATTTATTCAAAAATAGTAAATTCATAGTAATTTATTACATTTATTCAAAAATAGTAAGTTCATTAACACCATAAATAGAAATATATATTTTCAACAAATTATTATTACTTGTATTCCACCCTACTTGTTACATTGATTTTTTACGCAATTATCTAATGTGTTAATTTGATTATTTATATATATAATTACACACATTTAAAAGTTATAAAAAGTTAATAATATGAAAGTAGATGATTCAAACAAGGTCTCATTTGACTATATTTTTTCTTACACATTAGCAGCAATATAAAAAATAAGCTTAAATATGATAAATAGTGTCAATAACCGTTATGCAACCAATATTTCATAACGAAGGAAGTATCTAAATTATGCGTGGTTTTCTTAATAAGAAAACTATTATTACCAGGGTCGACCTTAAGGGTGGGCAAGAGGAGTCGTCGCCCAAGGTCCCATGTTCAAAAAGTAAAATTAATGGTTGTAGAAGATTCATATAAGTTATAAATCACAACTGAAAAGAGCTTGAAGGTGCTATTTCGCTTAAGGCCCAAAAAATCTAGGGTCAGCCCTAATTATTACTTGGCCCTGACTATTTGCCTATGCAACTCTCCCTTTATAAATCTTATAGAATTTATAGAGAAATTATATATGTGTGAACGAAATAAAAATATAAATTGAATATGGTCATAAAATTTATCCAAAAAATGTAGATGGTTAAAATAAAAATAAAGAAAAATTTATAAACAAATTTAAAACAAAAAAATTGCAAAATCTGTGAGAGTAATTCTTATGTTCGTCTCATTTAGCATTATTTTTCATTTTTGGTTGTTACTATCATCTTATCATATTTTTAATCTTATTCGTAAATTCTAACTCTCTTTTAAAATCCTCTATATATTCAATATTTCTTTTCTGAAGGTAAAGTATCTTCTCGGTATCCCGCACAAGGCAGGGTCCAAGTAGGGGATTTTCTTTTTATTGAAAGATGCGGTCAAATCATACCCGTACCTCTAAAAAGGAAGTAAAGAGATATGCACGCACTCAAAAACCCCCCAATAGATACATGCGCTCATTAGGAGTGAAACCCCAAACCTTCTATTGCACATGCATTCAGATGCTCAATCCATTGAGCTACAAGCGCTTTTGATTCAATATTTCTTTTCTATTACTCCCTCCATCCCTCCAAATCAGCACCAGTTGATTCAAAAATCTCTCATATTTTTTGGTCAAAAGGTGTTATCTCAGAGGAACAGTGACAGTATCAAATAATATTTTTTTATCAAAAATAAGTTGATGCTAATCCAAGGTAAGGGATGAGTAATGGTTAAGCGATTAAAAAAGAGCATGAATTTTGGATTTTGGTTGATGATTTGATTTATTTGTTTTCAAAAAAAAGTGTGTCGGTGATTCAATTTGCTTGATGTACAGACCATACTTGCACTAAGGTAGGCTCCATTATGAGACATGGCCAAGTGATTGTTTAACTGATTTTTCCAAAGAAATCAAATTATATTCTCATATTTTTATTTATTAAAATAATTACAAACATTTTCTTTTGGGAATATATGAATATACATGTATTTTTGTATTTTCAGAGGTATCAAAGTATAACTACATACATAGTACAAGGTATAATTATCATACAAAGAATTAGACATATTACTTTTTTTGTCAATTTTTAAGTTGATGTCTATGATTTGCTTTTAGTGTAATATATTAAACGATATTTAATTTAAATGTCGCTATTTCAAATTTCTTATAGTATATATTGAGGATTTAGTGACATTTATTAGACCCTTTAGCAGCATAATATAAAAAGTCACACTAAAGTTTTTTGCGACATAGGATCTAGTGATGTTTCTCACAAATGCCACTATAGACTATAGTGACAATTACATATGCCACTAAAGATAAAATAAAGTGTCGCTAAATCACTTTATAGTGGAATTTAAAATAAAAACCAATAACCACTAAATTCAATATCGTAAAAAGTTAAATTTGTAGTGCGTGGTCGCAATAAATAAAAATATGTAAGTAAAAGGAGAATCTAGGGAAGATGAATAGAAGAGTAAGTTTGTGAGGAGATATTAAAAAAATGTGATCTTAAATTTTTCATATTTTAAATTGTAGCAGAATGAATAAAATATTTTGAAAATAAAATTATATAGCAAAATATATAAAACAGAAAAATCTAATACTATAATATATTGAATCATTTGCAAACTAGCTACAACCTTTAAGTTTGAGGATTTTATAAATTACAGTCTAAAATTTTGTTTTTGCGAACAATAACCTTCAACTTACCAAAGTACATACTATTGCAAATAGCTCACCGGATTTCAGTGAATTATTCTTGAAATACCCTTCGACTTCCCAAAAGCAAAGGGGACTAAGACGGCAGTCAAAGAGTATTTTGTGAAAATTTTATAGGAATTTGGTGACTTGGTTGTATTAGTGCTTATTATAATAAGTTTATGGCTGTAATTTGCAAAAATAAAACTCCAAAACTATAATTCACAAAGATCTAAAATTTGAAGGTTGTAGTTTACAAATGATTCTAATATATTATAGATATTTCAAGTTTTTTTTTTTTGATTTCTTAATACTTGTCATTTGGGTTTGATGGGCGAGGTTTAGGGAGGGGGAGTATATTTGTAAATGGTTTCCGGACAAAATCTTGTGCCACATATGTATATTATTGTATATATAGCTCGTCTAAGGGAAAGATTGATTACCAATATTTCATATTGGTGATTTAAGACTTAAGTAGAGGTCTGTATAAAACTGATTGCAACAAAATCGTAATGACAAGCACACGACTCGACATGAAGCAAAGAGTTGTCCTAAATAAGACGCAATGCAAGGCACATTTAAGGCGGACACAACACATCACAACCCCCATCTTGCTAGACCCATTCGACACGATCCAAACCCTTCACGATGCCTACAACATGTTAGAAGTTTAAAGTACTATAAACTCTATCATCCTTAACCAGGGCCGACCCTAGATATTTTGGGGCCCTGGGCGAAATAACATATTGGAGCCTTTTTCCATTGTAATTCATCACCTATATGGACCCTTTTATAACCATTAACTTTGTTTTTCTGACATGGGGTCCTGAACTCTGACCCCTCTTATCCACCCTTAGAGTCGGCCCTGTCCTTTACACTTGACTTATATATGTATTTTTCTTCAAATGTCCATTGCAATTCAAATTCTAATCAATGTGATGACAATAGAGACAAGCAAGTGTACTCAATAACACATTTCTTTCCCCTTAAGGATGATACCATAACAAGAAGTGTAGTGTACTCTTGTCTCCTCTATATCACAATAGAAGTGTACTAACTAGACCATATGGTCCATTTACCCTATATTTTACTATAACTCTTCTTATAGCAATTGTGTATTTTACTTATAGGCTCTTAAAATTTTCTTACATACTCAAGTATAATCAAAATATTGATTTAATGATCAAAATACTTAATTCATTTGTCTCTATATATGATCTCTAAAGAATTTTTTCTTGGCTAATCTTGATTACTACTCAAATTCAATGATAAGGAGTAATAATATCAAGAGCCAAAAGTTTAAATTACTGGTTTCTCTCAATTTACTTTTTTTCTATTTTAGTAACTCTTATTTATTTAGCCGTATTTCTATTTTAGAACATAATTTTACGATGTTTACTTTTTATATATTTCACTTATTTTAAGATGTTCTCGCCACTGTAACTCATTATACAGAACTCCTTAATCTCTGTGTCATTTTCAAATAGGGTAAAGTAATTGGACAAAGGAAGTACTTTATGCCACCTTTTCACGCAAGAGCATGTTGTGCTTGTGCACTAATAGTGTGGAAGCAATTCATATCCTGTATCCGACACTGAATATCGGATTTGATAAAAAGTGTAGATAAGTTTTGAACACTTAATCAGTTAATCTATTAGTAGAAATTGTTGATTAAGGTCTTAAGATATACCGTCTGAAAAACAATATACAATTCATATTCTTTTTGTTATTGATTATATCACATGTTACTTAATATCCATAGGCAAATCTATGATATATATTAGTATCGAATGAGCCAAACACTCATTTTTATATATAAGTTGATTCAACTCGATTACTATTCTTTTGGGGTATACTCATATATTACACAATTTATTATTAATAGGATTTTAAATCAAAGTGACTTGTGACTTGATGAGCTCATATGCATGGATGTCTTGCATATTTTTGAGGCCATAAGCGAAAGTGAAATAATAAATTACTAAAATACGAATTTTATGCCTTTTTTAAGTGACAATTAATGAAATACTGAATTTATGATCAATTGGACAAAACTAGAGGTATTCATTCGGGTCATCTGGTCAGTTCGTTTTAGGTGTTTGAGGTTGGTTTAAAACTAAGTCTTGTATCCATGTTGATTTTTACATTATTCTAGATCCATTTTAGAGGTCATGTCAAATCGAATTCAGTTACAAGGTCGAATAAACATTAGATCATCAGACCTGATTTGAACAATTAGACAAAACATTAATATGCTCAATTAACATGTTAACCTTGAAAATACAATTATTACTTAGTTACTTAGACGCATATTATGAAAATCATTAATTGTGGAAAATCATTGTCATCGGTTATATGATCACTTTTTTGTCTATATAAAAATGTTTTAGCTCTTTTTAATATATAAATAAAAATTACATATAAAAAAAATTTAGGCCCCTTAAAAAAGGAACCCTGAGTCATCGCTCATAGTCATAGTGCTCTTGTTCAGAACCGACCTTGCTCGTACCTTATGCATAGGGCCCTGAGGGTAGTTTTGAACTGCAACTACTTAAGGCCTATCTCATGAAGGGGCTTAAAGTTTGAGTTAATCCTTATATTTAAAAATCAGTATTCGCATAAGTAGCTTATAGCATAGATCGAACTTGCAGTATTAGGTTTTTTCAGTTAAGCGCATGACTACTGTCTACTGAACAACATAGTTGGAGAAACCATAACCAACACTTTATTTATACTTCCTCCGTTCTTATTACTTGCTACCATTGCATGGGCACAAATATTAAGGAGTTACTGTGCAATGATGAGTAGTAGGTGGAAAGTTGCTTTTTTGGAATTTTTTAATACTATTTATTGAAAAATGAAAAAGAAAAATAGGAGTAATTAGATATAGAGTAGGATAAAAGTACGAGTAAGTATAACTTTAAATGATTGGTTTTTTACTAAAAAGGAAATGTGGCAAGTAATATGAAATTTCCCAAAATGGGAAATGTAGCAAGTATTATGGAACGGAGGAAGTATAAGGATCATTTTTTATTTTTCGCTTAGGGCTCAAAAATTATCAGGAAGAATATTGTTTATACAATTTAATATTAATAGGTATTTAAACTTTACAAATGAATTATAATCTCCATATTATTCCACTTAATGAAACAAATTTCAGAGTTAGCAGCAATGATAATAGCACAATACACAAGATAGTAGATAGCAAATGGAGTAGTTGGCATTATGTACTTATTGGTTAATATAGGTTGTCATCTAATGATCATACCACTAATTCTTGCTTAATGTTCTTAGTATTCTCTGCTTCATTTACAACCAAAATATTTCATTATTTTGTGATGTACACTACTTTTTAGTTTTATAATATTTTTTGTCTTTTTTTCAAAAAAAAATCCTTTAATTATTTTGTTGAACAAATTTAAACCAATTTAATTATGTTAGAATTCAAGCTAAGGTTGGTAAACTAATGTTTTTAGGGTTAAAGCTAGATTTTTGGTAAAATTTGAAATGATCCATGATATGATTGACAGGGGCGGAGCAAAAAATTGAGAAATTTTATAAAGGCCCTGTGCAATTTTTAAAATTATGATATTTTTCTAACAATTTTGTATATTTAAACACTTAACATATAGTCATATACTAAGTAATGAAACATTGAGGCGTCTAATTATTTGGGGCCCTGTGCGGTTGAACATGCTGAACATGCTCAGAACCTACCATTATTATTATTATTATTATTATTATTATTATTATTATTATTATTATTATTATTATTATTATTATTATTATTATTATTTTGAATTGAACCTGTCATTAGCATAAATCAAGATCAACTAAGGTTTGAAGGCCTTGAGGAAAAGGTTCCATACAAATTCTCTCATCAATTAAGTTTGTGTTCCATGTAGCTACTAAATAAGCAAGCGAATTCCCATCTCTTTTAACAAAGCTACATCCAAAACCCCTAACATTTGAGCACAAAGCAAAAATACTATCATAAAAGAGGTGAATATGAGCCCGACCATCTGATCTATATTGTTAATAGCTGAGATGACTGATAAAGAGTCGCCTTAGAGATGGATATACTCAATACTAATTGTATTGAATGTGAATTACTATACAACGTACTTTTAGGCTTTAACTCATTAATTGTTGATTTAAATTTTTAATTGAGTTGTTTTATTGACACAGTTTGACTGAGAAAATAAGTTGGAAAGTCTATTAAATCGTAACACGTGGATGCTCACCTCTAACTAGTTTTAATTCGGTTAGCTTTGATGATGCAACTTGTCTTGTATGAGACATTCTCACGGTCAGACGACTTCAAAACAAGAAGTTCATAAGCTTAAAGCTTTTATTATCGGGCTATTCAACCCAAGTATGAGGCATGTCTCACGATGAGACCGTCTCATACAAGAATTTGTTTTGATGATGTATAAATCAATCAATATATATACAAAATACTACTTTCTATGTCTTTTTTAAAGAACTACTCTTGTAGATTGTAGTAATAATATATTTATTAATAAATTTTACTTTTTTAATGTGTAAAGAAAAACCTAATTAAATGAGACTTTGTTTGATTCATCTTAATACATATTTTCATTATATAACAATTTATAATCATTTGTTATTTTATGTAAATAGTGCATTAGATAGCATGAAAACTAAAAGTGTAATCATTAACAAAACTGAGAAGGTACTTCCTTTGGTTTTTATATTAGTTGTTACAAATAAAATTCGAAGGAAGTCACTACAACATTATTTGCTTTTAGTGGGATATATTTAGTGACATTCAATTTAAATGTCGCTATTACAAATTTCTTATAGTGTATATAAAGGATTTAGTGACATTTATTAGAGTCTTTAGCAGCATATTAAAAAGTCACACTAAAGCTTTTACCGACATGAGTTCCAGTGACATTTCTCACAAATACCACTATAGACTATAGTGACAAGTACATTTGCCACTAAAGACCAAATTAAGTGTCGCAAATTCACTTTATGGTGAAACTTAAATTAAAAACCAATAATTATTACACTAAAAATATAAATTAGTGGCAATTTTTTAATGTCACTAAATTCAATGTCGTAAAAAGCTAAGTTTGTTGTAGTGAGTATATGCTAAGAACTTTCATTAATCATTCTACATATTGTAATCAATTTAAAGAATCTAATCAATATAATTGTGTGAATTAGTACAACCATTCCATACCAAAAGCTATATACATCAAATCCCATGATAAAAAGTGGTCATTTACTTGTAGAATTAGCAAGGATGTTTGTATTAATTAAGGGGGGGGTCAAAAGGAGGGTCATTAGTGGGGTAGTTTCTTGCCTTGGTATAGAAGATTATCCAAAAAGAATTTTAATTATTTAAATAGATGATTGGAAATATAAAAGGAGTGAAAAAAAGTTATATTGCATTCCCATTTGGGATACCAAAAGTTGATGGGAAACAACAAATTAAGGTCAAAAGTATATTAGAAAAATCAATACTAGAAATAGGCAAAGGGTGTGAAAAGATAATAAAATCTTAATAAAGTTACCAATAACTATATTCCATGGATTTTATGTATATACATACACTATACTCTTATGTCACTATAAGATAATAGTAAAAATTTTTATTTTTTTTTTTTGAAAAAAGACAATAAATTGTGTGTATAAATTAAAAGATGGTTAAAATATATAAATAAGATTAAAAAAAAGAAAATTTGCTCAAAATAATCCCAACTATCACCCGTTAACCAAAAATAATCCCAACTATCAATTATTTTTTAATAATTTCAACTATTCTCATAATTTGTTGAAAACATATCCACCCCCTTTGTTACCGGCTAGAACATGTAACTTTTCCACTTTTTTTCTTTTTTTACTTAACTTTTTAAAATTAATACTTCCCCTTCATCTATTAATCAAAAAAGAAAGAAAAAAGTGGAAACGTTACCTGTTGCAGCCGGTTAAAAAAGAGGTGGGTATGCTTTCAACAAATTATGAGAATAGTTGGGATTATTAAAAAATAATTGATAATTGGTATTATTTTTGGCCAATAGGTGATAATTGGGATTATTTTGAGCAAATTTTCAAAAACAAATAAAAGGTTATTATTTAAAATAAGAAATAATGCAAAGTAAAAAGGTCAGCCAAAAATAAAAAATGATACTAAATGAGATGAGGTAGGGTGGGAGGTAGTATATTATAGTTATTGTACACAATTTAGTGCATAATATTCTAATTTGACATATTAAACATTTTGAAAAGATTGAACCTTGTTGAAGATTATTGCTCTATTGGGTGGCAGATTCCAATCAAATAACACATCGGATGCATATCTTTTATGAAAGAAAAATGCTTTTATTTGGATATGCTTTATTTTATATAGTTGGTATCATAGCCGTCATTTAGCAATAGTAAAAGTCGGCGATCGTCCAGAGCTTTAAATTTTTGTAGGATTCACAAAATAAAGTATTTATATTGAAATTAAGACGCGATATTGATCATTGAACTATATAATAATCATACATTTACTAATTTAAAAACAATTGTGACAAGTGTCACTATTTTAAAACCATTTTGCCAAATGTCACTCTAATGATGTTAGATTGTTGTTTTGAAACTCATCTCTTCATCTTCCCTAATGCAATCTAAATTGTCAATGCATGAAGAGTTTTATTTATAATGGTTTTAATTGTAATAGATTACTTGATAATGATATAGACTCTACAAATTCATATTCACACTAATATTAATAATGTTGTTTTTAGGAATTATCATGTCTGATCATGCAATGGTGAAAGATTCCATCTGAGGATTTTGTTGAATTTCGTAAAAGGTCCTACATGTTATTAGCCAAAACAATTTGTAAAATAAAAGTAAACCTACAATCGTGCATTGCACGGGTATAATCCTAGTTAAGCTTATTAAATTCAAATAAACTGAAAAATTTATATAAGAAGAATAATACATATCTTAAAGTAAAATTTATCAAAAAAAAACTACCTATTAAAAAAGTTTTAGTCAAACTATCTAATGAAAAATCTCTAAATCTACCATGAAATGGTTTATATCCATTAAACTTTAATTTTTTGTTAAAAACTACTAATACAAATTTTTTCTTGTGAAAGACAAATAAACAGTAACAAAAGTTTCTTGAAAAAATTACCTTTAAAATTAGTTTTTAACAATATATTCTAACATTCAAAGCTATAGGTAATCTAACAAAAAAAATATGGAAAAATTACCTAGAACAATCCAAACTATTCATGATTTTCCTACAATAATCCCAACTATTGATTAACCATGAATAATCCCAACTTTGAGGGGTATTTTCCTAGAGTAAACTTTGGTAACCCGATGATCTGCTATAGTAGGTAATTCACCAAAAAATAAATTAAATATTAATTTAAAATTAGAAAATATTTTTGAAAATTTACATAAAAAATTCTAAATAATAAAAAAAAAATCATAAAATTTTTATGAACATTTTTTTAACATTTTTTTTGACATTTTTTTAAATTTATCTTTTTTTTAAAAAAAATAAAACTTACTATAGCGAGTCATCCGGTCACCGGGTTTACTATAAGAAAATGCCCCTCAAAGTTGGGATTATTCATGGTTAATCAATAGTTGGGATTATTGTAGGAAAATCGTGAATAGTTTGGATTATTCTAGGTAATTTTTCCAAAAAATATTAGGTAATTTTTGACAAAAAAAATTAGATAGTTTCGAGTAAAAATAAATATTTGACATTTTTCTCTATAATGAATTCAGTTAGTTAGCTAATTCAAAATAGAAAGCTCATACGCAATGAAACTTTTATGCAAATTACATTTAAACCTTAAAATTAACTTCTAAAACAATAGTCCATAAAAAATTTCAAAATACGTACAATTAATTTTCTATATGGAATTTCCTCAAAAATTTCTATATGGAATATAATTCAAAATAAAAAGCTCATACGACATTGATAATTATTTAGGTCGGGGTCCTTGAAAAAATTAGATGGATATAATTATATTAGAAATTATATTAATCAAAGTTGTCTTCGAAATTTTAAAGGTCTGAGCAAAATATATTTATGGGCCGTTTTAAACTAAAACTATGTTTATTATATTTTGGTATTTAAATTTATATATAAAACTTAACTAGTATAAATAATTTTTATTAATATATTTATAAATTAGTTTACTAAATTTTATAGTTACATGAACCAAACACTATTATTAATCCTAAAATTAAATAGCATATCTTAAAAAAAAGCACTATAAATAGCATAATAAAGCAATTGAATTTAATGCTTTAACAACTTTCATCACTTATTTTGATTGAACTAATAATAAATATTTAATTAAACATTATCATGAGACACTATAAAATTAACATACTAAAATAATAAAATTATATATAGTAACTAAAAATACACATATAAGTTGCTCACCTAAAATAATTTATATTAGTATACCTAACATTCAATACAATACAAGCTGAATAATGCAAATTTAATTTGTATTATTCAGCTTGTATTGAATGATTAGATTGAATGTGAATTCACATGTATTAAATTATAATACTCTCTTCATCCATTTAATTTTGCTACACAATACAAAAAAAATCACATTTTAATTTCAACCGTATAGCAAAATCAAAAAGACAAAAAATACAACTCATTAAAATTTTATTAACTATAATAAATACAATAATAGTGTATTTTCATTTGTTTTTTTTAAGAATTATCAATCATCATTATCCATTTCTCATATGCATTGCTTCATTTTCTAATTTATCAATCGGTTAATGGAAAACAGTAATACAAATTCTTGTGAGAGACGATCTATGTGAGAGAACCTATTATATATATTTTTAAAATATTGTACGTAGATACTAACAATAATGTAAGTAGACATTTATGATTTTGAAAGTATGCATTAAGGATACGATAAGTAAGCATTAAGGATGATATGTAAGTAAGTATCAAAAATACGATAGGTATATATGTAGGCATTAATCTTAAATAGGTTCGACTTGAAACGTGTCTCTCAAAGAGACGGTCTCTCAAGAGATTAGCCGAAACAGTAATCATCACTATCCCCTTGAATTAATTGTAATGGTTAACATTTTTTTAATTAATATTTTTTGAAAAAAGAATATAGCCCTTTATAAATCGAGGCCCTAAACGGTAGCTCATAAAAGTCATTCATAAAAGTCAATGCTATATTATAAAGGTGGAGAGAATACAATTACCTAAAAAAAGTTAGGTAGTCAGTCCCAACCGTTAAAGGCTAAGGCCCAACACGTCGTCTTCACAAGTAGATGTCTTCTTTGATGCATGTGCAGTTGTGCACCAATCAAGCACCATTTGTAAACTCAATTTAGACTTTATATTTTATTTTCAAGAATGTTATTGTGTTAAAAAAACAATCCCATAAAAAAGTAAAAGACACTTTCAGTATTTTAGCATAAGGCAGAGTCTGGGTGGGGAGTGGGGAATTTTATTTTCTTGAAAGATGCGGAAAAATTATACCCGTTCCCCCAAGAAGGGAGTAAAGAGCGATACACGCAGTTAAGAAACCCTCAATTGATACCTGCGCCCAGTAGGGGTTACGTCGAACCCTAAACTTTCTTCTCCACATGCAGATGTTCTATTATCCATTGAAAATGTAAACTTTTTTTTACGGGGAATTGAATAAGCTTTTCATTTAATTGCGTATAAATTATCCAATGTTAATATTTAGTAGATTAGTTGGTTGAAACTGCTTATGGTTATGAATAAGTTGTTTACAAACAAAATGCTCATAACTACAAGTTTAGAATTAGCTAGTCGAATCAGTTATAAAATCAATTGGTCAAATCAGTCATTATAATCAAATATCAATCGTTTACCAACACCCGTAATATATGTATTAGATTATTAATGTGATTTTTATACGAGTAAACACAACAGATAAGTTTTGAATTCTAATTGTAATTAAATGAGCTAAACACAATCCATACATGTGGTGTATCTTATAATAAAACTATGTCATATAAAATTTTTGTATTAATTGATAGTTACATGTGTGATTAAGTGACAAATAAAACCTAAACAAAATTTCTTTTAAGTTTGAGAATTGAGAGATAACATGTTTAATTGTTCCTCCATTATTAAGTTTGAAAGATGCATCACATAACTATGCTTATACTAAATTTTACTAATTGGCTTGATGGATATATAGTCAAAAGAAAGTCATTTTATAATGAGAAAAAGTCAACCCACCAATAATTAAATTTATGTTTCAAATAATCAAGCACTAAATATAGTTGCTTTATTGACTTGGTCAAAGCAACACATTTCTAAAATAAAGTATCTAAAACATACTACCATATAGTGGATTCTAACTAGATTATTTGGATTACAATCCACTCAAAATTTAATTTATAATATACTAAAATCCAAATAATGTGAATGGGGTATTGCCTATTGACATTTCAAACTTTAAACATCATTGAAACAAACTATTATTAAGTTTTCAGCAGGTTAGAAAAACGATAAATTATACCCATAAAGAAAAATAAGGTCAAGGAGTCCTTCGACTCGAGAAAAATCCTCAAAAAGATATATTCCTCAACGAAAAAGACTGAGTAAAGTTAAACCCGCAAGCCTACATCTTATAACACACAGGGCCGACTCTAGATATTTTAGAGCACTGGGCGAAATTACACTTAAGGCCTTTTTTCATTGTAATTATCATCTATATATACCCTTCTACAACCATTTAATTTGTTTTTTGATAAAGGCTCTGGGCGATGGCCCCTCTTATCCATCCTTAGGGTCGATCCTGCATATTTAATGTTTTTTTTTTTTTGATAAATGTTGATTCTTGCAAATAAAAATGCAATTTCAGAAAAAATCCTACATTAATCTAGAATTTACAAGCACACGTACAAGGCGTTGGGGATGATGGCCAAACGGTTGCCGACAAGCTAATCTGAAATTAATACTCTTTTTATTTCTTTGACAATATGGCGGTTATTAAATTAATAGGATTAAAATTAATAACTTTAAATTTTTATTAAATTAATTTTATAAAGTTAGCCTTTATTTTATAGTTAGAGATCAATTTATGCTATTTAATCAGAAGACAAGATGTTATTTAATTTTGTTTATTTTTTAAAACAAAATTTGTCGCTTATAATATTTATTTAATTAATGTCTAGTTCAAAAATTTAAATATTTGATTAAAAGAGTTAATCAGTTTCTCAATTTTTGTTAGGTTTCATAATTTAGATGTATAGAATCTACAAATAACCCTAAAACAAAACTCCGATTCTTGTGAGATTTAAAATATTGTATACGGTAAATAAAAAGTAAACATTATGGATACGGTAAGTAAACATTAAGGGCTTGTTTGGCTACCCACTATTACCCTTGGAATTTTAAGTTCCTAGGAAATAGTATTATGCTAATTTGTTTGGTTGCCAAAAAATTTAAAATTGCTAGGAATTATAAAATCCAAGGAAAGTTAATTCCTATGAGACATAGGAATTAGATTACCATGTACCCCCTTGGTCATTAACAATTCCCATGAATTACTTCTAAGGAAATGAAAATTCCTATTGTCAAACAAACAATATTAAGTAATTCCTAGGAAATTGACAAAGGAAGTAAATTCCAATGAATTACAAATTCCTATTGGAATTTAATTCCTACGTCAACCAAACGAATGTTGTAATTAGGCATTTAAAATTTTGAAAGTAGGCAATAAGGTAACTATAAGTAAATATTATGGATAATGTAAGTAGGCATTAAGAATACGGTAAATAGACACTACTTTAATGGATTGGATATAGTATACATCTTCTAAAGAGATGATCTCTCAAAAGACCAGCTAATTTAAAAATAGTAAATTTAGAGAAATTTCATATTAGATTTTTTTTAGTCCATGTGAAATGAGAAATTACAGTAATGGCGGCAACTGACAAGTCAAACGTTGGCTGAAAAAATAACTGAATGAGCAACAATTAATACTTGAAAAATTAAATACTCCATATTTGTATCAATTAATTGCAAATTCATCTGTATTTACTGTTTCAATTTAGTTGTAATATTGTAAGTATCGTACATTATTTACTTATCTCTCTAAATCTGTGATTAATTTTTAATTTATAAGTTAAAATATAGTTAAATGAGTTTTTCTTAATTCGTCTTGATGCAAAGATTATTAATATGAAGTATTTATAATTTTTTTATTATATTTTCTCTATTTTTTTTACTTGCACCCAAACACCTTTTTACGCAGTCCAATGCGTTTGTTGGGTTGCTTATATCTAGAATTATACTTAACTAAAATTATTAAAATTTGATATAATGAAAGTATTCGATGAGACGAATAAAACAAAATCCCAGATGACTATGTTTTTTTCTCGTTTAATAGTCTCACTATGCAAAACAATATCAAATGATGAATAGTGTAAAAAGTGAAAATAGTGCAACTAAAAAAAACGGAGAAAGTATATAACTAGAGTCTAGACTCTAGAAATATTAAAGAAGAAATTAGTACATTGAATCACATAAAAAAGCAAACGTCATTAACTATTTTAAACCGAGGAAATATAGTTACCATTCTTTGCCTTTTAAAAAGAATTTGTACAATTACCATAACTATTGGTCTTTAGACTAGGTCAATACTCAAAACGAGAAAGCTCAAAAGACTTTTCTTTTCGTGACATTGAGCTTATTAAAAAAACAAATTTAATAGAGTACTTCTTATATAAAAGGAAAAGTTATTTAAAATGATTCCAATTTTGTTGATTTTAATAAAATAATTTTAATTTTTGATTAACCATAAATATTTCCAATTTTAAGGTCACTTATCCAAAAAAATTATTGTCTAAATGGTGACCGATTTTGTGGGTTAATGGCTAAAAATAATATAAGATTAAAAGTTAAAAGTTAAAATCAAAAAATAAAATTTAATTATTTCTCTTTTTGATTTTATTTTATTTAAAATGTGTATTTTTACCAAACCCTTATAGTTGGAATATTTCATATTTAATTTCTTTTTATAATTTTTCCAAAATAAAAATATATATACGAGTAACATGGAATTTTAACTATCAGTTTAATTTTTTGTTGAGATAGTTGTTTGACATGATATCAGACTGAAACCCTTGAATTTATTTACTCTTTGAGGCTAAATGTATTGATTTTTGTTTCGATAGTTTGAGGGAAGAAGAATTAAATTCAAAAAAAAAAAGAAATGCCTAGGTGAGATTTAATCTCAAAATCTTATCTGAGAAAGACGTTAGTTAAAATTAAAGTTAAAGTTATATATTTAATTTTATTAATCGAGGTAAGGCTAAAGATTCTATACAATCATCATCATCATCATCATACCCAGTGTATCCCGAACATAGATAAATCCATGTTCAGGGTATGGGGAGGGAAGATAGACGGCGTCTCATACCCATAAGGAGAGGGCGGTCGAAAGAGTCCCCCGGCTCAAGAAGGGTCTTCAAGAGAGGAAACCTGCAAGAAAACCGCAAACCTGCATCTTACATCTTATACCCATGTTAGCCAAGTATAGAGATCAATTAACCGACAACAAAGTAAGAGACATACACGACAAAAAGGAAACGTATAGTTAACAAAACGGCAAAGAGGGGTGGTAAAGAGCGATAGCGAAAAGGCAAAGACCAACAACAAACAATACTAGAAATCTCGGACGCGAATAAGGCGCCGCCAATTGGCCCTGTCCCTGGTCAGGTCCTTAGAGAGGTGAAGTTCGTGCAAGTCATATTTAATCTGCTCTTCCCATGTCTTCTTAGGTCTTCCTCGGCTTCTTTTGCCCTCCACCATGATGCACTCGATTCTTCTTACTGGGGCATCATGGGTGCTTCTCTTCACATATCCAAACCACCTCAACCTATTCTCTCGCATCTTAGCCGAGAGAGGTGCAACCCCTAACTTTTCCCTAAACTCCTAGTCATTTCAGTAGATGATGAAGATTAAATACTTATATTTTAAAGGAAATTTTAGTAAATAACGGTGATTTGTGAAGTTAACAAATCACCCTTTTTATGGTAAGATTTGATAATATTAAATACTTACTACTCGCTCTGTCCTTCTGAGATAGCACCATTTGACCAAAACATGTGAGAGCTTTTTAAATCAAATGGTGCTAATTCAGAGGGACAGATGGAATATTATTATTTTTATCTTTTTGTGGTGATTTACATCATCATCATCATCATACCCAATGTTCCCGCATATAGATACTCTATGGTCAGGGTCCGGGGAAGGAAGGTCGACGGCGTCTCATACCCATAAGGAGAGGGCGGTCATAAGAGTCCTTCGGCTCTAAAGGAGTCTTCAAGGATAGGACCTGCAAATATCCGAAAACCTGCATCTTACACTTACGTTAGCCAAGCATAGAAATCATATAAAAATAATTGCTTATTTCAAAGTTGAAATGAAAAACGTAATCACTAGATCAACTCATATTTTTGCGATATACTATTATTTTGACGTGGCTAACAATCACTTGGTGGAGACTAAAATGAATAATGAGATAGAGCAAGTCTTAGTTGTGAAGTAAATGATGGAATATGTATGGGAAAGCAAAGGTGTTGGGTGGGGGGCCACAACACAGTACAACTTATGAACTGGTAGTAGACTAGTCTACTACTTTGTCAACGACTTCTAGGCATTCATGGACTATGAGGCGTATACACGTTATTTAATTTATCCGGTATCCGGTTTTACCCGGTTTCGCAAACCGGATATTTCGGGCCGGGTACCCGTTTTAAAACCGGAACCAGGTCACGAATTTTTGAAAATTGGGTATTCGGAATCTGATTTTCTTTATTTTTTTTTTGGAAAAATTACCAAGAATAATACAACATTTCACTGATTTTCCAAGAATAATACGAACTTTCAATTAACCACCAATAATACGAACTTTGACATGCATTTTCCGCTAGCATACATGACCTGTTTATAACCGGTAGTACAGGTCTTTTTTTGACCGTTGCTCAGCAAGTTTCAACCGGTAATACGAACTTTCAATTAATCACCAATAATACGATATGAAACCTGCTGAGCAACGGTCAAAAAAACAACAGTACTACTGGTTATAAACAGGTCATGTACGCCAGCGGAAAATGCATGTCAAAGTTCGTATTATTGGTGGTTAATTGAAAGTTCGTATTATTCTTGGAAAATCAGTGAAAGGTCGTATTATTCTGGGTAATTTTTCCTTTTTTTTTTTTTACCTTTTATTCGTAAATAAAATGATCATGATATGTCTTAAGTTAACCTTTAATTGAATGTTTTTGGAGAGTTAGTTTTATAATTGTTCTTACTTAAACCCATGAATAATAATATTATTTATTTATTTTCTTAATTAATTTTTTATGACTAATTAAGTTAAAGATTTTTAGAGAGTTAGCATTTGAATTTTATATAAAAAATAGTTTAAGTGAAAATAGAGATAAACAAATGTATGGTTGAACGACAAAATGACAAAAATAAAAAAAACAATCTAATAAACCTATGGCTGTTGGCGGTTGGATTTTAGTTGGTTTGTTTGACCAGCTGGAAATATTGGCTGTTTTTAGCTTAGAAACTAACTGTTTGTGGAGATGTTTAGTAACATTTGAATATTGGTTGTTGTCTCTTTGTTAGAGAAAAAGTGGACCAAATACAATGGTAGATGAAAGATATTATCCAACGAAATAGGAGATAAACACATATACAAATTAGATACATAGTATACTAAGATAATAATTTTACTAAATAGGACATAAATACAATTTCAAATCAAATAGTTGGTATATGGAAGATCATATATCCAACTAAATAGGAAATATTCATAATACATACAAGATAATATCATACTATATTGAGCATAGTGATACATTGCATTTTTTGAATTTTAGATAATGATATAATATCTTACATTGTAAGAAGGCATCAAATCAAATCCTACATTAATTTTTTTAACCGCGTATTAATAATCTTTTAAAAATAAATATAATAATAATAAAATAATAATAATAACAATAACAATAACAATAATAATAATAATAATAATAATAATAATAATAATATCTAAATCATAAAACGTGTCTGGTGCATTCTTTTTTGTAGTTTTTCGTATTTAATTAATGTTTACGTAAAAATAATACTAAAACTAAATTTCATGTATTACTCCATTTTAAAAAATACGTACACTTTATTTTATTGACTTATCGAAAACAATTATTTACACGAATTGTGCATATCACCGATAACAATCAATATATGTACGCAATTAAAGTTATTTCAAATTGTTACGAAACATATTTCAAAACACATTCTATTATTCCCTTCAATATTGTTTTGCCAAAGTACATCTAATTTTAAATTTCATCAACTAATCAATAGCTATTAATTTAATGTTAACAACTACATTAATATCAAAACCATGCTATCATTTTTACGATAATTTTTTACAGATCGTTTGAATTTCAAATTTTAACAATGAACCATTAATTCATCAATAACTAACGCCAGCTAAACGCAATTAATTGTTATACTCACAAGTAAAACATGTTCTATCACTCCCAGTCCCACCCCTAGTTTTAATCTGTATTATTATTATTACCATATAACACTTTCAATTTTCAATTTCGACAACTAATCACTAGCTATCATTTTACCGCTAATAGCTATCAGACTACTTCATCAATACCAAACACAATTTTAACAATTATATCATCGATAACCGACAACAATAGGTGGGATTATTGTAGAAAAATCATGAATAGTTGGATTATTCTAGTTAATTTTTCCAAACATTTTCAATTATTCTCATTTCCCACCACTACTTTTTTTTTTTTTTTGATTTTTTGATTTTTACCATATACATTTAATTTTCAATTTTGACAACTAATAAATAGCTAAGAAACAATCTTAATTAATCAAAACAATAAAAAATTAGACGAAATTACCCCTTCCCCCCACCCCACTACTAGTTGAGGTTTACAAATAGGAATCACAACTCACAAATGGCACCCCACTTCCCCCACTCTTCTTATTTCTCTCCTTATTCCCCGACGACGTGCTTGTGAACACACCCTTTGCTCTTTTTTCTCTTTCCCTTCTTTCTCTCTCCATTTTCTTCTTCTTCCCAAACATTTGCCGCCATTTCTGTCTCCATTTACTCCTTTTCGATTTCATTTTTGTTGGGTTTCACTTTGATTTTACTTTCTGGTTCTCGATTTGAAGAATATGAAGGAAGAATTAGACGACGGTGAGTTTTGGTTACCATCCCATTTCCTCACCGACGATGATATTCTCATGGATTTTGATTGTGATACTGATACCAAACTTGGTTCTATCACTGCTACAAATTCCGATCTCGATTTCACATCTAGATGTACTGAAACTGAAAGCGATGAAGAAGAAATATTACTCACTGGGTTAACTCATCAGTTAACTCGCTCAAATCTTCATGACTCTTCTTGTCCTCTCCACTCCAAGGTTTAAAAATTTTCAAATCAGTTTTTGTAACTGTTTATGATTTTTTTTTAAATTTGAAATTTGAAATTAATTTTTTGAAAATTGAAACAGGGATGGAGACTATCGAGTTCGCCGCAATCGACGTTGTACGGTTGTATATGCAACCAGAGTTCAAGCCGAGAAAGTGGAAGCGGTCCGATATCGCCGCCGCAACAGGCACCGCTAACCGACGAGAAAAACGGTGCCGTTTCGGAAACGAATAAGAATGAAAAAGCGACTTTGGATCTACTTAATAAGGCGGCGGGAGAGGTAGCAAGATTGAAGATGAGAAATGAAAAAAGTGTTGGAACTGGATTCTTTGATTGTAGCCAAAAAGGAGTTTCTTATCCTCCACCTCTTAAGAATCTCGACCAACAATTTCCTCCCATGTATTTCCAGCCGCAATTTCTTCATTTTCCTCCTGTAAGTTTTTTCTACTATAATTAATGACTCGTTTGGTTTCTATTGAAATTAAATTCTATAAAAAAATTTTTTACTGTTTTTTTGGATTTATAGTTATAAGAATCGATTCCAAATCCTTGTTGTTCGAAATGAAATAACCCGATTTATTTTTTAACGATTTTAATTGGGTGAGTTCTATTTTAATAAAGATTGGTTTATCAACAAAAAAAAAATAAAGATTGGTTCATGTACAACAAATTCAAATTTTATTGTTTTTTCACATTTTTTAATTTTACTAATAGGCGTTTTATATGGATCCGTCTGACTGTTTTTAATACCACTCCTTGTTCACTCTATTCGTTTTGTTTACTTTTTCACACATGTAGATACAACATTTTAAATTTTAATATTTTTAATAGTATATATGATTAAAAATTATAAAAGTTTGATATTACTAATCTTTACATTAAGACGTATATATAAGATTTTATTTAACTAAATTTTAACTTATAAGTTAAGCACAAAATACAATTAAAATTAAAAGTGATTAGTAAATAATAATAAAAAAGTAAAATAAGACAGGTAGGAGGAATAGGAGTGATTAAGATTTTAAAATTTAAATTTCTTTGAATTTAAAGTTTTTTTTAATTATTTCAAAAAAAAAAGGTTTTTTTAATTATTATTAATCATAATTATAATTTTAATTAACTAAAAAAGTGCTTAAGAAAATTCATTGACGTGGTTATTTAAAAAGTCTTCTACGGGTTGAATATACTAAATTAAAAAAAATTAATGATATTGGGTAATAAAATATTATTTTTTAGGAAAGAAAAAAAGATTAATTAAGCTATTGGCAGTAATTTATTGTTAATTTATGTGAAATTAGTTTTGAATATTTTTGAAAATGATATTAATTATTTTGATTATGATTTTTGTAGATGGGTTGGGCGCCGTCAAATGGGATGCACTATAATCGGCAACTTAAGCAACAATCACCGCAAAACAGAGCAACAAAGAACAATACTAATAACAACACCGGTAACAACAATCCTCCTCTTGGGCTTCCAGCTTCTGCTTGGCCTCCTCTTCAAGCCCAAGCCCAAGCCCAACCCCAACCCCAACCCAAGGCCCAAACCCAGACCCAACCACTGCCGCCTTTGTTTGTTGCGCCTAAGAGGGAGTGTGCTGGTACTGGTGTGTTCTTACCTCGCCGTGTTGCTGCCCCTGCTAATGAAACTCGAAAGAAATCTGGTACTATTTCTTTTTAGTAAAATTTAATTTAATTAATTAACTATTTTTAAGTAGTTTTTTTTGATTCAGCGTCAGCTCATTTCTTCAATTGATTACTTTAAGGTCATAAGTTTTCGATTTAATGTTATAAGTAATAATTTTAAGACTATAAAAGGTAATTATATAAAAATGATCACTTTAACGTTATAACTTATAACTTATAAGTGAGCATTTTATGAAAAAATATGTATATTGGGTCAGTTCGATTATCTCACCGTGAGACCGTCTCATGAATTAGAGTTTTTAATTTGGTAATTGTTGCTTAAGGAATTTGTTATTCTTGTGTTGTTGTCTAACTATGTAACTTCTTGTTTTGGGTTAGATCTAAATTATTTATCTCACTTTTTTCTAAATTAGTTGATGGGGTAGTTCAATTATGTAGTACTTGATTTTTTTAGTATATGGTATGATGTTATAAGGTAGGTTATATTTTGGTGGGTATGTTCAACTCTTGAGGGGTTTGTTTTCGTTATTAAAGTATAATCTTTGTTACCGATAAAATTGTAAATTAATTTGTTTTGGTTCATAAAATCGAATGTATATTTTGGGAATTATGTCTTATTGTTGATGTTTAGTTGCTTTAGGACTTAGGAGTGGTCCAATTTTGATGGGATTGTTTTAGACTTTTAGTAGAAGTACAAATGTTTCAGTGATGCTTGTAAATTTATGGTATGGAAGAAATTGGAATGATGTAGATGAGTGACGTATCTAGTGACGCGTACTCGAAATTGTATTGTTGAACTTTGATTTATCGATTGCGAATGCTTGATTGTACATATATTGTACTTAGAGTAAATTTCATGATCTCAATGTCGTTAATGAATAGAAATGATGTAGTCTGGGTGACGTATCTAATGACATGTATACATCGGAGTTGTATTGTCAAACTCCGATTCAACATTTGTATACTGTATCGAATCTTTTCTTAAACGAGATTTAGAAGGTCGGATCTAGGATGTATACAATTACACTATATGCTAATTCTTAGAAGGTACTAGTATTGTTTGTTTGGTGGTGACAGTTGCAACTTGTAAGTGAACAATGTGATACATTCAAATCTTATCTGATCCAAAAATGATCTAAATCTCTGGTTGATTCTTGTTTGCAGATGGGAATACTAGTACCAAGTCGAAAACCGGGAAAGGTTCACAATCTCAGTCTAATAACCACCACAGACGGAACTCCGGTAAGTCATCGACAACGACAACGACAACAACAACGACAATAAGTTATAACGATATCCAGCTACCCCAGGAGTGGACCTATTGAAATACCCTTCTTTTCTTTGGAAGAAGCTTATTATGATCCTATATTAGTAGTGAATGACAGAATTAGCAGATTTTATTTTAGAAATAGTAATAGATGTGTGAAGAAAAATAAGGGAAATTTGGGTTTTTTGAATAAAAAATAAAAACAAAGTTATAAGTATGATCATTATTATTAAGTTTAGCTTCATGGGGGGTGTTTTCTATACCCATGAAGTTAGTCCCATAATAAACTCCTCAAAGGTTTAAAGGGATTAGTTAGAGTATTAGATGGGGATTAATAATTTTCTTATTTTTGGTGATTTACATTTGTAAAATAACCCCTCTTTACTCCTTCCCTTGGTCTAGTTCTAAGTAGTAGTGTTTGTGTAAAATTTTTAGTATTACAATTTTTTGGGTCGGGTTTGTGTTCGGTTTTATGTCCTCGTCCACATGAAACGTGGAAGAGGCATAGTCAATTAAGTCGGTGTTGTTATAACAATATTATACCTATTTTTTCATTCAATAGAAGTATTTATTTTATCGACTAGTTTGTTTTATCCTTTTCTTTTAATGCTCAATTATTTCTATTAGACTGACGCATATACATATAGTGATTATATGAGTTTATCTCATGATGAGACGATCTTGTACAATTGAGCTGGATATTCAAAACAAACTCGATGACCCGATAGATATCCGACTTTATAACCGAATTCTATTTAACCCGATTTAAAAATGGATCTATAATTATGTAAAAACCAATCCGGACACAAAATTCGATTTTAAACCGACCCGAAACATTTGACTCAAAATCAACCCGATAACCTGAATGAACGCATCTGAGCCGGATAATTATTAGGCGGGTAGCCTAACATGCGGCATAGTCGGTGCTCAACAAAGAATTGATTGAATTTTTGTTGTAATGTTGGTATATTGCCATGTAAGGGGAGTAAATTAATTGAGAAAATTAGGTTAGGTTTTGAGTTTATTTTCTTCTCAACATTTACTAAAAGAAGACAAATACAGCACAACTATTGACTTTAAAGTATGAGATTCTAGGGTCAAGTGAACCGGTGTTAGTTTAACTTCAGAATCATGTCTTTCCAGACTGGCAGTCAATTCACTGAATCTCAATTAACTGTCACTTGCTTTTTTATAAATTCATTAGTTATTTTTCAGACCCTCTCTTGAAATACCGTCTATAATATAAACGTCTCTTAATATAGCCGACCTTAAGGGTGGGCATGAGGGTTATCGCCTAGGGCCTTTTATCAAAAAAACAAAATTAATGGTTGTAGAAGGTTCATGTATGTTATAAATTTCAAAGGAAAAAGGCCCCAATGTATTATTTCGCCCAGGGCTCTAATACATCAAGGGTCGGCCCTGTCTCTTAAGAACCCAACTCATATCTCCCTTTTAACTTACAAAACCACCAATCAATTTTTTTTTCAATTTATAAATTGGGCCAACTCCAAACTTTGAGACGTCTATTGTATAGACGGTCTCAGGTAATAATTTGTGTTTATTTTTTAAAACACAAGTATGAGACGGTCTCATCGTGAAACTTGTATTTTATTTGAGTTAAATAGTCCGATTAATAAAACCTTTTAGCATAATGGGTCTTTTGTATAGGCTTTGTCTCACGGTGAGACGATTTCATACAAAAAGGGTTGTTTTTTAAATTTCAAGTAACGTTAGGAGAATTTAGTTTAGATAAAATGGATGGAATTAATCTTTCTTATTAACGGTGAGTTTCGAACTTTTATCGAATGCAAAAGTATTTAACTAATTGAGTATTTGATTCAAGACAAATCCAAATTTTAACCCCATATATAATACTACATCATCGATTGGGATATTGAGTCGCTGCTGATGATGATATAATACTACATCAATACTTCATGTATTAGCTTTTTAAAATCACAAAATTTTGATTTGTTTAGTGCTTGATGTTGGTATGTTCTTAGAGCATACACAATGGTTGCCCAACCCCATCTTGGTTATTGATTATTTTATTATTTTATCCATCTTCCACCTCACTTATAACCACTCTTATAACCATTTAATAACCAATGTATGCCAATAGTTAACCATAATATTTTGGTTATACATTTTCTCTCTCCTACTTTTACCCAACCCCACCACACAATTTGTATTACGTGTCAAAATCTTAGCCATCCATGTCAACCAAAAAGCAAAAAAAAAAAAATTGTATGACCATATACATAACCTGGTTATTTGAATAACCTGGTTATTCAATGATACCCCAATAATTTCTCTCTCCTCAATATTTTATTAATATTTTCATTTTCTCTCTCTTAATAACCACCCAAATAGTTAATGGCTGTGGGTACTCTTAACTAGAGATTAAAGGTTTTAAGAGTATTTTTTAATGATTGGAATTTAGCACCCTATACTCCTTTCCGTTCTCCTTAGTAGTCTAATTTAACCAGACGCATTTACTAATGTAATAATTCTATCATTAATAACACTAATTGCGCAAAATTTAAAAATAAAATTAAGAGAGAGAAAAATTACGTGGATAAGAATTATACATGAAAATGTAGTAAACTCAAAGGTCGGATAGCAAACTCAGGGGCGTAATTAGTAGTTTGAGTAGATTGTGTACTTTTATGTTAATGATTAATTATTCATTTCTAAAATAATAGCTAAACATAAAGGGAATTTGTTCTTATTTAGTCTAATAATTTGTATTCGCTTTCTATAGTTTGACAAGCTTAAGATTAGGTTTGAAATGAAAAAAGAAGAGGTTTATTGGTCTACTAATTCTAGCTTAGTTAACCAAGTCCTTACTTTAGATTTTAGGGTTACATATCAAAAGCATAAAATGAAAATATTTAAACTTTAATCATAATGATTAACATGTAATTTATAATAAATTCTTAACCAATGTCTTTTTTAATACTCCATCCGAATCAATTTAGATGTCTCATTTGGATTTTCACGGTTATTAAGGGTGGTGTTGGGTCCATTAAAAAGGTGGTAGTTTGGTATTTTAATTGATTAAATTAATTGTAAAGGTGGTAGTTGGGTATTGGGAATTGGAAAAGTGGGGGAATTTAGGTAAAAAAAAAAGATAGACAAAAAAGAAAATGAGACAATTGATATGATTTTACCAAATAAGAAAATGAAACATTTAAAATAATTCGGATGGAGTATTAACATATTACATATATATCATAATCAAGATTAATAAGCCTTTCATTATTATTGTTAATTTGTTATAATAGTTTATAACCCTAATTTCACCAAACAAACATTCCCAAAGCATCAAAGTAAACAAAATCATGGAAAATTTGTAAATTTGAGAATAATTTTAATGTTTCACTTAATTATATTCAAAAGGTCTCCTGAGAGATTATCTATGGCAAAAACGGCTCTCCTAACAGTCCAACCCAATGATTTTAAATTTAGAAATAAGGTTGATGAGTAATCAGTTACTTATTTTGCAAAATGGGTTGGCCCATATTTATCCGTCTACGCTATAAACGAGAAATTTTGAAATGAATAAGATTATTTATCAAAAAAAAGCATACAATAAGATCATAATCAAACTTATTCTAAAACTAAGCGTGTAATTCCCAAACCTGAGTGCGAACAACTTGAAAAATTGGAACAGGCTGTTAGCACTTACTAAGTGCGAACAACTTCTTGTCTTAAAATTAGCATGTTCACCCTGTTTGACCTGTTCGTAGTTACTAAGTCCAAACAACCACTTGATTTTTTTACCAGCTTGCTTTTGTTCGTACTTAATAACTGTAAACTAACACAAACCTGTGCTCTGAGGTATTAGAAACTTATATTTAAAATAAGTTTGATTATAATCTTATTATATATGTTTTTTTGATAAATAATTTTTTCATTTCAAATTTTCCTATAAACGGCCTGTAGCTTTTTTCATACTTTAAGATACTCTAATGTACTAGGCCCAAAGATTAATGTAATGATTTTGTCCACCGGAAAGAAAAAAAGAAAAAAAAAAGCAAAATGAAAAAAAACCTCGTGATTCCTTCACACCAAAAAATCTCATGCCTTCACATTTACTCCATTGGCGGGAATGAGCTGTACCGTCAGTTATTGGGACCCACACGTTCGGTTGCAACTTCCATTTATACGTGTCCAAATCACACCTGTTATGCCCCCTTCGTCTTTTTATTAATTTTTGTATGTTTTTTTCAAATAGAATTTACGAGTTTAACTGTTAAATTTTAATGGTGATTTTTCATCAATCTATATGAAAAATTATATTCTTGTGAGATGTTGCTAGATTCTTTTCAATGTATATTTTCTATTTTATAATTACAGTGTTCTCTTGAGAGATTGTCTTTTGTAAAGACGACTCTAAAAAGTCTAGTCCAAATCTATATTTAGAGTTGTAACAATATATATTAAGAATTGGATTGATCTTTTGAGAGCCGTTTTTATAAAAGGCAGTCTCAAATAAGAATTTGTGTTAAAATTATTTGACTTTAAAATTTATATTGAGATCTGCACAAAAAATAACGGAAAGAACAAATAAAAATAGAGAAAATAAATGAAATAAATAAATTTTTATATCTTATTTATTTTATTTTTATTAGCGAAATACCCCTCAACATTTATAAAACTTGCTACACTTAACAAAACATAAAAAGTAGCGGAAATATTTGAATCATAAACGAGAGAAAACGAGAAAAAAAGGTGTGGTTTAATATAAATATTCGAGTGAGATTGAGTTAAATAGATTTAATATGTATTTTGACAAATATGTAAAAATCAAATGAGACATTCCTAGTGAGTCCAAATTTTGTATAGATTTGGTTTATCCAACCTTTTAATAACAAATACTTCTATAGTTCTATTTTTCAATAATTATACTAAATTTTATTTACCATGTAAAACATTTTTTTTTACTGAAAGAAATAATAGTATTTTATATTACCTCCTATTCATAGAGAATGAGACATTTGTTTTTTGACTCTATTTACTTATTATTCTTAATTTGTATTTTATTCTTAATCTATAAATTTAAACATAGTCAAGTGAAATCTTATTTGATTCGACTCAATGCAAAGATTATTAAGATTAACTTTTTATAATATTTCGTTATGTATAATAAGAAATATTAACTTTATTTTCACTAGAAGGAAAATTATAAAAATTACATATTAAAAAAAGACGAATAAAAAAAATCTCAAATAACTATGTTATTTCTTATGCATGAGTTAATATTATCGAAATAAAATTAAAAATAAATAATATTATTATTGAAATCTAGCGAGTATTATAAAACCGGTAAAATTAAAAGAGATTAAACCAAGTTGTTTCTGACAAAAAATGAAGTACA
Source organism: Amaranthus palmeri (assembly GCA_019776075.1). NCBI lineage: Eukaryota > Viridiplantae > Streptophyta > Magnoliopsida > Caryophyllales > Amaranthaceae > Amaranthus > Amaranthus palmeri. Next base: position 881,541 of record JAAKBH010000028.1, on the reverse strand, counting down.
ATTGATGTTGGGAGTTGAAAGTTGACTAGAAGGCCGCAAAAGCCTGACAATACACACAAACGCAGGGTTAGAGTTGCAGCTTTAAAATTTACAGCTCATTAGGGGTAAAAATACCTCTACCAAGGATAAAATTGAATTTTAATAGGGAAAAAGTGTTAAAAGTAAATTTATAAGATTTTTTTTTAAAATTTAATGAATTTAATTCAATTTAGTTGAAAATTGAATTTTGTTTTTTTTCCAAAAGTGCCGGTGAGGGAATCTGACGAGCAATCTATACGCGTACTTCCTTGAGAGGACATACTAGAGGAAAACGATCAATTTTACACCCAAAAGGTGAGAGCCTTGCATTGAGAGAAATTGATTAGCAATGTTGCTTCGATATCATTAACTACCTGCATAGAAACTACAATAGTTAAAACAAAGATTGAAATAGCATAAAAGACCCGATGAATAAAAAAGAAAAAGGGGTAGGTAAGTAAACAACTAGATCACTTTAGAGCCAGAAAGACAATTAAAGAGAACTATTCCTATTCCTAATCAAGTCCTCAAAAAAAGGCAGTTTACTCAAGTCGTCCTTAATCTATTCGATCCACGTTTTTTTTATGAATTCATGTGTGCTAATGGCAAATGCATGAGCTTTGAGTTTTATAGGGTACAAAGGCAATTAAGAGTTTTGACATTCGTTGATGTCATCTCATCACGTTGTTGCCAGCTTTCTTGACTTGAATTTATTTTCCTCCTATTTTTACTCTTAAAATTTAAATTAAAGAGAGAAAAAAAAAAGAATTTTGGAGAATGATAGAGAGGTGTAAATTTTTATTATCTGTGTATAATGAATATCAAATTAAATAGAGAGATAATAAATTGTTTAGATGATATTAAAAATTTTAAATATATGCATGAGATTGAAAAAGTAGTGCGACCAAATTTTAAATAAGAAATGTGTAAACTAAGAAAAATAATCCAAAAAAAAATAAGGCAAGTAAATAGGGATGGCTAGAGTAATTTTCCTTAATATGACATATTTACTATTAAAAGAAAGATTGAAGTTTAAAAAAAGAATAGTTTGTGATTTATATATAGATTTATTATTTTTTATCTGATTTTAAATTGATTTGGAATGTGATATAAAATCATTAGCTGAAAGCCGCCTGAAACCCATAATTTCGACAAATAATTCAAAAATGAACCAACTCCAATATTAAACAAATAGATCAAGCTCGACCATAATAAGAATTTGATCATTTAGACCCAATTTCTCAAATTTGTTAATTTTTTTTCAGTTCCACGCCATTATTTGATAAATTTTAAGCTTATATTTTTTATTAAAACCTAAAAGTGGTAAAAAAAAAATAGTAAGTCTCATAGGAGACGGTCTATTCTATAAACGGAATCCATGAAGCCCAGCCCAAAATATAACATAGTATATTTGGGGTTATAATAAATTATTTGGGGTTATAATAACTTATATTTGGGGTTATAGAATAGTATATTCGAGGTTATAACACCTTACATTTAGGATTATAACATAATACAATTGATATGATAATAAAAAAAATCAGTTAAGGGAAATGGGCTGGCCCAATTTTGTGGTCTATCCTATAGACCGTCTCTTGTGAGATTTTGTGAAAAAAAAGCCTAAAAGTGGTATATTAGTCATGACGAGAGGTTATTAATGGGGTTTGGGCCTCTAGCCAATCAAATTTGCCTAAAAAAACTAGCGTGCGGGCCTAAAGTTTCTAACCCACCCTCATTAGACTTAAATTATTTAGACAAATTTTGAAAGGACACAATTTCTTTCAAATCATTTTTATAAGGCTGATCAAATGTAAACTTTCAACTTAAAGTGATCTCTTATAATCTTAATTCGGGTGGTCTTTTGAGAAACCGTCTTTTATAAAGACGATTTTAAAAAATCCAGCCCAAATCTATATTTAGAGCTGTTACAACATATATTTAGAATTGGACTGGGTTTTTGAGAGCCGTACAAAAGACGGTCTCAAGTAAGAATTTGTGATCTTAAAACTAAGTGTGCAGTTACAATCTTAAAATGATCAACCATAACCTAAAGTGATCACTTATAATTTTAAAGTGGTCACTTTATAATCTAAAGTAATCACTTATAGTAACCTTAGTGGTCAGTGATCACTTATGATCTTAAAATGCAATTATAACATAAAAATGATCACTTATAATTTTACACAAAATCTCACAAGAGACGGTCTATAGGATAGACCACAAAATTGGGCCAACCCATTTCCCTTAACTGATTTTTTTTATTATAATATCAATTATATTATGTTTTAATTTTAAATGTAAGGTATTATAACCTCGAATATACTATTTTATAACCCCAAATATAAGTTATTATAACCCCAAATAATTTATTATAACCCCAAATATACTATGTTATATTTTGGGCTGGGCTTTATGGATTCCGTCTATAGAATAGACCGTCTCCCATGAGACTTACTGATAATTTTAAAGTGGTCACTTTAAATCTTAGATTGAACACTTATACGTTCTTAAACTTACTAATTATAACCTTAAGGTGATCAATAATTATAAAATTGATTATATACTATATGGACTCGTCTCATGATGAAATAATTTTATATGATCAATCAGTTGCCGCAATCACCCAATTTCTTATTGAGCGGGACCCACAGATTATTAAAAAAACACATATTATTTTAAAATAATAATGCGAAAAAAAAATCATAAATGTAATGTAATTGTTAAAAAACACTTAAAAGAATATAACTATACTTGAAGATTAAAAGATTAGGAGTACACTTCAATAAAACTTAATACTATAGTTTTTCATTAATTGGATCAACTCTCCTTCATTATTACTTCTAATCTTCTATGACTAATCAAGTAATCAGTTTCCATGTAACAGTCATTAATTCTTCCTATGTAATTTTCATGTGCAAATTAAAAAAATAATATTAATATTAGAAGCTTTTTTTTTTTTTGAAAATATATTAGAAGCTTTTGTTACAAATGAAAATTACAGGAGTAACATGATTATATATATATATATATATATATATATATATATATATATATATATATATATATATATATATATATATATATATATATATATATATATATATATATATATATATATATATATATATATATATATATATATATATATATATATATATATATATATATATAATTTATTCGTTTAAAATAATTCCAACTATTGTTTGTTCTTTACTAATCTAAATCATGAGTTCTACTTTATCAACATAATCTAAATATTAATTTTCTTGTAATGCACCTAATTTGGGTTTATTACGAATATTAAATATCATTTTTAAGAAAATATGCCTTATACTTGGAGTTTATTCTAGAATAACTAATAGTTATGATTATTTTTATCAAATGACAATTGTTAGATATTATTATTGTCTATTTTTTTCAAATTAATTAGGTCTAAATTATTTTTGAGATACAAATTAAATTAGGCCTAAGTTGAAAATTGTTGAATTAGTTCAAATCTTTTCTAGTCATTCTGGTTGGTTTGACTCAACTATTTACATTTATAATTAGAAGTTGGTTGTATAGTAACTTAGGTGAAAATTAGGTTGAATTTCATATTATCTTGAACAAGTAATTGATTCCAATATGTAAACTCTTTTATTTGAATTCACATTTAAGAGAAAAGTGAATTATTATTAAAAAATGTAAATATTTTTGGTAATAATAAAAGAAAGAGATTAAACATTGTAAATGCTATTTAAGACGGTCAGAATATAAAGATAAAATGAAAAAAGTAATGAGATCACTTTCAAAATAAAAATAATGCAAATAAAAGTATAAAACGATAATACCCAATAAAAATATGATACGTGCGTATGAGTGAGACGGAGGAAATAAGTCATTAATCAATCTAGTGATGATTATAAGCATGAGTAGAGTAATATGGGTAGGGCACAAAAAATTGTGGCTAGTACTTTTGTATCTAAAAATGCACGTTTATTAGGCCTAAAAATTGACATTGTTGGATCATGTCATATCTCCACTTTACATTCCATTCTTCATGAATTAATACCACTTCTCACATGCAACCTAATTATGTAAAGTACGAAATACTTTCTCCGTTTCATAATACTTGTTAGTGTGATATGTTGTGTGGAAAGATATCACTATCACTAGCAGGTATTTTGGAACGGAGGAAGTACAAGAATGAATGTTTGAGTTGGTTCATACGCTCTCCATCCTTATTTTTTTTCCTTTTTGTTATTTTTTGCATAGTTTATAAAATAAATTTTAAACTCAAACATCTTTAAATATATATGAATTATAAAAAATTTTAAAAAATACATAATATAAAAGTATACATTAAGATGAATATAACAAGATCCCACATGGATATATTTATCATCTAAATATGTCTTAAACATTAATCAAATTTCTCTCTTTTTAAGGTGAAATATTTTAGATGGGGAGAACATTAGAAAACGTTAGGAGTAATATATATGTATAGAGAAAATTGGCGCTCTACTCAATACTTATATCCTAAATTCGCTATTATTCATTTCCTTTATGATAGGAGGTAACACTTGAGAGTAGAGGTGCTCATTCAGGTCATCGGGTTGATTTCGGGTTAGGTGTCTATCGGATTATCAGGTCTCTTTTAAACACCTCTACTTAAGAATTCTCTACTTTTATATGTTTTTATTATTTATTCTTTTGATAGGAGGTAACGCTTGAGAGTTCTCTAATGAGAAGGAGGAAAGGATAAATTAGTGTAACCGCTAAGAATTAAACCCTAAAAAATACACTAGTCCAACCCATAATATTATTAAAAGCGGAGGAACATATAATAATAATAATAATAATAATAATAATAATAATAATAATAATAATAATATAACGATTAAACTCGTCATCTCTAAGTGACAAATGGAAACCTCAGCCAATGAGGCAACAACATCAAGTATTATCTACTTAATTGGTAGAATAATTAGTATAGTAACAATAACAAAATTCAAATTATAAAAGTATGTAGATCGGAGTTTAGTAAAAAAAGTACATATTACAATTTACATGATATATATATCATAATTATAATAAATAGGAAAAATTATTGTGAATATATAGTACTACTTTTTGCATTTGTTTTCAAATATATAACGATATCAACTTTTTATTAGCTGATTAACTATTTTTTTTCATGTTAATCTTCTATAATTTGAGTTTTAACATGTTAGGAATACTTTAGAAAACACCTTTTAAATTGATATTATTTATGTTTAATTAAAAGTTGATATTATTATAATTTTAATTTTTTTTAATATTATTATAGATAAATTAATAAAAAAATATAATGTTCACAACAATTTTTTCCACTAAATATTCATGCATAAGATTTAAGTCGTAATTTTCACGCTAAACTATTTTATTCATCAACACACAAATGTCAACCAAAATAATCCATTGATTTAAAACCCAATAGATAAAATTATTCTTAATATAGCTAAATGATATACATAATTTATTGTGCTTAATTATTCTTACTAATCACTTATTAGCGATCCTAATAGATCATTACAAACATAAATCATAAAATATTATTTTTTGGCTAGTAGTTGTGATTGTGGTCGTGGTTGTGGTTGTGGTTGTTGTGCGCTTTATGCCTAGGAATAGTGACCGTAAGAACACCATCATGAACATGAATTCTTAAATTTTCAGGTTGAGAATTGGGTGGTAATGTAAACCTACTCACAAATTCACCATAACTATGCTCAACATGATGATAATTGTCTTTCTTTTCTTCTTTGTCATGCTTCTTTTTAGCACTTATGTGTAACATTTTGCCATTTTCCTCTACTTTTACATTTACATCCTCTTTTCGTATCCCCGGAAGCTCTGCTTTGAAGTAGTGAGCTTCTGGGGTTTCTGTGTGCTCGATCTTGGTTCGGGGCACTAGCCGCCCCATGTCCGGAAAGATCGGACAGGGTGGCATCATAAGGGGTGGTGGTCGAAAGGCGGGGAAGTTGCAAGGGAAGTTATCCCAAAAATAGAGTGAAAATGGGTCGAATACTTCTAATGGTCTTTCAAAGAAGCCACGATTGTAGGGCATCATGCTATGCATATTGTTGTTGGAGTAGGGTTTTTTTAGGGTTTTGAGATGTTGTTGAACTTGAACTTGGGTGCAAGTTATATTGTAGAAGACAAATAGGTCATAGAGATATATATAGGGGAAATAAATACTAATAGGATGATGTAGATAGTGTTTATCATAGATTTTCCCCCACTTGTATATCTAAAGGAAGTGGGACTAAGGCATAACCAAACTCATAACTTGAATCGAATCAGATTCAGATAATCGATTTACTATATACAATGTATTTAGATATGCAAGTTGTGTTGAATAATGGTCTCTCCAAAGAGATGAGGTGGATAGTTGATTAAATTTAAGCTGACCCGTTAAAAATCGAATAATACATTAACTAAAAAGACGTAAATCATAAAATGACAAAACCTACAAGGCTATCAACCAAACTCAATCCAATGATCTAGATGTCCACCTCCTAAGCAATTAGCATCTTCAAGAGAATTTACTTTTTAGGTGTATGCAAAATATACCATGAAATGTGGTTTATAAAAGCATAAAAGTATAATTTCAAAAAAAAAAAAAAGCATAAAAGTATATATAAAAAGAGAGCACTTCCAAAATAAAAGATTTGAAATCCAAATATTCTAGGGAGGTACATAGTGTTTCTTGTGGTTTTCTCCCCTAATGAAATTTCCTATAACCAAACATAAGGAATAAGGAATTTCAACTAATTGGACTTATATATGTTTGAAGGTGGTTTGTCATTATCATTTATTTATCACTATAAAAATTTATTGGAATCTTCAAAAAAAAAAAAAAATTATTGGATTCCCTTTGTAAATTGAAGGAAGGTTGAAGGAAATTTCCAAATTTGGTACATGTATTCGAGTAGTGTCCTTTTAGGGTTTTTGTAGTACTATGTACCAAATAATCTATCTTATTTAATTTTTTTAGTTTGTCTCACTAAATTTGCTTTTTTTTTCTACTGGTATAATTTTTTATATTTTCATCAACACATTTAACTTACATTTTTATCTTATCTACATATTCTGTCACTTTCTCATAAAGTACTAATTTTTTTTTTTTTTTTTTTTTTTTATGTTTTAGGTCTCTCCACTAAATAACTATGGGATAAACACCAAAATATTTGGATTATGTGCTTATTTTCCAACGCTCCTCATCACATGCGCCCAATTTTTTAAAAAATTGCACACAAACGCCATTTCTTCAAACCCGCACGTGGTTTCTGGAAGGCCAAGATTTTTTCTTGTTGATCATAAATCGTTAGCTCTAATACCATGATAAATTTAATATTCATTTTGTATACAATGAAACTCACACGCAAAAAGTTGACTGCACATAAACTTGATATGATTCATCTTAAAACCAATTAATTATTAGAGTTGACCATTAACTTATCTACTAGGAAAGTCTCCTTGAATTTTTAGATGGGCTCATTGTCCATCAAATTTATACATTAAGAAGAGTTGACCGCTCACAAACTTAATTAATTTATTTTCCAACAACTTTTAGTAGATAATCCCGATTCCCATGATTAATTGTTAAAGGATATCAATTTGTTTTCATCATTACATAACTTTTTCAATTTGATGAATGATATGCTTTTCTAATGTATGTAAAATTGATTACAATATTGTTTTTTTATACTCCTTTGTTTCATTAAATTAGCTAGATTTCGAATTTTGATGTGAGAACTAAATGGGCAAATTAGTAATCTAATTCAGTGAGTCATAATATTGAAGGTGATTTACCTTATATCTCCTTTATTATTTAATAAGTCATAATATTCTTAGACCTAATATACATTTATAATCTTGGTTTTCATCGAAAGCATACAGTATGACATTGTGATTTCAAGGGTTCTTAACACAATGAATAGATGAAATTGGTACAAGATCATTGGTACTTTTGTCAAGATTTTTCATCCTCGAAAATGATTCTACATCCTAATAATATTGCTAATCCAAATATTTGTCTGAAAAATTTGATACAATTCTATTTTTGGACATAGACCGACATTGTTTCTCATCATCTCATCGACATATTTCTTTATTGAAAATCTAGAAGAGAAAACCATCTTCCTATGCCGCGGAAAAGAGCAAATTATTCGCTTGTAAATGTTACAACTTACTAGGACGGTTGCATACAATTTCCAAAGGCTATATAGCTGATCAACAAAAATTGCGAGTTATATATGGCTACACAAGACAGACAGGTACCTAATAGTAGTATTTACAGAGCTGCGTCCATCACAAGAGGTAGATAAATGTGAACCTTTCGTCATGGAAACAATACTGCATTCAACCGTCTCTCCGCCTGAAACAAATATGAATTATCACTTAGAAATACGATAAGGGAAAACAAGTAATCAAAAATATATCATTATATCAGATGAATGCTATCAAATGGTAATAATCAATTTTCAAACACCCCATATTCGTTGTGCCTAAAGCAACTGAGCAAATTAAAAGGGGAAGAGAGAATTTAAGTTCTAGCAGCATAAACATCAGAAATCTTGTGTAAATTATTCTAGTAATAGTACAGTTAAAAATTACCTTTATGTTCCACTAAGAGTGCTTGCTCTAGGAGATGTTATAACTGCATTAGCATGTGCTAACGAGATAGGAGTCAACGGAGGAGAAGCAGCGTAATTTTCATTAAGCTGAGTTGTCTCCAGCTTAGTGACACCTAATGCCTTTGCTCTATAGTGGCTAGATGGAATGGAGAAGCTTCGTGGAACAGTTAACGGGGGAGTTGGCAAGGGAGATGCTGTGTTGGTGGTCGTAGACACGCCTTTATTATCTGCTGGAACTTCAGAGTTTTTTGATCCCAAAGGAGCTGAAAAACCACTAGAAGCAGAATACGTAGAAGGTTTGCTAGATACTACAGTAGGAGGTCTAGGAAGTTCATGCAACTCACTTATCTTCGGAGGAGATACAGATGGAGGAGAGTGACGTTTTGGAGACGATGGTTGAGGCAGTGAAGCCTGAAATGCGGGGCCAGAGGCTCGCAAGGGAATCTTTGAAGAAATGGGCCCACTTATAGAAACACCCTGTTTTGCAGAACGCGAGTTACTACTTAAGGGACCAGAAAACGATTGTCTTTTTAGTTTTTTATGATCATACGTATCAAATGAGTCCCTTTGTTGAAATCCGATTCCATCAGCCAAAGGAGGTAGAAGTGAGGAGGCTTGGTTCTCTTGGTTGGTATCTCTCGGATCAATTAGTGGATGTGCTTTGTAGAAAGTTGATAATTGATTATCCTCTTTTGAATTTCTCTTATTCATTTTGGTCTCCAAAGGAGATGAATGCCAAATATTGTGTGCAGAGGCTGCAGTCGGCCTTGTACGCGGAGCTGAACTTGTTCGTGAGGAACTTGAACTCTTTGCATCAGAAGGGGTAGGCAACACATAAGTGTGGAACTTTTGTGAAAGGCTCGGGCGCATTTGTTTTGCTCTCACTGCAGGATCAAATTTCTTCTCAGGAATAATAGGAGCAGAGTGGCTATAACTGCTGCCCCTAGGTTCACTTTCTAGCATCTGAGAATCACCATGAACTTTCTCCAAACTGAACTGCAGTCATAGAGGATGCTTTCAAACTCCACACTAGAAAAGTTAATTTTGACCAAATATACGTAATTCCATTACCCTAATGTCACTAAGCGGCTTCCGCTAATTGAGTAGAGTTTGGGGGGTCGGATGTACTAAACCTTAGCATTGTAGTATACATCGGTGTAAATGAGAAACTGAGATTAAAACTTAAGACATACCTCTGTATTATCCACGGTTGAGGCTTTAACAAATGATTGTTCTTGATCCATCTGAAAACAAACCAAAAAGTTCAAAAAAAAAAAAAATTTGTACTAAATAAAGCAAACTTAAAGACCTTTACTAATACTCATAAACACACAGATCATCTTTCTGGATAATAATAATAAAATAACCCAGTAAATTTCATAAACCAAAAACATAGCATGTGTTTTAGTAGAGGAAGACAGAGTTGAAGTGTTATTTACTAAGGATTACAATTAAAAATGTACTTTATTTAGTCCAATTTAGCAGCAACGTAGAGGGGAGGCACAAAATCGGGCAAGGACAAGCTTACCCTTGGCTTTATCCCTTGCCGCCTCCACCTCCAAACTTCATATCATTTACACATTTACCTTACCCCTGAATCATCAGCATGATGAATTTGTTTTTTCCAGTTCACAATGACGAATTTTATTCCACATATTCGCATGATGGTTTCAATAAAGAAATGATTGCAATATTTGGCCATTGATGAATTTTCAAACAATGAATAATTTTTTCCCAAGATTCACCATATACTACATTCTTAATGTCAGAAATTTCAATATTGTCCATCAACTACGCAGCTATCTTTCCATATCCACCACCACCACTACTACTACCACTACCGCTACCACTACCACTAATCCCTATGACTATCATCATCTACAATAATAACAATGTTAAAGCTTTAATCTCAAAAGATTGTGGTTTACTACATGAACCAATAGATGACATCCATATGAATTCATCTCCATATGTTTCATTTTTCAACTGTGTTAAGCTGTAGATTTAAATCCTTCATATCTTTTCTATTCCGGTCTTTATAGCCCTATTTTTGAGTCCCTTGAGTTCCAACTTCATATCTTCCAAACCAATTCATACCTACTCTTTGCATATGCTCAAACCATCTTAAATGATTCTCTTTCATTACCTCATCCATATTTGCGACTCCTAACTCTTATCTAATATCTTAGTTTCGAATCATAACCCTTGAGGTATATCCATCTAAAATTCGTATTTCCATTACTCCTATATTCCTACTATGATCCTTTTTTAAAGCCCAACATTCTGACGCATAACCATCGCCATAGAAGATCCAAATAGTAGTGTAAGATTTGGCCAAAATCACCACCCCCAAATTGCGCTGCTACGATCCTCCCCGAACCCACCACTGTCTTCGATTACAAACACCTTTAAACTCTGATTTCATAACGTGCCATCCATTAGTTTTGTCTCTTTCTCAATTTCCTCTTTCCTCTCTAATCTTTCGTGACCTTCTTTATACATCTTCAATCTCACACTAGTGAGGTTTTGTTACACCAAGTTGGTGGCTTTCTCATTGTTTGTACTCAAAAGGCAGGCGTTGGGGAATATTTAGGCAGGTTGGTAGTGCAATTACAAAGTTTAAAGGTTGTTATTTAATTTCATTAAATAAATAAGACATTTCAAGAAAATTATTGAGCCAGACCGTTACATACTATTTTAGCCTTCCTGTCACTGTGATCAAAGTTATCAACTCAAAATATAAACAAATGTTACTTGAATTTACCACAGCTACAAACAAAAACACAAATTTTCTGCCACATACTCATCTGCTCCCCTTGTGTTTGCGGTTCGCCCCTACCAAAAAATGTGAGCTTTTTAGGGGATAAGAGGTAAACTAATGGGGCAAAGGGAGCATGAGGCACCAGAGGTCAAGAACGCAGGATCCACAAATAGAACTAATTCCATCTTTATAAAATCATTAGACATGAAAAATCTAGCAGCAACTTCTATCCTGAAGGATCCAGATTGGCAATTACATAACATGAGAAACACATCAAAAAAAGATTTTACTCATGCATGCACCATACTAAATATGAGTTTATGATTGGATAGTGGATACATTAATGAAAACACATAGCTCGCTTGTAGACAATGAACCACAGAATGCACTCACGGTGCACTATATGAGTTCCTGCTAAAGTAACATTTTTATCTGAGGCTTACCTCCATTGAATTTCTTGATGTTGCAGCAGCTTCAGTTTCCACCTTATGTGGCCGATAATCAAAACTTAATTCGCCATTATCATTAGACTCGTAACTATATTCTCCCTCATCTTCCCCATCTCCACCATCATCAAGACTAAATTGGTAATCTATATGTTGCTTCTCTGTAATCAGCTTCACATGTGGGTCAACTAACTCAAGTGACTTAAGTCCTTTTCTGAAGAAGTTCAACTGTAACTCAAGAGAAGCATATAAAAGCAGTTATGAATTCACTATGACAGTACGTATGGTTTCATGGAGTAAGATATTTAATTTATAAATCAAAAACCTGGGCTGTATGATGACGCGCTGCCTGTGTAAGGAGGCTACGGGCCTGTCCTTGCTTTAGAGACTTCAGCCGGAACAGGCATAGTGTGGCTTCTTCTTCGTATTCAGTATGAGCTTGTTGCAACTGCTCTGTAGAAATCCCTTCTCCTTTTCCACTTTTTGACCGACCTTTTTCCTTCTGTTGGGAAATCATGTATTCGTACACGCTTCTGAGAATGTACCAAGTTAAGAATTATAAAGAAACAAAAGGAGAAGGAATAAACACATTTTGTGACCAAGGTCCATACCTTTTCTCATCACATTGTTGTTTCATCTCCTATTCAAGCAAAAGGAAAAAAAACATCCAGTTAAGCTCTTTCCTAAATTTAATGTATCAGACTGATATACAATGACTAATCAGCAAGTTTTGGCGCATTTGTGCTCTAAGATCCATCCATTTAACTCACGCTAAAAAACTAGTATGAAAAGCAGATGTTAAATAGTAGAGCTTTAGGAGTCAGCCCAAGCTAAGATTTCCTCTATCAAGAACTTTTCAAAAGTGGTACTAGGAACAAATTTCATCACTTCGTATCACAATTTGCTAATATTAGTGAAGTTCAACTATAATTCAGGATAACGGATAAAGCAAAAAAGCCATTGCATAAAAAGATCACCTATAAAGCCTGTAACACTTTATCTAGAAAAGTCAATGTCTCAAAATAAACCAATTTAGTTTTGCCTAATTCGTAACTTCCCCACCATATCACAATACAAAACATCTGAATTTGGTAATTGGTAAAATGGAACAGTGATACATTGATACACATTCAGTGGATGGTTAAATGAATTCTACACATTTCCTCTCTTTGCAAGCAGTCAGGACTCAGGACGTACATATAGTAGCAGTGTTCAACATCCCAATAGTGTACTAGTAGAGAACGGATCAAATCAGCATGATCATGATCCCCGCTAAATATACTCACACTACTTAAAAGGAAATGCTATACTTTAAATAAGAATTCTAGATTAAGTATCACTTAAAGTTGGGAATACGGATTTGGCATAGTACTTATTAATTGCTTCGTCAGAAAAATTATCATTAAAACAATTAGATTTTTGTGCAAAAGCAGTAGGACTTGACAATTCATAAGAAAAAAGTGGATGAGAGGAGTCAAGTTCTCTAAAATTGAATTTGGATAACATTTGAGGAACGGGGGAAGGGAAGGGAAAGGAATGGAGGGTATGGTAGATGGGAAAAGATTAATGAGTAATCCTTCTAAATCTTTCCATCATCCCTCCATTAGAAGGAAAAACAAGGAGAAGCAGCAGAACTGTCAACTCAAGGCTAAGGGGATGAATGGCTGTTACATGGAATGACCTACCATATTTGCACCTTACCTTCAAGCAAAAAGACTCAACAAATCACATCTATGTTTTCTAGAATTTACATCTTAGTGAAAAATCTAAGGCTTGATATAGGTGATTTTCTTGGCAATCATCTACAAAGTGCACACAGAAGTCAATATTAGAGCATGGGTATAATACTTTGATCAATCCAGATCACAAACCATTACAAATTGAAGCGCTAGATGTATAGAAACTGTCTAATAGCATACTGAATCTGGTGCCTTTAGAGTCTGGACTGGACTACAACCTCCATGATCATATAAATGTTGGGCAAGGCAATTTTAATAAGTATACTCCAAATATTTAAACACCATTGCCCATTCAAGATACATTCACAAGGTGTATGCTAAGAGCCAAAACAAAATTCCACGGAACTTATCAAACCTCGGCTAAATAACATACAAGACAAAGTTATGATGATTAGCATGGCATACCTGAACAGTCTGAAGTTCAACGAGAAGAGACTCTGATGGCTTTGTAATTGTCAGGGATATATGAGAGCGCTGGAAACAAATAAGCACACAGATGAGTAACTAAGTTCAATCAGCATACATTTTATGATCAAGTAGCTGCGACTACCACTCACATAATGGTCAAGGAGCTTCTGAAGTTCGAATTCAACCTTCCCCAACATCATGAAGACCTTTTCTGCAAAGGCATTACAAAAGAGCATGAACAATGAAAGTAACCATAAAATCACTAAAGTACAATCATTAGCAGAACTTTTTTGTTTTAAAATCTGGGGAACATTCAGTTCTCAGAAGCATCAGCAATCCAATGGTAGATACACTATAACCTTTTTGTTTGATCCAGCAGAACACTAGATTGTTTAAAATGGAGATATATCAAACAAGCTGCAAATTATTAAAAGTACATCAACAATACAAAAAAGATACTTTTACAATCCAAAGGCCAAAAATATCAACCAAACATTAAAAGAGAAAATTAATTGACAGCTCCATTAAGCACAATATTCACAAAAGAGCACGATCAGTTTGAGGACTGAATAAAACAAACTAGTCTCAGAACATACTTGGAACAGAGACACAAATTTTACAGAAATTCCTGATAAGGCATTAACAAATTTCTCTCTGATATCTACATTGACAAGAGCATACAAGCTATAGCCACAAGGTTGAAATACAACCTATTCCAAAAATTCCTGGCACATAATTGGAATAAAATCTCACAATAAATTACCCTATGACTCATGGTTGTGCTCTTACTGCTTCTGTCATCTTGTATACAAAGTCATAAATATTTGCAGCAAGATGGGGAAAGACAACAGCTTAACAAGAAACAATTTCAACATAAACAATCAACAATCAAATCTATATCACCAACTTTGCAAGCCTAATTCCAGAACTTTTGAAATCACTGTTTAAAAATCTTGACAGCAATGTGTGTGAACAAACATATTCAAAGCACTAGTTATGCATTTAGCAGGTTAAAATGATGGTTACATACTACTCTCATCATCCTTGTATAATTCTGCTTTCTCTTGTAGACAACTACCCATTTCGCGTAGAGATTCAGAGAACTCTGCAAATGCAAAAGCAATAGAAGTTAGAAGATCCAAAAACATTTGATGTAAAATTTAACAATAAACATTTTGAGGCAAGGACCTATGTAACTTCGTAAAATTGAATGTCTATTCATACCCGAAGAATACTAGTTACTCAATTTTACCACTATGCTAATGGTATAATATTATCTAGATGGTTCAAGGTCAGGGCAAAAGAGGGGATAGGTTAAAATATGACAGATGTATGGAGCCTTGCCAACAATAGAAAATTCATTTCATTTTAACCTTAATCCAAAAACTTCTCACAAAAAAAAAAAGAGAAAAAAACTCTCATGCTTTATTTTGACAAGAGCACTAACGAAATCTCCATCAAAATTATTACACGGCATAAGCTAATCAGTTAGTTCATAGAATGACTCAGGCACCTCCTGATATCTCGTTCCACCGATTATCCTTCCCATCTAATGGTCTTCACAATACATACATCATAATGTATATTAGTTGATCTTGGTGTAAGCTCACTGTAGGGAACATAGGGAACTATCATGCTCTTGGGAGCTAGAAATGTGGAAGTAGAAAGCAAAGTAAAAAAAAATGTGTTTTGGTTGCGAACGAGGGCGATGTGATTGTCATACCGCACTACCGCCGACTATAGAAACCCCGAAATCCCTTGAAGTAGCCTAAAATACAATTGTTTTGCACCTTTGAGATGCAATTACCATCAGGTTGTTAGATTTAAAATTTTTACAGCTTGGCCAATACGATATGATGTGGTCTTATTTTTGCATTATAGTCAAAAGAATATGCCCCTTACAAATTATTATGATCCATCGCAATTACTGTTCTATATTATCATTAATCATACTCAAAGACATTGAAAATATAACCAAGGTTTAAAAGTATGTTTTAAGAAGGAAGGTTAAAAGACAGTTTAAGATATCTGATATTACACATAGTTGACTCATTAATTAAAACGAAACGAATTAATAAAGCAGAACAATAATGAAACCTTAAAAACTAACTGTTGCTAATGGAAACACCTTGAATTGCATTTCCCTCTACCTCCTATTACATCCACAGTATGAACCATGAAGTAACACAAAGCAACACACAGGGAACCTAGGCCTATGCTAGCTTGAGTCATTTGATTAAAAACCCAAATAATATTGAATAAAGTAACATATAACAAAAAAATGGTAGCCGAGTTGGTTCAACAAAAATGTAAAGTTGAGTGTTGAGGCTATCATCATATACTAATATCCTGGATTCACGCTTATACCTGCATTAAAACACAGGTCCCAAAAATAAATCAGACAATAAACTACTCATACCATATGCACTATTTACTGTGGCTGCCGCCACTGATAGCAAGCTATCATAGCAGTCTCTCATGGCCTCCATCTCCTGCAATTGTAAAACAAAATTAAATTTACAATCAATGCTTCTTACTCAACCCTAAACCAACTATGATCATTCCTAACAAGTTTTTACTTTGATTCACACCAATTAAACTGTTAAAAGCTAAACTCCAAAATTAGATGAATTTCAAATTTCAATCACTGGAATCTTCATAATATTGCCAAATGCAGATATCCAACACTAAAAAAAATCACTGATTTTCCTATCACAATTCAACAGTAAACTCTAATTGAAACTTTACAAATAAAAATTCAATCACTAAAAACACTTCTCTAAATCGTATTTAGTAATGCAAGTTCATCCTGAACCAAAACAATTGCAACAAGGGCAACATTCAATGAAAAAATCTAAATAAATTTTTAAAAAATACCTGAGAAGCGAGAGCAAGATGATCGAGTTTCAAAGGATGTTGAAACTCTTTCCGTTCTCTTCCATCACTCTTCGGAAATGCGAATCTCTTCAATTTTCCAAACGAAGACTTCATTTTTCACCGACTTATCAAGAAAACCCTCGAAATCAAGACTAGAGAAACTGCTTTTTTTGCAGATTGAGAAAATCAAACAGTGAAGAAGAAGAAGATTTTCACATGATCTAATGGAGTTGAGTAGAAATGTAGAAAGAGAAAGAAAAAAGAGGAAAGAGAAAGTGAGAGAGAAGAGTCAAAAAAGGGATACGCACTAGTATTACTAATAGATCAGTAGAAGAAAGAAGATGAAAAAAGGGAAGACGAAATGATGAAGGAAATTGGGTCAAATTTCGGGCCCAAAATTACAGCCATGACCATTAAGTGTCATACCCGACAAAGGGCCCGAAAGTACCACACACTTTTATTTTCGCACAAAATATCTTGCACACAAATTGTTAAAAGAGATTGTTTCTTTGAAACCCACATCTATTTGGACCTATACAACATGTTATTAGAAAAAAAAAAAAAAAACTAAAAAATAAATAGGCATTTTTTGACCTGTTGTAATCTGTTAAAAGTTGGCGTTTTACCTATTGAAATTGGTATTTTAATCTATTTGAGATCCTGTATTATGCTAATAAAGTTGGTATTTTAACATTTAAAAGTTGATATTTGAACTTGTTGAAGTTGGTTTTTTAATCTATCTAATTTGGTATTTAATGCTACTTAAGTTTGTAACATATTAAAGTTGTTATTTTAACATACAGTAGTAGGTATATTAACATTTTTAAAGTTAGTATTTTAACCTACTTGAGTTAGTGGTTTAACCTATTAAAGTTCGTATTTTAACCTATGTTGAGTGGTGTTTTAACCTGTTAAAATGTTAACCTATTGAAGTTGCTTAAGTTGGTAGTTTGACTTATCTAAGTGGGTTTTTTAGCCTATTGAAGTTGGTATTTTTAATTCTAATAATAAAATTGGTGTTTTAACCTGTTGAAGTTGGTATTTAACTTGTTAAAGTTGGTGTTTGAACCAACTACAAAATGCTAAAACACCAATTTCTCTAAGTTAAATACCAACTTCAATAAGTTAACAACTTAACAGGTTAAAATCACTCTAAATACCAACTTTAATAGGTTAAAATACCTACTTCAATAGGTTAAAATACAAACTTTAATTGGTTAAAGTAAGTTAAAATACCAACCACCCATAAATGGGCCAAATAGTTCGCAACCCACTTTTTTTTTTCAAGTTCTTAGGACTTCAAAAATCAAATTCAAGACCTAAAAGGCTAAATCTACGATTTTAAAGACCAATTTCAAGACTTAAGTCAATTTGACTTTAATTCTTATATTTGTATTATAAATTTTTCTAATAAATTTCCAATTCCAAGACTTAAAAAGACTAAATCTAAAGCTTGAAAAACCAATGTCAACATTATCTTGAATTTTGTCTTTCTAAGTCTCAAATTTGAATTAAAAAACTATATAATTTTTTTTAAATAGATTACTGGTTGGATCTTGTTGAGATTAATGTTTTGGTAATTTAAGTATTAAAATTGACATTTTACGTCTTGAAATGAACATTTTGAGGTTTGACATTGATCGATTTAAAAAAAATTATTGGACTATGTTGGTGGAGGTTGCACATGTGAGGAGATTTACGGTTGTTTTTGCAACTTGATTGTAGGGATGACAAAATGAACGGGAGGGTGCGATGTGTCATGCCCATATTCACCTAAAATTTTCATATTCATCATCTACCCACTATGCATGGTGCGTAAAAACTATCATACCCACGTCTGCCCTTCAAGATATTGATTCAAACACTTCTGATCTCCACCTACTATAGTCGAGCAATATATCTATACAATCGCAATTCCTTATAAATTTAATTGTAAATTTAGTTTTATTACTATAAACTTTGCTATATAATAAGAAAAAAAATATTACATTTAACTTTTTATCAAAAGTTTTTATAAAAACTAATAAAATTGATATAAAGTAGTACATTTATATATATGGCGTGTGTGGATATGGAGCGTGTCGAGTGCGTATGGGGCAGGTCGAGTGTACATAGGTCAGGTAAGACTTCATACCCACCACCTACTTATTACTCATGACGAATACATATTGATATGACGTACATATCATACCCATATTCATCCACTACCTACCAATTCATACCTATATCCACCTTATTTAGAGCGAATGTGATGCAAATCCCGTGTAATTATATACGTCTGTCAACATTGCTTGATTAAAAAAGTTGAACTTTTTAATGACTCGAAATTTATCCAACTTTTCATCTTCAATCAAGAGGGCATTAATCTGCAAAATAAACAAAAAAATTAGAGGTCATAAAAGTATTTTGGTTTAGAACTTAACTAGTTAAAGCTCCTTTAAAATTTGTTGGTCGTTTCAAGTTCTTACAAACAAAATGAGTAATAAGTTAAATGCTAATGGATGGCGTCATGGTGAACAGAACAAAATATAATTATATATAGGCTAATGTTAGAGTATATAACATATCGTTAGGCTTCAATCATCAGTTTAAGCTTTTGGTTGAGTTGGTTCCTTGACATGGTATCAGATACCATGTCAAGGAACCAATTCAACCAAAAGTTAAAGTTGATTGTTGAGACCCCCAAGATATGTTATATACTCTGACCGCTCGTTTGACATGAAATTCGCCTACTTGTTTAAATGA
The DNA here is from genome assembly GCA_019776075.1 of Amaranthus palmeri. Lineage (NCBI taxonomy): Eukaryota > Viridiplantae > Streptophyta > Magnoliopsida > Caryophyllales > Amaranthaceae > Amaranthus > Amaranthus palmeri. The sequence continues at coordinate 861,890 of JAAKBH010000028.1, read as the reverse complement.
GTAAGCCTAAGTTTTGTTTTAAGAAATTACGATTAACATTGGTGAATATATTAATATTTAATATTCACAGTTATAATAAAACTATATAACTAATCAATTATTAATTACTTTAGACTTTAAAAATTCAATTATATTTCTAAATGATTTTTCACACTTTTAAAATAATTTTGATTAAAGAAATATAGAGAAATCAGCATAAATTTATTTGTGCACGAATCACAAGTTTTTTGTAAAAGCAAAAAAATAAAATAATTTAATGCATAACTACATATATGACAAATCTTCTTCTTATTATTATTTAAGGCAGGGTCCGAGTGAGTGTTTTCTTTTTCTTGAAAGATGCGGACAAATCATACGCATACCCCCAAGAAGGAAGTAAAGAGAAATGCGCGCAGTCAAGAAACCACCAATTGATACCTGTGCCCAGTAGGGATCGAACCCCAAACTTTCTGCTCCACATGCAGATGTTCTATCCATTGAGCCACAAGCGCTTTTGGTATAGTATTTAAACTAATAATTAATGCTAATTACATTATGTATTAAGTTAGTCAAAGAGGTATAGTATTTGTACCATGGATTTTGCACAAGTACTTATTTATGGTGGGTGACATACACATTAAAACTAGGTGAATGAGAAAGTCTTATGTTCTTATCCTCTTCCTCTTCTACTTCATCTTGATCATCACCATTATTATAATTATTGTTGTAGATAATTTCTTCTTCACTCTCAAAGTTAAATCGAAAATTCTTGCGGACTCCGTTTTTTTCTTGTTCATCGCTTTGTGATTTGGCACCAATTGTGTCGTCATTAGCATTGGTTTTAAGGAGGTATTGATCTGAATGAACTGAGTCATAACTCAACTTACTTTTTACGATTGTTCTTGAATTTTCTCCATTTTTACGTATCTTAAAACGTTTCCAAAACTTGTAACATGTAACAAATAAATAGCCTTGTCTTGCTTCCTTGTTACTTGTAGATGTACTCTTCCTTTTGAATATTACATGAGATGTTGCACCCCCCATGTAAAATTCAACACCGTTACGAACAATAAGTGGTTATCGCTTTCACAAATTCTTGTGTGAGACGTTTTCACCATGAGATGCGCTGCAAGCTAGTATGGGTTGAATAGCTCAACTAATTCAAATTATTAGTGTATAAACTCTTTTTTTATAAGATCGTTTCACCGAAAGTTAGTTTTATGACTTTTTATCAATATAAGTTGCAAGTTATTTTGAAGAGAGGATAAGCCTTTTATAGTATTTTCCCTTCTTTTTGCTAACATTAGGTGTTTATAGCAAACCTTTGTTGGATAGTTTTTAAATTGGGTGGAAATGTTAAATTTTTTTTGTGCCTAAGAGATATCATACTACAAAATAAGATAAGAAATAATTAATGTTTTTATTGTCATACTTGTAATATCCAACCTTTAAAAGGAATAATCACTCAATGAGATAGATGTGTATTGCAAGAATGATGATTCAAAAACCAAATTTAGAAAGTTTGATAATTTATTTGAAGTGTATGTACAATAACAATCAATTTGATTGTTGCAACTACAAATTAGAGGTGTAAATTTTCATGAAATTTATCATGTCATATATACAACAATAATCTATTTGATTGTCGGTACTGAATAGTGTTTATGAGAATGATTTATAGTGTTTTCTCATGGTAATAAATAGCTAAGCAACAAAGTTTCTTTTTCACATTTTTTCACTATCATTTAATGTCACCTCTTAAAACGGTAATGCATTAAAATGATTTTTGTAAAGAAAATGATCCAGATGATTGAATTTAAACGAGCATGACAAATTTTTTTTTGAAGTAACAAGCATGACATTTAAACTCATCAAGGGATTTTCCCTCCAAAGAACAATAATTTGTATTTTTATTTCTACTATTTAATATCGATTATCAACCAGGTTGTAAGTGTTATAGATGAGATTTCATTGCCAATCAATTCATCACATCTACTAAACTTTATGAACTTGATTAACAAACATATCCAATAAATCCCGCTATTTATTACATTTAATTTTTTATACCTAAATAACGATTTGAAAGATTAATGGTTTCATGAAAATATTTTATGTCCTGAGTTAGGAATTATTTTAAAAAATATATTAGTTTATATTATTAAATATTGTTTGAATTAGGTTAAAATTAAAACCAAATAAATTAGTTTGAAATCAACTCAAAATATGTTTAATTCATTCATAAATAGTTGTTTTATTTTATTTAATTGGTTTCTAAAAGACCACAAAAAGAATTTTTTTGCAGTATAAAGTAAGCTATATTGTTATTTAAAATAATTTTTTTTGACACTCTATTTAAAATAATTATTTCAATATAATACTAACTTTTATATACTTTTCTAATATAAAAACCTTTTTTTCTTGCATTATTTTTTTAAAAAATTACTAGTTTTTTATGAGACAATCTCATCATGAGACGTGCCCCATTTATGAGTTGAATAACCCAACTAATACAAAATATTAATATATGGACCTCTTATTTAGAGGTTGTCTGACCGAGAGCAGACTCTCACAAGAGTCATCATCATCATACCAAATATATATATATATATATATATATATATATATATATATATATATATATATATATATATATATATATATTTTGAATATTACCATATATATATATATATATATATATATATATATATATATATATATATATATATATATATATATATTTTGAATATTACCAAATATATATATATATATATATATATATATATATATATATATATATATATATATATATATATATGGTAATATTCAAAATATATATGGTAATATTCAAAATATATATATATATATATATATATATATATATATATATATATATATATATATATATATATATATATATATATATTTTGAATATTACCAAATATATATATATATATATATATATATATATATATATATATATATATATATATATATATATATATATATACACACATATACATACAATACAAAAATCATTTATAGTGCAAGTAAGATAGTAAATATATTATTTTATTGAATTATAAATTTGACGAAGGAAAAGTTGAAACCATAAACATTTAAAATATTAAAAAAAATAATTAGTTAATAAAATGTGGGGGACATATTTACAGTACTGTTGAGCTGCTTTAATTTCGTTGCTTTAAAGCCATTGCCAAGGCCGTTTCTGACCATAGACAAGATATGCATTTGCCTAGGGCCCAGAGTTAAAAAGGCTCTAAAATTAGAAAATGACAGTTAATGAAAGTACACACGTAAAAATTTACAGTTTATGAGTAGTTCTTTTATCATTTAAGAATTATATGATACGTCTATATTTTTAATACTAATGATAATATGTAGGGTTCATCTTTGTTATTTTTCCAAACACCCGTTTAAGTTTAGAATTGACCATCCATAGACCATAGAGAGGGCGGCCATTGCCAAAGGTGAAAATTGCAGGGATCTAAATTCATATACATTACAGGAATGAATTAGCAATATAATGATTGCCTCTATAATAGAAGAATTTTTCCTCTATAGAGTTCAGCTTAAAGCTATTATGGGACGGGACTAGATAATCTAAACTAGCTTCAATTAAAACAATATACAATCGACTAAACTAAATTTCAGAGTCAAATCCAATATTCCAAAATCCGTCAGGAGTCATAGGAGGTGCATACCTGTACCTGTGCCTTGAAACTCCGTCATGACGCTCACATCGAAGATTCTCCCGATTATCAGCATGGACAGCATCATAGAATTTTTTGCACTGCTTACATTCGATTCCATCCAACTTTTCTCGCGCATCTTTCTTCCTAACAGGTTCCACATATTTAAACCCTTTTGGATCAGGTCTAGATTCCCCTTTCATGTCCTGTGTTTCACCCTCTGAATCTGAGTCTTTCAAACTCACAGCTGGACCATCACGTACAGTATCCTTCATGGTCTTTTGCAAATTCCCCATGATGTTTTCAAAGGGTGTATCGAGAAAATCATCATGCGGATCAGGCCCACCAGGAATTTGACGTGATCGTGTCTCCCTCCAGCCAGATGCAGGGCGCTTTTCGCCAGCTAATGAACCTGCTTTTTTACTCGTGATCCACTGCTTTGCAGCAGGTTCTGAACAAGTTGACGACTTGGATATCAACATCTGATTTGGTCTGCTTATTTTCTCATCATCTGAGCTTTCCGTTTTGTTGTTCGTCTCTTGCTTCACTTTGTTTAATTCACATGCAACTCCATCACTTGCTGGTTTTATCCTCTTGATTTCTGCAACTATCACAGGCTCTTAAGATTTAGCATAATGCAAGCCCTCCATGGCTTCGTTTGCTTTAGATTTAGCATCTCAAACCCATAGTCATGAGATCAAGGATTGGTCGCGAGAATTGGAATATAACAAGAAACACTCTCAACGGCATAACAAACTGACACCAATGGGATAGAACTAAACTGCATACATATTAAGCTAAGAAATTCGCAGATCCTTACCAGAAATTCTGCTTCTTGTTTCGTCATTATTTGATGGATCACTTTCTTTTTCTGCTTTCATTTGAAGCAGCTCCTCATTAGTGAGACCAAACTTCTTCAGCAGATAGCACTGCTGAGACTTGAGATTCTTGTAGGCAAAAAACAAATCACTTCTTTTCTGCTTTTCTGCAATCAGCTCGGAATCTTTTTGTTCGATTTGCTTGACCAAATCAGAATGAGCATTCACATTTCTGAGGCTCTCCTGAAGCTCTTCACATTTGTCCTGTAGATGGTTTATTCTGGATAAAAGCGTTTGTTTCTCATTCTCATAAGCAGATAGCTGTTCATCCTTCTTTTCTTCTTCACTCTTACTCAACATACGTTAAATATTTGCTATCTTAGTCTCTTTAGACTCAATTTGCATCTGAAACTCCTTCACCGACTCGTTTGCCTTTGTTACTACTTCATTCTTGTCATGAAGCTCTTTATTTAGTTCAACAATGATTCGCTCAAGTTCTTCATGATTTTTTTACCAACTGTTCTTTTTTCTCTAAGGCTGGCGTTTTTTGCCTCAATAACGTCAAGTAGTTTAGTATGCAATTCTATTCCTTCATCAACTTCTTTTTCCCTCCGTGACAGGCAGCTTATCCTCCAGCTCAGCTGCTCTTGCTAATAATTTCGACTTCTCTACTTTGCATTCATCAAGGGCTCGTTCTTTTTCAAGAGATTGCTGTTTCATTTGAAGCTCAATCTGAGTTTGTCTCTCTTTGCACTCATTTTCAGCAGCAGTCCTAGCTTCCAAATATAATTTTTGGAGGGATTTTGAATGCTGTTGAAAATTGGGGTAAAGTCGACTACAAAAGATGTATTCAATTTGGGAAATTCTATCTTTCGCATCTTGAATCGTAGCGACTAGTAGAGTGCTAAACCCAGAGACATACTTTGTATCACGGCTTTCCATCTCCGGACATAATTGTTGAGCTTTCTCAGGGTGAGTCGTTAGCATCCTGCAGTTATAAAGAAAGATATGAAGAGCACAAACAAACTAAAGAAAAACTTTCAAATCTTTTTTAACAATAATAACACTATAGATACAATGTGAATAATCTAATTCAGTTCAATTTAAATCGATTGTAAAAACTTCAAATCAGCCTTCGTAAGATTGTTGAAAGCAACTCCTTAGACACAAATGATAAGGGTGATCCAGGATTTTTCGAATGTGTGCACAACATGTAATAACGATTCATGCTAATCTTTTTAATTTGATGACTATCCAAAGAAGCAAAAGAAATTAGGATAGAAATGAATTGTTGAACAATTATGTTTTGATGATAACGGTGAGAAATTCAACTTATGCTTTTTAAATTGACTAATGGAGCTAGCTATATGTTCGTCCCAGATTTATAGTTAGATTTGAAAGGCGCGAGGCGCACTGAGGTGCAAAACGGCAAAAGGTCCTTGAAGCCCATGGCGAAGGGCCCCAGTGGCGGATCTTACAATGATATATTTCAATAGAGTTTTGCTTGTAAAATGAACAACCAAGTCGAGTTATCCCAACTTTCTCTACTCAAACGTTTTGCATAAAAACAAGCAATATTCCCTTCTTTTCTCTTCATTACTTTGAATTCTAGCAAATATCAAACACTGAAACACATAACACATTCAATCACATATTCAATCACATTCATAGACTCATTACCAATTCACCAAAACACATTCACAGTAGTCAATGACATATTAACATTCCACGAATTACTATACATTGATAATTAACTAAGCACATAAACATAATACCAAACTCCAAACACATCCACTTGTTCACAATAACATATAACATAATAACTTGAAATTCGAAATAACAAAAACCTTAATATTTGGGAATTAGGGATTTACAAATTCAAATACCTGAAACAAATTGAAGGCGGCTGGTATGGTGGTGTTCAACGGTAGACTGGTGGCCGTTGGTTATCTTGTCTTCATGGCAGTCCTGCGGCAGCAATTGGCGAATGGCGAATGGCCCTTTCCCTTCTCCTCATGCGAACAACGAATGAAAGTCAGAAAGTGAGGCAGGGAGCAGCTGGCATCGACTGGCGAATGGTAGGTGGTGTAGGTCGTCCTGTCGGATGTCGGAAGTCGTGAGTGGTGTATCTCCGACCTCCGTATCTGGGATTTAGCCGTTTAGGAATTGTCGTGTGTGGCTTAGTTTGATTAGGGTTACTCTATGCACATCTGATTTCTGAGAGGAAGAAACGCACGATTTTCTTTAAGTCCGCCATTGGCAAGGCGTGCGCTTTTTGTAGGCAAGAAAATCATTAGCTTAGATTAAAATCTTTGTCTTTTTAAAAAAAAAAAATTAGATGAACTAAAACTTTAGCTTAGCTCAAAACCTTTTGGGATGTTTGGCAATTGACTTTTGGTTCAGTGTTTTGGTTGACTTTTGGTTTTTGGCTTTTGGCTTTTGGCTTGTTGGTTGGTCAAACAGCCAAAAAAGTGTTTGGTAAATGACTAAATGCAGCTGAAAAGCTGGCTTTTAAGCCAAAATGAAAAGGCTGCTCCAACTAGCTTTTAGGGTTGGCTTTTGGCTTGTTGGCCCACTTTATTCTCTAATAAACAGCCAACAACCAATATTCAAATTTACCAAACATCTAGTTTTTTAAGCTAGCTTAAAAGCCAACAAAAACAACCAACGTTTCCAGCTGATCAAACAAGACAACAAAAACAGCCAACCGCTAACAGCCAATCACCAAACATCTCATTTGTCTTTTTTTCCTAGTTCCTTGGATTAGGATTAAAGATGATCCTTTTTTTATATGTAAGGCGTAGGCGCACATACATGTGATCTTGAGTGCCTTTGAATTCCTATTTGATCTTTGTTGAGGTGTATTTGTACCAACATGTTTTGGTTCTGGCGAACCTGTGTTAGTTTATGTTTTGGTCCTGGCGAACCTGTGTTATATGGGTACACAAATGCTGATATGTCAGGTGATATTGATTCTAGTAGGTCTACTTCTGGTTACATGATGACGTTTGCAGGGGAAGCTGTTTCTTGGCAATCTAAATTGCAAAAATGTGTTGCTTTATCGACTACTGAGTCAGAGTATGTGGCAGCTGTTGAAGCTGGTAAAGAGTTAGTGAGGATGAGGGACTTCCTTGAGGAGTTGGGCTTGGAGCAAGACAATTATTTATTGCATTGTGATTGTCAGAGTGCCATTCACCTAACTAAGAATGCTACCTATCATGGTCGAACGAAAAATATAAGAAGGAGGTATCATTAGATTCGAGATCAGATAGAAGAAAACACTCTTGAGCTTGTGAAGATCAATACTCATGATAATGGATCAGATATGTTGACTAAGATCCTACCTAGGGACAAGTTAGAGGTGTGCCATTTGAATACGGGGCTTGTCTTACCCTCCAAGTTGGAGTGAGGGGGAGATTTGTTGGGTTATTCCCTCCCACTTGGAGGAAAAGTCCAATTAATATTTTAAGTATGGGCTTTAAAATATTATGGGCTTTAAAATATTATGGGCTAATAATATTAATAATAATAATATATTAGCCCATAATATTTTAAAGCCCATACTTAAAATATTAATTAGACTCTTCCTCCAAGCGGGAGGGAATAACCCACAAATAATTTGATAGTCATGCTTATTCTCTTTCAATAATCTTATTTTCTGTTCAAACTTCATTCTAATGAATTACTATTTGAACATGTGCTATTAGATGGTAATGAAAATTTGTGAACCAAAATTTTTTTTTATGATCATACTTTCTTTACCATGGGAATAACGTGATACAAATCATGAAAATTTAGACTACAAATAATTCGCATTACCACTAACTAGTTTCGTTAATCAAACAAGCCGTGAGAGTAATGCTAAAAGTCGATAAGCTAGATAAGCTAGTAATCTTATAATTGTATCAATGGAGGCCAACAACCTTTCAAAGGAAGAGCCTATGTACAAAGTCAGAAAATAATATATCTTGAAAATAACCCACATGAGATCTTACATCAAATTACAGAGAGATGATGATTTAAGCCCTATGGACTATTTATCATCTATTACCCATTGGTTTTAGAATGAAACCTCGTTGGAGTGTAAGTCGCCAACTCTCCTCTTGGGTATAAGCCGAATAACAAATTTATCAATACGATCAATGGCTCCAACCTCATATTTACTGGGTGGTAAAAATACAGATTTATCCAGAGGTGAAAGAACATCCCCAGAAATACAAGAGGATATTAATGAGGATTAAAAAATCAGTATGAACACACTACATACTACCCCATTAATGTATTTACTGCTGTACCAATTCAGGAATAAGTTTCAGCAGAAAAGAAAGTTCGGTTTGAGAGAATTGTGGCTTTACATCTGACTGCAATTCTCCTTCATTTTCCTCTGTTTTTACTGGCTTTATCAGATTATCTACAGCTTTTGTAATCTCTTGAACAAAATCTACTATCACACCGTCGATCCCCATTAGATGTTGTAGGTACACGGATTCAGGTACGTTACTGTCGCAAAACAAAACCAATTCGTAAGATCTATGCATCATTACAACAACATTCTGTTACCCTAATGCCACTAAGTGGGTCCCACTTGGGCATGATCTAGGGTCAGATGTATGCAACCTATCCTAGGTTGTTACCTATGACAAAAGGTCAACTTATAACATACTCGGTGCTACAACCATCATACAAGGATGGTTTGTACTGCATTCACAATTTCAACACAATGGGCTCTCGTGTTATGGAAGGCGATAGAGAATATAGCATATTTGCAACTACAATCATCAGCCTAGCCTTTTGGTTGGATTGGACTGTAATGATTTGCTAAACCGATCAGAAGACCTATGCACTGGGTTGAACATGAGAGTATGAGCCAACAGGTTGGACACATTCAACTCAGTTCTCAACCCGTTGCACAAATCTTTATTCGAGCTAATCAAATTAGCGCAGGGTGCGATTTTGATCAGCTCGAATATGAATCCAAAATAATATAGGGATAATCGAGTGCTTACTTTAGAGTGCCGTAGGTAAGAAGGGAAAGTTTCGAGTCCTTAATCTTGCTAACAGCTGCAGGGTATCGGAAAATCCCTTTGACCTCGGAAACAATGCCTTGTAAACTACCCTCTAAGCAAAGATTAAGGGCTTCGTCTAACGAGTTCCGTCTAACATCATCGTAAAGTTCAGTGCCTCCATTTGTTAAGAAATATACTGGGTATGTTCCCTGTAGTTTCCTCACTAGTAGGGCTGCGTCTGGATGGAATGTGGAGAATATAATTGGTCTATCTTTGGCATACTTGTACACAACCTGCATAAATCAAGCCATAACTTTCAGATTTCAAAGAGTTGTTACTACACAACCGGCATACTTGATCGAACTAAGTAGAGTTGTGCAACGGGCTGGAGACACACTAAGAGCCCGTTAACAAATATAGCTTGGTCAAAGTCTATCAGTTGAACACGTCTAAATCTGAGTCTAAGTCTGAGTCTGAGTGTGAGCAAATGATATACCTCTAAGATGGTTTGAAGAACATTGACGAGATGAGCTTCTTTGTAAACGATGTAGTCATCGAATTTGAGCTCGACATTGAAACCTAATTTGGGATCGACTTCCTCGAAGGCTTCTTGCAAGGTGCATAGTTTGTCATCATTGTTGACATCCCAACTAATGGATTTTCCATCCTTGGTGTTTCTCAACAATGGTTTCGAAATCTTTTCGTCTTGTTTTTGTGGACCGTATGCAAGAAATTCGCTCAAGCTTAGATCTGTCACTCTCTTCTCAAATACTATTCCCTGTTTCAAATAATGAATATGCAAGTTTAGAAAATTATTCCATAGATATTAAGGTCTTCTGAGAGGCCGTCTTTCTGAGAGACGTCTCTCAGGCCCATAAAGCTTATTGCTTACATTTACTCTATATCTTCCCTAATGGGCCAATCTAATTAGAGATGGTCTTTCAAAGAGACCGTCTCTCAACAGAATTTGTGTACGAAGAATTTATATTCAAAAAGGAAGTAAGAATTTAGCTAAATGAACTTACATTTTCCTTTGAGAGGATGTAATCATCATGGAAAATGATTGGGCATCCATCTCTTGTGACCTATAACAATTCCCACAAAAATAAAAAATTAATACTCAAACTCGTGCATCAACTTAATTATATCATGTATGCAATTTTCGTTAAAAAATGAGTATGTATGTAGATCGAATCGAACAGATCTATTACATAAATTTTTTGTATTTCATAATGTATAATTAACTCGATTTATTTTTATTTAAACTATAATTAATCATAAATATAATCACAAGTAAATCATACTCCACAAAAAGATCCACTTGAGCTAGAAAACAACACTTTGGCTTAATAACAAAATAAGTATGTGAGAATCGCAAAAACAGGGGATGTCACGTGATTACAGTTAACCCCACGTGATCCACAGCAACCACCCACCCAATTTTCTCGGGCATCCAGCTCCGTATTTTAATTTTTTTTAATTATTCTCAACGAATATTCATATTAAAATGACTGAATTAGCATATGTAAAACGGTCTAATCAACTGTACATAATTTGAATCATTGTGAAATTACTAAATATACATTTTTATACCTATTTATATTAGATTTCAATTTTATTACTATGAACAAATGTATTTTATTTACCCAAGAGTAACAACTAAAAAGAAATAAATATTATTAATTGTTTTAAAAGGGCACGTCTGACAATTGATTGATTGCTTTTTGGTTGGCTTGTGTAACCAGCTAGAATTGTTGGCCGTTTTTATTGGCTTATATAACTAGCTAAAGCAGCTTTTTCAATTTGACTTAAAAGCCAACTTTTTGACCGCTTTCAAAATTATTTACTAGACACTCTTTTCCACTGTTCAACCAATTAGCAAGCTAAAAGAAAAAAAACAAAGAGCCAATAAAATACTAAAAACCAAACACCCCTATGACTTCTAATACTTCATCCGTTCCATAATACTTGCTACTAATTGTGACATTTTCGCATACAACATGTCACACTCGATAGTAAATATTATAAAACAGAGAAAGTATGTTATCTATTTTTCAAAATCTCACTTCCCTTCTAAAAAAGCCTTAAAATTTACGATCCGGTCCTACTTAATTCCAAACTTACGCTCCAGTATTCCACACGTATTTAGCTCAAAATAGGCGGCGAACCTCCGACGTAAACCGCAAAATCCAGCTCAAGTATAAGTCGGAGAATTCAATTAAAATAATACTCCCTCCTATTCATTAGTTTTGTCCACTTTCCTTATTTGGTAAAGTCACTTCACTTGTCCACTTTCTATTTTTGGCAAAAAATTTTACCTAAATACCCCCAACTACCCCAACTTATATTATTAAATAATACCCCACCTACCAACTTTTCAATTATTATAATCACTTAAAATACTCCACTACCACCTTTTCAATTATTATAATCACTTAAAATACCCCACTACCACCTTTTCAATTATTATAATCACTTAAAATACCCCACTACCACCCCACTATCATTTTTTCTTAAAATGCGGTCCAAACACAAAGTGGACAATACTAATGAATAGGAGGGAGTATAATTTATCTTTTTCAGTTATATACAAAGAAAATTAAAAGTCAAATAAATCAATCACTTGTAAAATTTTAGAATTAAAAAGTTAATATTGCAAAAAAAACCAATCCTGTTATACGAGACTGTCTTACTATGAAACGAATATTTTAAAATTATAAATAATCACTATAAGACTATAAAAAGTGAATATTTTGAGATTATACGTGATTATTTGAACGTTATGAGTTATCAACCCAACAAAGATGGTGTCACCGCGAGATTGTCTTATTTAAAAATTATTGTTAAAAAAATTATTAAAAACTTACATTGAATGATCAGCTTTAAAATTCAAAAACTTGTATGGAAGAACAACAAGAAAAACAGAGAAATTAATACTAATAAATTAACAAAGTAATAAAAAAAGAAAAAGGGAAAATACCTGAACATCAAATTCAATGAAATCAAGATTGAAGGAAGCAGCAGTATTAAACGAAAGAATAGAATTCTCTTTAACATGTTTCATTCTAGGATCAGATGATTGTAATCTATTCATTCCATTTCCTCGATGTCCAATCACCATAAACTTCTTCCTATTCCCCATCTCCATTTCTGTACAAAATCACATTCCAAATCAACAATCCGAATCCCAAACCAAATCAAAAACGGGTCAAATCAAATCAAATCAAATAATCTTAAATTTACCTTTCGGGTTATACCGAGAAGAGAAAAGCGAAACGGCGGCGTTTTCGTTAACCTGATCGAGATTAGGAACATCGGAGACATGAACAGCTTTAAGAGCAGCCATTGTTATGCGATTTAGAGAAATGGGTTTTGGAAAAGAGTGATTAAAATAAGGGTTTAGAAGAAAAGAAGGGATTGATTTGAACTGAATAGGGTTTAATCTGAAACAATGCATGATTTTGGGAAGGAGATGAGAAGATTTTATATGCAGATTTGAAGGAAGGAATGATGAATGCAGGAAACGGGGAAGAATATGGGGATTCAGCATCTACTGGAAGAATATTCGGTTATAGGTGAAATCTGGAGGAATATTTTATTTTTTTTAATTTGAATGCTTTCATATGCTTTTTGGATATTCTTTTTTTTTTTTTATTTTGACTCCTAATTAAATGGGATAAAGGAAGGTTTTGTTAACGTGTTTTTGATGAACATAAATCTCGAATCTAAATAATACTAATATTCAAATTTAATGTTTTACCCAACTTTTACATTTTTAAATAAACAATTATAAAAATAGACTAATCATGTGGATCTGTCTTAGAATAAAAAAATAGTCTCATACAAGACAAGCGGAGTATTCTAAGATTAAAAATTACTATTTACTAATCACTCTTAATTTATATTTTGTTATTAATCTATAAGTTAAAATATGGTCATGTGGGATCTTGTTTTATTCGTCTCAGTGCAAAAATTATTAATATCAAATTTTATAATTTTTAATCTTGTACAATTAAAGATATTAAATGTCAAAATGTTGCCTTGGCATGTGTGCAAAAAGTAAACAGGACAAGTAGAGTGAATAGAAGAGAGTATACGACAAGTTGAATCATATCATATCATACATTATATCATACCATACTACAAAAGTGTAGAAAAATTTCATGTGTCATCTCCTACGGAGGCATGACAGATGTAATTATTTTAGTGGATGATAGTTGATTATATGAGAATATTTACCTAATTTAGAATTTAGTTATTTAAAAAAATTAGAGCTAAACTAGGTATATTATAGAAATTATATATAACTAATCTAAAATTTGATATATTGAATTGAATGAAAAAGTAGTGTATTCGTTAAATAATTAAAAATCATACAATGCTATAAAAGTGTAGGAAAATTTCATGTGTCATCTCTAAGGAGGCATGACAAATGTAATTATTTTAGTAAATGATAGTTTATTTTTTATATTCTTTAAAGTCAATCATCAAAAATGATATTTCATCTACAATGTATTTACAGTAATAACTGAAAGGAAAATTAGAGTATATGAGAATACTCATGAAAGAAATAGTATGAATAATAAATATTAAAACAAAATCAAAGGGAAATATGTAGGACAATAAACAATTTTAAACATAATATATCAAATAAAAGTCATGTTAATGAGTGACTCAATATAAGGTTTAAGTAAAAAATGGTTTTAAAAAGATCTAATGTTATTTAGTTTAAAAATAAGAGTATAAGACTCGTTTATTTATCCTAATTTATTTTCTTTTCTATTTTAATATATTTTTCATTTTCATTTTTAATTTTCATTTACACTTTTAACATACTTCTATTTTTATTTGATCATATATTTTTTCAATAATTAATCAATAAAATATATTTTTTTCCTCCTACTTTGTGGTTTCTCTGCCAAATATCTACCCCCACGAAACTTACCCTTAGCTTTCTAGTTTTTAATCCATTCATTAAATGAATTTTATTTTTATTTTTATTTTTATTAATTCATATCTCTCATTATTCCTTTCATTTACTTTTTTAATTTTTAATTTCATTTTCATTTACACTTTTAACATACTTTTATTTTTATTTGATCATATAATTTTTCAATAAAATATATTTTTACCTCTTACTTTGTGCAGTGGTTTCTCCACCAAATACTTACTCTTTATGTACCACGGAATTTACCCTTAGCTTTCTAGTTTTTAATCCATATTTATTAAATAGATTTTATTTTTATTAATTCATAACACTCATTATTCCTTTCATTCACTTTTTAATTTTTTAATTTTTTTAATTTCAATTATTTATAAATGCAATAATTTTCATGGGACAAAGTGAATATGGACAAATTATAAATTAGAATCTTTGTAGTTGGGACGAAAATTCCACGTCAAAGCCTACGGATAAATGTATATAAATATTATAAATATATATGAGGATTTTATCCATCCTTGTAGGATATGACAAAACAAGATCCAGAACCACCCAATTCAAACTTGGGCAGCACATTTCCAACTGTCTACACCCAATTCGTTTATTTATTTTTCTAACAATTTCCTATTTTTATATTTGCCATTGGTCAAGAGAATATTTTGCTAAAGTAAAATAATTACTATATATTATAAAAAAAATTTAATTTTATGTAATTTGTTATAAAAATTACAAAACATGTGAAAAATACTAATAGAAGGTCTCCTGAGAGACCGTTACGTCTATGAAATATACAACTCTCTCAATAGTTCAGCCCAATGACTGACATGACTATTCAGTTACTCATTTAACAAATGGGTTGACTTATATTTACCCGTCTATGCTATAGACAGTCTAAAACAAGAATTTGTGAAATACTAATAAATGTACAACATAAAAGAGAAAAGCTAAGTAAATTGTTGAACATTTAGTGTATAATAATATATATTAAATAATAATCCTGAGTATTTTAATCACTAAGTACTACTAAGGTAGTGAGACAGTTTAAGTCCGTAATATATCAATTAAAGCTATTATAATAGTGGGACAATATACGTATTAAATTACGAGGTCCAAATAGGCGTTTTAAGATAACATAAGAAAACAAGGGAAAAATGGGCAGAAGGTAAGCGCCGAGTCGGCGCTCCCTTGTGTAGTCTCGTCGCCGACTCGGCGCTTGGCTACTGGAAAAACAGGTTTGAGGCAGAGACTTGGCGCCGAGTCGGCGCCCACTTTTGTGGGCTCGTCGCCGACTCGGCGATAGGTCACTGGAAGTGACCGTTGCCTTTTTCTTCCCGTTTTCTTGAGTTTAATGCCTTGGATTCCTTCTTAATTCTCATAATCTTTGAGATTATGAAGGGGAGTAATGCTAATTCATTAGCAACATTGATTTTGGTGATTATGATTGTATTAAAACACAATCAATTGGGTGATTAAGGCTAAGGCTCCTCTATTAGTATAAATAGAGGACCTTGGGTGATTGTGTTGCTTGCACCTTTCACTTGCAATTTCTGATCTCTCTTATCTCTTTTCTCATTTGTTCTTAAGCTTGATCAAGAGAGTAATTAACTTTTGTTCAAGTAATACAATACTCATAATTCTCAAACACTTTGTTATTTCGGTATACATCCTAAGTACTAAGGGTGTATTGTTGTTGATTGTATCTCATTGTGAATTTCCAAACATCTAACCCAAGTACCTTTGTGGGGGAAATATCACAAAAGGATAGTGAGCACACGCCTTCAACTCGTATCAAGTTTCCGGGTAACGGTTGTCGTTACACAATAATCTTCCATTAATTTTATTGCTTTATATCATCTTGTAATTTCTTATTGTCATCATACAAAGGGGTTTAATACAAATTCCCGATTGTAATTTGTATTGCATTATATACTCTTCGTAATATAAATAAATTACACTCATTTAATTATAAGTAAATTCACTACTAATTTAGCACGATTTGATAGAGAATGGTTTTTATGAAGCCTTTTTCTAGTTTATTTTATTGTAACTACGGTTATTTACAAATTATCGTAATTGACTTAGAATTTCTGCAAAATAAAGTAATACCAAAAGATGTGAAAAATAATTATGATGCACTTTAGATAGTTTGTACGTCTAGTCGTCTAGATCAAGGAGTCTATCTATTGCTTAATAACTAATTCGATAATTATCCCAAGTTTCCAAAAAAAAAAAATAAAAAAACAAAAGGTATGTTATATTATGCATTACGCCTTAAGTTTTTAGGGGTCTTTTTTATTTTTTTAATCTGAGGCCTAAAGATGAATAAGACTGCCCTACTTGAGAATACTAAGAAATGAGATAAAAAAAAAGGAATTATCTAAACAAGGAAAATGTAGTCTTAAAAAAATCTACTTTACTTTCTTTTTAAATCCGTTTGATCAAATTTATCTATTTTTATTTTAGGCTTCAAGACATATTTTTCTTAATTTACAACTATACATTTAACTAAGAGAATTTAGTTAAATATGGGAGTATATGAACAGACCCTCTCTTGAGAGACCATCTATACTATGGACGTTTCTCAAGAGCCCAGCCCACATCTTCCTTTTAACTTACAAAACTATCAAACAATTTTTTTTTAATTTATTAATTCGGTCAGTCCCAAAACTTGAAACAGTCTATTGTATAGATTGTCTCAAGTAAGAATTTGTGTTTTTTAAAATCCTATGAATGGCATCAAAAAGATGAAATGTATGAATGTGAATAAAAAAAAATACTTGATACATTTTCAAAACAAAAAATTATAACCAAAAGGAAATTCTACATGATAAGCACGAACTTTTATAAAAGGCCAGTGGTGACAAATCTTATAAAAATTCCACAAAATAGCATTGTAGTTTTGGAATTCCACAGCTTAACGTAATATCTAATGTATTTTGAGCATCAATGTAAAACAACTTAAATTCCAAAAGTACAATGTTATTGTGTGGAATATAAAGGAAAGAATGTTATTGTATTTTAATGAAAAAAGACAAGTGTAAAAACAAAATTTTAGAACTTATCGTATAATCAAACGTTTTTTGGGCATTAATGTTACGAATGCTTAAATTCCAAAAGTAAAAGGTAATTTTTTGGAATTTCGTTAAAATTTGTTACAACTGGTATTTTACAAAAGCTTGTGCCTACTATACAGAATATCCCTAATCTAAAAAAATGAATTAAAAAATTGCAATAATTTCTTAAGGACAAAGCCAACGTAATCTTTGCAGATGGAACGAAAATTCCACGTCAAAGCTTGGGATTTTATCAATCCTTGTAGGATATGACGAAAACAAGATTCACATTGCAACCACCAAATTCAAATTTGGGCTTACATTTCCAACTGTCTACACTCAATTCGTCTTTTAATTGAGACTGTCTTTTGTAAAGACGGTTGTCAAAAACCCAGTCCAATTTTAAATATATATTGTTAAAACTCTAAATATAGATTTGGAATGGACTTTTAAGAGTCGTCTTTACAAAAGACGGTATCTCAAAAGAGCACCTGTTATAACTACAACAAATTTAACTTTTTGCGACATTGCATTTAGTGACATTAAAAAAATGTCACTGAATCATATTTTTAGTGTAATTATTATTGGTTTTTATTTTAAGTTCTATTATAAAGTGATTTAGCGACACTTTATTTGGTCTTTAGTGACATTTGTAATTGTTACTATAACCTATAGTGGCATTTATGAGAAATGTCACTAGATCCTATGTCGGAAAAAGCTTTAGTGTGATTTTTTATTATGCTGCTAAAGAGTCTAATAAATGTCACTAAATCCTCTATATACACTATTAGAAATTTACAATAGCGACATTTAAATTAAATGTTGCTAAATATATCCCACTAAAAGCAAATTATGTTGTAGTGTATCTATCTTTCCAAACTAGTTTCGGCTTGCTTGGATTGAGTGTAAATATTTAAGGGGGAAAATAAAAGTTAAAATAGGAAAACAAAGTTAATTAGATAGAAAATTAAAGAATTTGACTGTAAGAGAGGTGGAAGAATTGGTTAGAACTTAGAAGGTAATAAAAATGGATAAAACAACAATTATTTCCCTTATATTGGAGTATAAATTTACCCTAGAAGAGAGTGGAGGAATGCTTTCCTCCAAATGAGGGAAATCATCATCCTTTTCTATTCATCTTTTTAGGTGTACTCACAATATGGATAAAACATCAATTATTTCCCTCATATTTCGATTACTTTATCTGCATTTCTACTTACCTTTATTTTAATAGTTTGAATTTTAAATCCTCTTAAATATTTGTACTCAATCCAAACGACCCCTTATAGGAGAAATGAACAGATTTGCGGTAGTAAATTATACAATACAATATTTTGATTGTATATGTATAATAAATTTATAATAGGATAACCACGCTCATTTAATAAAAAGGTATTTATTATCAGTGAAAACGATGCTATATTAGAGATCGAACAATGTGTTACAACCTCTAATATCACCAAGATCGGAAGTGTGAAGTCTTAAGTGAAACAAATTACGCAGACAATATGAAATGAAATGCAATAATAAACGACACAAAATATTTATGAGGTTCACCCAATTTAGGCTACGTCCTCTGGTGTAGTATCTCTTATATATTTATCAATTTGAGAATTACAATTAGTGAAGAGATAAGACTAGTGTTTGGCTTGGATTATTTTTGTGGATGTTTGATGAGCTTTACAAGCTCACTATGTATAGAGCTAAATTACACTTAATGAATGTATGAACTAAATGCTAAGAATTAAATATTTGTAATAGCCTCTAAGAAGTGAAAAGTTGAAATCAGAATCCTATGCAACAAACCGCTCGTTCGAGCGTGGCTTGTGCTCGTCCGAGCGTATAACAAACATAAAACAATAGCCTTTGATCTCTGGTGCTCGTTCGAGCACTATCACCTGCACCTTCTGATTCTTCTTAGTTACATGCGAGATCAAGGCAGTGTTTTCCCATTTAGAAAGCTTTGTTCGAGCACCTTGAGTAGGATAGATTCTTGGCCTTCCAACTTACTTCATTAAGATCATTAACATCATCATTTACACTCTATGTCTAAGACTCCTCTAAATGCCACCATAACTTAAGCATTTAACTACACTTAAACACCATATTAAACCTTAAATTTAATCACCCATTAACATACTCTCATAGGATTCCATCATGAGTCACGCTTGAATTCCCACATCAATTTGGTGCACTCAAGTCATCATTAATCACAACAATCTCCAGTTTGACTTGAGTTCACCCATGTCAATAGAATTCTCTAATTCACTCCAAATATAATATAATCACTGATATATGACTTTTTGGTGTCGTCGCTAAAACTTCTAATCAAACAAAATTTATAAACACCCTTATTAAAACTACACAAGTGTAGTGGCAAGTAGGGGGTCGATCCACAGGGAGATGAGTGCGAGACTTAGGGCCTCTTTAGGTGTTGGGGAATCTTGTATGAAAGATTGGTGATGAGGTAGACTACAACTACAACTATGAAAGCAACAAACAAATAAACATCGGGGTAGGGGCTAATCAAGTGCAACGACTTTATATAGTTAATTTAGGGTTTACTTTGGTTTGATCGCAAAAGTGTGGATTCAAATACGAAGAGCGATTCGATCCTGAATCGGACTTGCGATCGCCTCCGAGAATCCTGTTCCCATCACTCTCGTGAGTGAGAACAAGACCTATGGGCAACACAAAATCCAAAAACCGCGCCAACTCTCTTCTCCTCACGGAGTAAGAGGGTAAAACTCCCTTTTCATGGGGCGAGTACAGGTTTGGGCTCTCGTCGTTCCCCTGACTCAACTCCTCCCATTGAAATAAGGTCGGTTCTCATGCGGACCCAACGTTGCTGCCCGGGAAGGAGATCCGGGTGACATCAAATCAATGGGCGGAGCTACCCACTTTCGGGGTTCACAATCAAACCAACACCCACTTCTAACCGTAATCAATTCATTAGCACAAAATGAGTCAACCCCTAACCCTAAACAACTACTTACTAACTATAATCATAATCACACCATTAATAATCATCACCAACATCAAAAACATTAATAACAAATAAACTAAAATCTCAATCAAATACCAATAACAAAATATAAACAAAGACAAGAGCAAATAACTAAAAGCAATTAAGAAATATCATAATCAATTAAAATTGACAACCAAATAGTGAAATATTAAAAAATAATGAGATTAGAGGTTTCCAACAAAATAGGAGGAAGATTGAACACCAAATACCAAAAATCCATAAATAATCCTTCACCAATGCTCCATGAAAATGCCTTGAGACTTTGAAATAATTACTAATAAAAGATAAAAATTACAAAATCTAAACAAAATAAGCCATGAAAATACATACTTGATGGAAGAAATTAAATTAGAACTAAGAAAAATTAAGGAAATAAATTTAGGGTTTAAAAAAAAGTAAAAAAAGAAAGGGAAAAAAATAGATGTTAAATAGGTGCGTGCTAGAAAACATGGGGTTGTCTCAAATGGTGAGAGCACCCTGCTGGATGCATTAGGCCTCGTGTTCGAAACCCTTTGGCATCATTTTGCTGCTGGCTAGAAGCATTTTGGTTGTTGCTGCTGCCACACTATAATCAATCCATGGGAAGGATATTCGAGTGACATCAAATCAATGGGAAGAGTTACCCACTTTCGGGGTTCACAATCAAACCAACATCGACCAATTTCTAACAATAATCAATCCATTAGCTCAAAAATGAGTCAACCCCTAACCCTAAACAGCTACTCACTAATTATAATCATAATCACAATTCACACCATTAATAATCGTCATCAACATCAAAATCATTAATAACAAATAAACTAAACTCTCAAGCAAACACCAATGACAAAAATATAAACAAAAACAATAGCAATTAACTAAGAGCAATTAAGAAATAAAACAATAAGGATTAGAAATTACCTACAAAGTATGAGAAAGATTGAAGATCAAATGACAAAAACCCATAAAGGTTCATCATCAAACTCTATAAAATAACCCTTGAAGCTTCAAATAAAATACCAACAAAAGATAAAAATAACAAAATCTAACTAAAATAAACTATAGAAATGAAATGTTGATGGAAGAAATTAAATTAAACCAAAGAAAAATTAAAGAAATGAATTTAGGGTTTAAAAAAATTAAAAAAAAAAAAAAAAAGAAAGGGAAAGAAATTCTTTTTTTTTCCAGCATACCATTTTGGAAATGCTCTATCTCCTTCGTTATAACTCCGATTTCGATGAGAGACCAGTCGTTTCGAAGCTAACGAACCCAACTTTTGTATTCCACCAAGATTTTCACCAAAATATGAGTGAGTTGACCACCATCGACATTCAAGTTGACTTTCCACAAACGATGTTTCTTGCTTTGCTTGGAAAAAAGATGAAAATCTTACAAAGCACCAACAAACACATGCTTCCCTCGAAAGGGGTGTAAATCCAAGAAAAACCAAATTAAATTTAACAAAAAGCGCATAGAAACATAGCAATTATCACGTATAAAAGGGGTAAAAAATAGGGTTTATCACTGCTGCTGCGGGAACAACCACGTTTGCGGCTCTGTTGCTGCTCCTTGGAGACTTCCTGATGGTGTGGCTGCTTAGGCGGCTCACGGCTGTTTGTGGAAGGGGGAGGCGTCGTCGGTGCCCCGATGCTGCTTGGAGAAGGGAGGTGGCTGTTTGGGTCGTGCAGGGAGTGAGGTGGTCCAAAAAAGAGCTTAGGGCATATCAGAAGGTTCTTCAAGATGATGTAACATCTATGTTTCGTGAAACTCCACCACACTTTCCTTCTGTAGAAAGCGATCCAAAAATTGAAATAAACCCCTCAACTCCAACTAATGAGGAAGAAGAAGAAATCAATGTGGTTGTCCCTGACACTCCAAAGATGTTATTGCTTCTAGGGTAAAATTAAACCCTAAAAAACGTGTTTGATGGTTGTAAGGTTTTTCTTCATTTTTAGTTTTTTTTTATCTTAAATTAAACATGTTGGACCTCGGTTTATGTGTTGCTGTTTCTTAATTGTTTTTGATGATCTTGTTTTTGTTGATTAAACCTTGTTAACATTATGTTGTTGTGTTGATTTTCGTCTGATTCTTGATTCTTGATCATTATTACTGATTCTTGATCATTTATTTGTTACTGATTCATGTCACTATTAAAATGAAGATTTTGCATGATCTAATTATGCTGTTCTTCTGTTGATGTTATTATGAAGAAAAATCTGTTGATTTTGGTGGTTTTTAAAAAGCCCCTGTGAGCTATGCGTTTGTTAAACTAACACCCATTACTTGAGCTATGCATTTGAAAGTACCATGAGGTAGTGAGTCACTAACTCTTAGTGATAACATCTCTTGGAAAATAAGTTGCCTTAACTCATTGGTGAGTCGTGGCTTATAATGATGATTTGGCTGTTGTGGTTCTTGTTCTTCCATTGTCTGTGGTTCGTCTTCTGATTCTGAACCGGACTCTGGATCATATATATATATAAGTGGGTCGATCCATCGGGTCATAAAGTATAATAAAAAAATTATTTTATGAACTTTTAAAAAAGGAGTCAAATTGGGTCGGATTTAAATGGGCTTGACCCGCCCCGGCCCGTTTAACATTTGACATGACCTGCCCCGACCTATTTAAATTTTGACTCGCCCCATTCCGTTGAACACCTCTAATAAAAAATAAACATACTCGTTTATACTTAAAAAGCTCAGATTTTAATTTTGTTCGTGACCAAAAAAGTTTCGGAAATGACTCTACCATGCACGCACAAAAACAATTTATTTTTGCCCTATATATAATATATATTATTAATTGTTTAGAATTGCATTTACTTTTACAAGCTTTCAATATTCTTGATTTCATATTATTCTCAAAAACTAATCAATTATCCATTTCTTTGTCAAACTTGAAATACGATCATAACAATGACATCTTCATCTTCATCTTCGTGTTCGTCGACCATGATAAGACTTAAGAGCGTAGAAGGAGAAATATTCGAATTGGAAGAAATGGTGGCAATGCAAATGGGAAGAATCAACACGTTCTTATTAAACATGAAAGATCAAAGGTGTACAAAAATATTGTTTCCAGTTAAACTAACAACATTTATTCTATCCAAGATGATCTATTACTGTCAAAAACATGCCCAAGAACCAAGTAATCATCAAGAACTCAAGAATTGGGATAAACAATTCATTGAAGATAATATTAATTTTCTTCTTCATATAATTCAAGCCGCTGATTATTTGCAGATCAATTCTTTTAAGGATAATTTTCCTTATTTCTTTTAGTTTTTTTTAGTTACTTAGAATGATAATGATGTAATAATATTGAAAATTGTTAATGTTTTGTTTTTGGTGATCAATGTAATAATTAATTAAACACAAGATGTGCTTTGTGCAGTGGAAAGATCTTTGGATAAATATTGATACAAAAGTCTTGTTGCGCACCCATAATAATGTAATTATCTTATAAGAGGAAGTCGTAGTAAATAACCGTGATTTGTAAAGGTTAAAAACCAGTCTTATATGGTTGAATTTGATTGGGTGATAATTTTGTGAATTTAATTTCTCTCTTTTAAGTTTTTTTATTTATTTATTTATTTATTTATTTATTATTATTTATTATTATTATTATTATTATTATTATATTATTATTATTATTATTATTATTATTATTATTATTATTATTATTTTTGTGTTTTTGTGGTGATTTACATATCATGGTTATTGATTAAGAATTATTGATAACTTAAGTACTTAACAATATATCAATAAAGATCATCAACTTAATCAAAGCATTCCTTTCAAAAAACAAAAAAAAAAAAAACTTAATCAAAGCATTAAAAGCAATAATAATTTATAAAATTTTGGTAATTGGTATATTGAGGATATTACATAAATTTTTGGGAAATTATCATTGGTGCCCCTGTGTTTTGGACTTTTATCAATGGTGTACAAACTTTTTTTTTTTTCCAATGGCACCCCTGACGTTTAGGGTAATTAACAACCGTGACCTTTTAAAGTTTTTTTCCGTTAAAAACTCGTTAAGTTTATGAAATTAACCTAACTAGAGTTAGTTTCTCTTCTTCTTCTTCTTCTTCTTCTTCACTCCTTCCAGGGGCGGAGCAAAAGTTGAAAAAAATTTTAAAGGCCCTGTTAAACCTCCATTGATAAATCTCCATTGTTAAACCTCAAGATCAAATCTCCATTGATTAACCTTTTGCTCTAATTTCTGAATCGTCATTTTCCCCTCTAACCCCTTCTGATCCCCATTTTGTTTTTCAACAATCTCAAGAAATACCCACAAAAAACTCCATTGTTAAACCTACTAATTCTTACTCTGATCAATTTATGCCATATTCTATAAGGAGAACAGTCTCTGAACCACCCAAATTTATTTCTGATTTAAGCCCCGAGGAATACTCCATTATTAAGGTAAATTCTAGTCAATTTATTATTTTCTTTGAATTGCAAAATTTGGGATAATCTCATGAACCCTAGAAATGAAGAAAAATTGAAAAGGATAAGCAAAAAAAAAAAAAAAAAAAATCAATAAATAAAACGTTTTTGAAACGAACAACTCCATTATTTTTTTTTAAACCTCAAGATCAAATCTCAAAAACGTTTTATTTATTGATTTTTTTTTACTTTTTTGCTTATGCTTTTCAATTTTTCTCAATTGTACTCATATCTAATGTGTTAATATCAAGTCATTTGTGAATATTACCAAAATATTTGATGACACTTGTACAAATAATTTATAGTAACATATAAAAGTGTCACAATTTAGGGCCTTGGACATTAGTCTGTTTTGCCCTTATTAATTGACAATCATGAATCAAGGTCTTAATTAGACGAGATTGAGATGAACAAAATATAAGTAAATTAAGTAAAACACCATTAGCATTAATACAAATAATAATATCAACATTTAACAAAACAAGATTTAGTTTATTCAAATTTAAAATAGAGATATTACAAATACTAATTAATTCATACCCAAGGCTATTTAATTAAACTAAGATCAAAAGATGCTTAAAAGAAATATGGGTTATTCATTATAAGTGACTAAAATTTTTTTAAAAGAAATAGGAAAATTATCCTTGAAAGACTTGATTTGCAAATAATCAACAACTTGAATTATATCAATACGAAAAAAAATATTATCTTCAATGAATTGTTTGTCCCGATTCTTGAGTTCTTGATGATTATTTGGTTCTTGGGCATGTTTTTGACAGTAATAGATCATCTTGGATAGAATAAAGGCTGTTAGTTTAACTGGAAACAATATTTTTGTACACCTTTGATCTTTCATGTTCAATAAGAAGGTGTTGATTCTTCCCATTTGCATTGCCACTAATTCTTCCAATTCGAATATTTCTCCGTCTACACTCTTAAGTCTTATCATAGTCGACGAACACGAAGATGAAGATGAAGATGTCATTGTTATGATCACTTAATCAAGTTTGACAAAGAAATGGATAATTGATTAGTTTTTGAGAATACTATGAAATCAAGAAACTTGAAAGCTTGTAAAAGTAAATGCAATTCTAAACAATATATTATATATAGGGCAAAATAAAATTGTTTGTGTGCGTGCATGGTAGAGTCATTTCCGAAACTTTTTTGGGTCACAAACAAAATTAAAATATGAGCTTTTTAAGTATAAACGAGTATGTTTATTTTTGATTAGAGGTGTTCAACGGGAACAGGGCAGGTCAAAATTTAAATAGGTCGAGGTGGGTCATGTCAAATGTTAAACGGACCGGGGCGGGTCAAGCCCATTTCAATCCGACCCAATTTGACCCCTTTTTTAAAGGTTCATAAAATAATTTTTTTATTATACTTTATGGCCCGATGGATCGACCCATTTATATATATATATATATATATATATATATATATATATATATATATATATATATATATATATATATATATATATATATATATATATATATATATATATATATATATATATATATATATATATATATATATATATATATATATATATATATATATATATATATATATATATATATATATATATATATATATATATATATATATATATATATTTAGGATCAAATGAGAAGGGGTCTCAAAATGAGAAGGGTAAGAAGGATTTTCATCCGTCCAGATTAAAGATCAACGGTCAAAATTGGCGAAGCTTATTTACTAAGTGCACGCGGTTCAGTGACTTTTTATCTGATTTGTTTAATTATGAAAAAAACCGTTTCAATTCATAAAAGTGCTTTCCACCTCTAACATTCTTTCATCCTTCCTTCTATATTTTTCTCTCTCTGGGTTTTTTAGTGGATCTTCATCAACTTTTTTTAGCATTTATCTCAATCTAACTTCATCAATTCTTTCAATTTACTTTGTGATTCTTCATATTCAAGTTCGTAAGTACTCATGTTTGTTTTTGATTCATCAATTTTTAGGGTTTTTGAACCAAAAATCGAAAAATCCAACAACAATCAATGGCGAATTAAAAAGATCCATCGATAATGTCAACAAGAATCCTCAAAATCATCTTTACAATTGGTTGAATTAGAAGGTATTTTTTTGAAATCTGAATTTTTATGGTTTATCACCCAAAAATCCAAATATATAGTCTGTAAATTGGGCGTTTCTCATAAATAAATTAATAGACTTTGTTATATGTTCTTATTGATTACTGATGAGATATAAAATTTGGTTGATGCTTTGGTTTGAATAAAGGATTAGATATCTTGGTTTAGAAATTCTTTTTTTTTTTTTTAATATTTGGGAATCAAATTTGTCATTTAGACTGCTTCTGGGTTTCTATTTATGTGTTC
The DNA here is from genome assembly GCA_019776075.1 of Amaranthus palmeri. Classification (NCBI taxonomy): domain Eukaryota; kingdom Viridiplantae; phylum Streptophyta; class Magnoliopsida; order Caryophyllales; family Amaranthaceae; genus Amaranthus; species Amaranthus palmeri. The sequence goes on along the minus strand of JAAKBH010000028.1, from coordinate 834,560 downwards.
TTCCTCTTAATGTCATAATACCTTGCTTTGGGGGATAGAATTAGGGAAAATCCGATGTGAAACAGTTTTCTTAAAGAAAGATTATAATGAGCTTGAAGAATGTTACTATGTCTTTAGAAAAGGTTACTATGTATTATAATTTAAAGCCTATTAGCTCAATTTGGTCGAGCACTGTGTATTTGTGTTTACATGCACAGAGGATGTGGGTTCAAATCCCACATAGGCTTCTACTGTAAGGCTAAATTTTTCTACTCAAGAACATTGTAAAAAAACTAATTCAAAAGTATAATTTGCTTATGAATAACCAAGGGATGGTTAAGAAGTGAATATGATTATGTATAGTTGTTGTCTTCTCTTTTGTTATTGTGAAAAAACAATGTTGACTCAATGATATACTATGTTCTTAAAAAAATGATAGTATGTTATGGTTGAAGGTTACTATGTTCATTTTAAAAGTTATTATGTGTTGTATAAGATTATAAATTAATGATAGCCTATGTAGGATTTGAACCTACATCCTCCATACAAAGAAGTACAGAGTGCTCTACCAATTGAGCTAATAGGCTTAATGAGTCATAAAAAGATCACTATAAGGGAAATGGTTTCATTAAAATAAAGAATCAATATCAAAACAAAAAAGTAACTATGTTTAAAAGGAATGTTACTATGTTGAAAAAGAAAGTAACTATGATAAGCAATGTGAATAATATGACAAAAAGTACAGAAAATTATACTACATAGTAATAGTAACCTTTTCCAAGGACATAGTAACCTTCTTTATGCACATAGTAATCTTTTATGAGAATAATAATTCAAATCATTTTTTCCCTAATTCTATGCCCAAATTAAGGTATTATGGACGAAGAACAAAATAGTTGAAAACCCAGAAACAGTTTAATAAACTGAACCATAAATTTGATTTCCAAAAACCCTAAAATCAGTTTTTCCCAATTCGAAAATACTAAATCACGAAAACCCTAAGATGCAAAAGAATGAAATCAACAAGTTTATGATGAAAGACTAGTAAAAGGCAATTGATTCTCGAAATCTATAACCCTAAATTTCAGAAAAAAGAATGATATAATGAGATAAATATCAAATTATAAAATGAAAAATCATTGAAAAATTAACTTACTTGATTGTCAAGAATGAAGATTTAAGTTTCTTGAATTAATTAAATTTGGGAAGAAGGTAAACTTTTTACAGTGATTTGATTGGATTTTGCACTTAATCTAGAGAGAAGGGTGAGAAGCTGTTTTTTTTGTTTTGTTCTTCGAAGAGAGAGAACACATGGTTTAAGCATTATTTTGGACAAATAAACCGGTTGTGTTTAATTTTTTTGAAGCGTTAGATCTTAACTAGATCAATGGTGGGAAATCCTTCTCACCCTTCTCATTTTGAGACTCCTTCTCATTGGATCCCTCCCCTATATATATATATATATATATATATATATATATATATATATATATATATATATATATATATATATATATATATATATATATATATATATATATATATATATATATATATATATATATATATATATATATATATATATATATATATATATATATATATATATATATATATATATATATATATAATATTGTATTATTTTTAGAGTAGCTGGGAGAGTTAACAGTAGAATGAGAGAAATGCTTGTATTTAGTTAGGAGTAGTGCGTTTTTCTCGTGTTTTGTTTTTGGGCTCTCGCTCCATTTTTGTGTGAGCGATAGCGTTTTGGTGGCTCTTGCAGGAGTTAATTTCCTAGCCGAGCGTCTCCCCTTGTGTTTAGTTCTTTTTGGTATATAATACAAATTAATTGGCAATATATATATATATATATATATATATATATATATATATATATATATATATATATATATATATATATATATATATATATATATATATATATATATGTATGTATGTATGTATGTATGTATGTATGTATGTATGTATGTATGTATGTATGTATGTATGTATGTATGTATGTATGTATGTATGTATGTATGTATGTATGTATGTATGTATGTATGTATGTATGTATGTATGTATGTATGTATGTATGTATGTATGTATGTATGTATGTATATATATATATAATATATATATATATATATATATATATATATATATATATATATATATATATAATATTACTAATAATAATATCATTTAAAAATATAAAAAATGGTAAACTTTTTGCCGCAATTAATACTTATAATTATTCGATCCGACCCGGTCCGACCCTTTACACCAAGGCCCGTTAAGGACCCGCCCCATTATTGACCCAACCCGCTAAAATATGACCCGACCCTTGACCCGTTGGGTCGACCCGCCCCATTGAACACCTCTATTTTTGATCAAGTGACAATGATAAACAACTACTTTATTTCAATCAAAGTAAAAATTTGCTCATCGTCTAATCTAATTAACGAAACAAAAAACAATAAATTAAGAATAGTCCTACCTAGTTTTTGGATTCAATTAATAAAAATGATAAAAGTAAAAAATTATCAAATATTCCCTTTGTTCTTTTTGTTTTTCTCGTTTGCTTTCGCGCGGTTTTCAGTAAAAAAAAATATTGGGTGAGTACATATTATATCGTCTCATTAATAAAGAGTTTGTACAAAAAAAATTACCTCAAATAATCCAACCTTATCATAATTTTCTTACAATAATTCCACGTATTGATTAATCATATATAAAAATTACTCGGATTTGCTCCGCCACCTCTTCTTCGATTTAGAAGGTCGTCACTCCGGCCATCTAAGCTCATCAGGGTTATAGCGTTCTCGGAAAAGTAAATAACATACATTAGTAAACTACTTTAATATAATCTTCGAAATACATATGCAGGGCCGGCCCTAGAAAGTTTGGGGTCTTGGGCGAAATGACATATTGGGACCCTTTTCCTTTACAATATGAAGTATAATTTATAATCTATATAGACCTTATACAACCATTAATTTTTGCTTTTTTGACATGGAGCCCTGGGCGACGACCCCTCTTGCCCACCCTTAGGACTGGCCCTGTACATATGTATTATTTTTATTTGCACCACCACTTCTTCTTCGATTACGAAGGTCTCTCTATCGGAGCTCGTTAGGATTATTGCGTTCTCATATGAGAAAGAAGAAGAAGAAGATGATGATGATGATGTTGAAGCCGCGATTATTATGAAAACTAAATAGAAAACCTTAAAAAATTTATGCTTTTTTATGAGAATATACGAAAAGACTTAAGACACAATACAAAGAGAAGGTCGATCAATCATGTGTATTTATATATACTCCATAATGGAAGGTGTTTATGCTAAAAAATTGTTAAATTTGTAAGGGGACGTTAAGGAGGAATTACCTTCAGATTAAGGGAAGTGAGTTGATCTGACCGCCGCGCGTGGTGTACCTGCAACCACAAAAAAGACTAATCCGGGGATGATGTCCCGGATAAGCCCTCCGATGCCTAAGTCAGACCAGAGAGAAAATCGTGTGAGTATATGTGTGTTTCGAGATTCTAGTTGCGTAACCTGATTACTGAAGTGAAGTGTTACATTTAAGGAAGAAGTGCTCAGGAAGTTATCTTTGCTAGGAGGTTATCTCTGTGTAGGTAACCGCTGGAAATCACTATGCAGGAAAGGACATGGAGGAGGGCGGTTACGACAGGAAGTGTCTTTGACTAGGGCAAACTGATTAACTGCAGCCTTGTTATTGGTCTTCCTCGTTTGACCAAATTCGACAACGTTGACCTTAACTTATATGTTTGAACTTTGACATGTTGGCCAAGGGTAATTTGGGTTTTTCAAGCAAGTGGGATTTACAATCCCTAACAGAAAGACTCAAAACATATTTTTTTATCTCTTAAAATACGGAGTTTGTTACTTAAAAATTATATATAAAATAATAACATTTAAAAAAACCAGATTTAATTTATTCAAATTTAAAACTAAAAAAAATTACTAGTTTTAATATATGTATATTATAAATAAATGTTTGAATATTAAAATTTATTAAAAGTTGAAATGTTATTCAATCTGTTCAATAACAAACTAAAATAACGATCTTATCTAAAAATGTTCACTAAACATAAATATATTAATACTAATATTATACTATTTCTGCTTGTCAAAGAAGTTTTCATTAGTCATTTTAGGGTGTTACATTTGTTGTTCTCGTAAAAAATTAGTAATTTTATTTATATAATAAATTTTGGACAAAAATAACATTTTTAATCATTATTTTAATATTTAATAATGTTTATGTTCCACTAACCTTATTTTAACATTTTTATACTTCTTATATATTTTTTTTCCAATAACTTTTTTTAATATATTTTTGAATGTTTTTAATGTTCATTTTTTCTCTATCAAATTTATTGTTTAATAAAATAATATATTTACTGTCTAAAAGATTTTATTTTTTTAATTTATTCTGTAAACATTCCGTGTGAGAATTTTATCAAAGGAACAAATTAAAGTAAGTAATTATGATCCAGTACTGCAAACGACTCAAGATTTTATTATTTTTTTTTTCTTTGAGTTAACAAACGACTCAAGATTTGGGATGAACAATTCATTAGGGGTCATGGGAATTATTTGTTTGATATAATCAATGGAGGAGATCAAGAACTTTCTAGAAGAAAACGTGGAATCGTACGAGGAAAGGTTCAAGAACCTTCTAGAAGAAAACAGCAGCTCAAGATTGTTAGTATTTGAATTTATTAATTGTTCTTACTTAAGCCCATGAACAATAATATTGTTCTTTCATTTTCTTAATTAAACTTTTATGACTAATTATGTTAAAGATTGTTAGGGAGTTTGTATTTGAATTTTATATAAAAAAAATATTTTAAGTGAATATAGAGATAAACAAACTTATGGTTGAACGACAAAACGACAAAAAAATAAAAAATAAAAAACATTCTAATAAAACCGGGTATCCGGTTTCCGACCCGGTTTAAACAGGTATCCGAATTCCGGGTACCGGGTCGGAACTGGATTGCAATTTTAGGTACCCGAAAAACCGGGTACCCGAATTCCCGGATCCGGGTCGACCCGGTACCCGGTTTTGAACACCCCTAGTAAATAAGTCATATTATAGAGAATCAATGAATTTCATAGTAATAGTAGAAAATCCCTCCGTGATACATTTTTTACTTTTAGTACAATGATTGATAGAGAGATCAAATTGTATAGTTCGTTTGTTGATAGCTTGGAGGATTATACATATGACTATAGCTTTCCAATTGTATATTAAATTTGTAGATGTAATGTGATTTTAGTTGGACTAACAACATTGTAAGTATACATCATGAAATTATTTCTTCTAATAAACTTAATACAATTTCAATTTCACTTAGCTAAACTATAAAATTAATACAATTCAATATAGGTACGGTCAATTATTCATTTTTAACCTAAAATTCTAATTTTAAATAGATTTCTTGGGGGTTCGCGTGATATGCTTAAGTTAATATTTCTTCAAATACAAATTAAATGTAATCATGAAATTTATATTTACAATTGAATTATTTGGTTTATCGAACAACCTTGTATCCTTTGCACCTTTGCAACAAATAAACAGTCTAATATATTTTCATTCGTGTTATTGTTGATCGAAATGTATAAAATAAGAGTACAAAATTCGTTAATGTGGCTTGAGGGACCGCGATTTTCATTCGTATTATTAAATGTATAAAATAGGAGTACCAAAATTCGTTTGTGTAGCTTAGGCAATATTATTGATAGAAATGTATAAAATAGGATTACAAAATTCGATAGTGTAGTTTGGGGGATCGCGATTCACGTGCGTAGCACGCGGTCCCACACTAGTTATTTTTTTTTGAAGATCAAAGTGAGGCTTAGATTAATGATTTAAATCGAAAATTACAATATTCGCAATCCAAAGAGGAGTTATATTTAAAAATACTATAATTTGTAAAAAAAATAGTTGTTGAATGTGCGCACATAAATGCTTACTCCAGCCGTGACTAGTTTAATTATGTTATGGAAGTTAGCAAAACCTTTGACCGTAGCGTGATGGCAAAGCATTAGGCCTCTTTACACACGACTTGTGTTTGATCCCTAGCAATATAATAACTAATAAGGTAATCTTTTTGGTTGGGCCAGCGCGGTAGGCCCAGCTTGACAATAATAAAAATAACGATAAAACTTTGCCCGATATTGGATCTAGTGACATATCTCGTAAATGTTTATATAGGTTAAAGTGACAATCACATGTCACTAAAAACCAAATAATGTATCACTCAATCATTTATAGTAGAATTTAAAACAAAAACTAACAATTATAATAACACTACAAATTTAAATTAATACATATTTTTTAATGTCAGTAGATATGTATGGCACTAAAATTTAATTATAGGAAGAATTATAAGAAAGCACATAATCTAAAGGTTTATTAATCTAATATATTTATCTGCAAACAACTACCACTTAACGGAAAATGTTATTGACTAAATTTGAGGGTTTGACCAATTAGAGAGGTTACGTTGTCTATGTGGCAATATTTCATTTGTCCTTATATTTTAAAATAATTTAAAATAAAGCACATAAATTAACAAAATAAAAATAAAAGATATTTGACGTCATTTTACCAATCATAACGATTTTTTTTTCAACAAAGGACGCCGGAATTATCCTTATGGGGTATCTCTTTCGAAAATTCGGTCGAAAAAATTGCTTATTTGCCTATATTCCGATATGTAAACCGAATAAGATATTTGACGTCGTTTTTAACCATCATAACGATTTTTTTATCGAACAACGGACGTTGCAATTATTCTTATGAAAGAACTAACTATTTCGAAATTCAGTCGAAACAAGTACTGATAGCATAGATTAAGGTAGTATATGACTCAATTATCAATTAGAGAATAATTATCAATTGGAGAATAACATAACATATACTATATCTGATAATACTAGGTAATATGTAAAAAAAACATTAAGAAATAGTACTATAAAGCCAAACTAAGAATGAAGGTGGTACAGTCGCCAATTTTGCAGTCTGAATTTTTCAGCACCTATTTTGCTGTTTTTTCGTAATTTAAAACGTGCACATGTTTTGCATATGCCCGTTTTTGACCGTTATTTTCTTGTTAGCCTTATGTTCTTTAATTGTGAAAACTATTTGATGTATTCATAGGCCTATAATAGGTAAATAAAGCCCTTGTAATGGAGAAGGACTTGTGTGGACTTGGTCCACTCTAATATTAGTGTGGACGAAATTTTACACCCACTTTACTACTCTCCACTCCACTTCACTTCACTTCACTCCACACTTTTACTTTATTTCATTCTATTCTTATACTTTCACACTTCGTCTATTTCACGAATAAGTCTAAGGTGGACTTGGTGCACATCAAATTTTGGGTGGACCAAGTTTTCACTCTCACTATCTATAATTTTTTACTCCCTTCTTCTACTTACAATTTTTTAAAAAAAAAAAGAAAAAAAATTAATTTAATTTTTTTATTTTTAATGTACATTTAAATTTTTTATTTTAAATTTTTTATTTTTTAATTTTTAATTTTAATTTTAATTTTAATTTTTTTTAATTTTAAATTTTTTTTAATTTTTAAAATTTTTTTTGAAAAATTATTAATTTTTAAATTTAATTTTAATTTTTTAATTTTTAATTTTTTCAATTTTTTAATTTTTTATTTTTTTAAAATTAAAACATTTTTTATTTTTTATTTTTAATTTTTAATTTTTTTTTAGTATTTTAGTTTTTATTTTTTAAATTTTAACTTTAAATTTTTTTAGTTTTTATTTTAAAATATTTTTTTTAAAATAAGAGTGAAAACATAAAAGTAGAGTGAAATAGAGTGGAAGTGTGGAGTGAAGGATGGGGAAAGTAGAGTAGAGTGTAATGTAGTAAATTGGAGTGTAGTGTAGTAAAGACTAATTTCCGGTAATTATTGTGAAATAATTCTTGTAAATTGGTTCATCAATCTTTGCTAGTTTTATCCCTAATTTTCGAATCTTGAATATAATCTGGATTATTTTCATTACCAGGGTTATTCTCATGTATTTGGCAGAAATCGATGACTTTCGAAAGAATTATTCCGTTGAGAAGGAATCTTGAAATATTTCTCCCCTTGAGCGGCAAACATTGTTCCACATGTAACTGGATTTTTCAAACTTGAACCCGTCGGTTTCCTCGTTTTCGGTTACGATTTTCAACCGAAGAAGCAATAGAAGATGACGATGTCGACTTGAACGAGAATAAAAAGCCATTCTTGCACCATTTTGAGAAATCAGACAAAATGGGAACCATAATTGAAAGAACTTTTATTTCTGGTCTTTTTTATTGAATTAATTGTATTTCTTGTTTTTTTCTTTAAATGAATCTGATAGAAGAATACGGAGAAAGATTTACCGGAAATTTCTAAATTAGAATTTCTAGTCTTCAAAACTGGTACAACAATAACCCTTCAAGAATCCACTTCTTGAATTTTTGACTATCAAACCACCTTGTGTCTCGGCATGTGGCTTTGTGGAACGATGGTTGCCACCCAAGGATTGACTACCTTGTGGTGTGCGGGATAGTTTTTGAATTACTTACAAAGTTGATCATGTGTACGTTTCATGCGAAATTAAATTAGAATTAATGTAAGAATCAAAACTGTTTATTGCAGATTCACAAAATAATTTACTTCATCATTCAACAAGATCATGTGTAACGCAGTTCCTTTACCTTGTCCCTTACCCATATTTTCCATTGATTTTCATGTATATATGATTTTAGCCTTAATTTCGAATAAACATTTGATTCTTTAATTTCAAAAAGTTTATTAAATAGTAAACTCATTTTTGCATCAACAAATAAATAATGCTTTATAATTTGACCAAAATTTTTAAGTAATATCAAATATTATCAAGTAATGAGTGTATATTTATAATATATTCCATCCAATCTCCTTTTCTAAACAACTTAGAGATAATTGAATGGTCTAATTTTTTTTTGATTTATTTTTATTATTTTATTAATAATAATAATTTAGATATTATTATGTTCAATTAGGAGAATAAATTGACAATATGAAATGAAAGATTTCATCCAATCTCCTTTTCTAAACAACCTAGAGATAATTGAAAAATCTAATTTTTTTATTGATTTATTTTTATAATTAATTAATAATAATTAATTTAGATATTCATAAAAAAATTTAATTATTATTATTATTATTATTATTATTATTATTATTATTATTATTATTATTGTTATTATTATTGTTATAATTAAGAAATGAATACAACATTTAATTAAAAAATGTTATTTAAAGTGACACGTGGCAAACAATTATGCATTTCTAACTTTTATTCTAAAGCTGCCACATGTCAAAGATGATTCTGAATTAATATATGTATGATGATACGGTATGTTGTGGGCAAATTTATCACAAAAGTTGGATTATTAGAAAATAACCTAAAGGTGAGATTATTCATAGCGGATGGGTGAAAGGTTGGATTATTTATCTCAATTTTTCTTTTTTTTATTTATTTTTCTTTACACATTTTGAAATAATAATTCAGTTTTTTGAATTTTGTAAACAAAATAAAATTGTTAAAGAAAAAATACATATGACCATTAAACTTGTCAAAAGATATTCTTACAAAATCTACACCAACTTTTTATTACCATCCAACCATTTGGTATCGATTATTAAACAAGTCGTTAGTGTGTTACATGCTTAAGTTTAAAGTGAGCATTTAGAGAAATTTAAACCTTGTTGCTACTATGTGAAAACTTTTAAAAAGTACTACCACTCGCGTTTAATAAAATCACAATACTACCATGCAGAATTCCATAAAAAGTAAAATGGTGGTAGTGTGATTGGGAAAAACAGCGATAGTTTATGCAGTAATATGAAGTCGGTACTCGAAAACTACAGAGCATAGAATGCATAGTCCCTTCGCTTTGGCATGCATTTAGCACTCACAATAGAAGAACAAATCGAAGCGGCCAGCGGAATAACATCGATGATCTGATACAGAAATCGAGAAGAGAATCCGATCACACATCACACTTTTATCTACTTTTCCAGAAAAGTGGGGAATGAAATGCAACGCTCCTCGAATCAACAATTTAAGGATTGAAATTTCCCAAGGGAGGCAGGGTTTCCACAAGTTTCTCGGAAGCACATTCCAAGGAATTGAAATTTTCAGTGTTGTAAAAGTGTAAAAATCGCGTTTTCAACCTCTTATAATTTTGACCAATATTTAGGCATTGCAATAACCTCATCTCTACCATTAACTTGTAGGTGTGACCGTGTAAATAATTAGTGTAAATTTTCAGGATCGTATAGCAAATTTAAACAGGCCGTTGGTGTTTTAAATGATCAAGTTTAAAGTGAGCATTTAGCGAAATTTAAACCTTGTTGCTACCATGTTAAAAAAGCTTCAAAAAGTACTACCACTCGCATTTCACAAAATCACAATACTACCATGCATAATTCCCTAAAAAGTAAAACGGTGCTAGTGCGATTGGGAAAAAACAGGGAAGGTTTATACAGTTATATGAAGCCGATACTCGGAAACTACAGAACATAGAACGCATAGTCCCTTCGCTTTGGCATGCATTTAGCGCTCGCAATAGACCAACAAATAGAAGCGGCCAGCGGAATAACAGGATGGCCTGAGACAAAAATCGAGAAGAGAATCCGATCACACATGAACTCACACATCACACTTATATCTATCGTTTCAAACAGCCTTTTTCTTAGACAAACTGAATATGAACAGCAATAACGAATTCACATTAGTTAAAACGCGCAGTTGGATTGGAAGATGAAGTTTCCCGAATCAATACAAAGCCAAGTTCACACCCCCCGAAAATAGAACACACCTGAAAAAACCATCGTTTCCAATGAGGTTATGTCACGTTTCACAACTTCACGTCTGCATGCTGATTTCCTGCAGGCAACCCGGTATTGCTGCTGCCTCCTACTCTGGCCGCTAATGCTAGAACCTCAGGTGACATTTCCCAGTTCCCGCTTTGCCTTCCCCAGCTAGAGCGTCTCGGGTGTAGTCCACCCCGCTCACCCATTTCATCTACGTGACCCCTTATGTCGGGTGATGCCTCACCTATCCGCCCATCTTTGATATTTAGTACATCATTGTCGCTTACTTGTTCTTCACCGGATTCAAGGCCTGGCCCGAATTCTCCACCCCATGTAGCCTTTCGGCCCATCTCTATGTCATCTGTGCCCTTCCCCATGCTTGGGCTAACGAACCCTGCATCCAAGCGCCGGGCTGTTGGAGGAGGCTCTCTCGGCACCATGTCCCTAAACTTGTTCTTTGATGGGGGAATGCTTGTGCAGAATATCTCCTTGAAATTCTCCACGACTCCCTTGTTGTATGGGTTTGCCCGTCGATCATATCTATACCTAAAATTTTCATATGTCGTCTGCACATAGTCCACATGAAGGAGAACACATTAGAATTAAGCACACAAATACGTCGTCTATACGAAACGTTAGCGCTTCAATAACGAAAGTTGTAGGTAAAAACCTGATTAGTACTTATCAGATACAAGTGGAAGGCAGTAAGGCCGCCGACAAACCAGACAGCAATGAACGTATAGATTATTAGAACTATGGAGGCGGGAGTTTTGATCATGGCTTTCCATATTGACGTCTCTTCTGCTTCCATTATCCTCTTGATGTAGACCCAGCAAAATGAAAAAACGTATATACACAAGATTGTAGTTGTGGAGACGAACATGAAGAAGAATCGATAATTTCTCTGCAGCGAACAAACCCTTCATGTCAGCTTAGAAGCAAAGCAAAAAGAAAAAAACTTTTCGCAACCCTATCATCAGACCATTGTTACCCGGAACGACATTCGGATTGAAACAAGGGGAACGGGAACAGGAACAAGAAACGCAGCCTAGATTGACTCGGGAACGATTGGGTACACGATACATTAGGTATAAAAAGTATATTTGAAAACAAAATTAGATTAAAATAATTTTTTGTTTTCAAGTTGAATTTGTTAGTTTAATAGGTATCATCTCGTTTATTTTAAGTATATTTCAAAAAAAAGATAAAACAAAAAGCATCATCGCCAAGCTTGGTCATAGTAATGCATAAAAATTGGAAAACTTATGTGATTTATAGGTCAGAACGCAGGACAGAGCAAAAGGTACTCACCAGCCCAATGCATTGTCCAACCCATGGACAGTGATGATCAAATCGTTCGACACAATTGTTGCATATTGAACAATGCGAACAGCGAGGAGGTCTGTAAAGCATGCAAGTATCACAATATTTGATTTTAACTGGGATACCGTTGACCTCTACTTCTTTGACGCGAGGTAAACGCAGCTGAGGCGTTTGTCCACCCCCGGTTTCTGCAGCTCCATCAAACGCTTCTGGTTCTGGTGGGTGCGCATTGCGGGGAATTATGCCGGGATCTCTTCCAGAAGTAAGCAACAAGAGGACTAGATCCTGTCAGGGGAAAACATCACAACATCTTAATTCAACATAACAAGTGTCTTATATGGATGTAAACATATCAAGTTATTAGACTTTCCCAATAAATTTTGATGTGCAAGTACAAGAAATTGTTATGGATTAATATATGAATCGGGACCAACAAGATTCAGACTTGGATCCTAAATTTTTATTTTGACCCAGACACGGAACTTTGGGTCTAATCAAATAGGACCCTTACTCAATCCTTAGTGGGTGTAGGGACTAGGGATTGAAAATTTGATCTAAAATTTATTAACCAATATTTTTATGTCTTGTATTTACACCAACTCTGTACAAAATTTAAATTTGTTTTGAAAAAAGAGTCAATAATGAGGTGTGAATATGACACAAAAAAAAGCACTTGCACAATCCACTCTAAATTGCTAATTGTTCATTTCAAAATTTGAAAAACTTTTTAAATAAATAAAATAATGATAGATAAATGTCTCAACAAGTATTTAAAAAGTGAATAATGTAAGTGAGTCGGACTTTGTAGCAGGTAATTAAGTTTATAGGATTTAACCAAATATTCACTCAAAATATTAAGATTTACATATAATTAGGTTCAAGGATCCTTTGGGTCCGAACTCATACCCTACTTTTACCATCTAGACTCAAATTTGAACATGGATCCATGTGATCTGAAAATAGTGACATCAAACCCTTCGTTCAAATTCAAAATGTAAGAGATTTAGGTAGGGTGCTAGACCTATACCCATCGCTCATGAAGAACATATGCACAAATTTTTAAAAAACACCACATGCACTTGTTAGTATACATTGTTTGTTGAGACAATGATGCTATTTTATTCCTAATCACTTGAAAATCCTTCAATACAATTCTCTCTAATCTTGAATGTTCGCAATTTTTTCCTTTTGGTTGTACCAAGGTGAATGCCAAAATTTGATTTTTGTCTACCATTACCCCACTCTTTGCACCATCTATCTCTCAAGTTAAATTTGTCTTGGTTTGAGTAGCCGACCCTTGGTTCAAGTAACAGACCCTAACATTAATAAAGGTGTCCCCACGACCCCACCTCATTGAAAATTGCTAGGAAAATAGAGGCCAAGATAGAACAAAAATAAAGGAGATAGGTGCAAAAGAAACGAATTGGACAGAAGAGATGAGGAGAGAGTGCGAGTGTGTGACCCCACATTCTACGAACGTTTGAACTTTTTTAACAACACAAAACGCAGTATACACATTCGTATACTTTGCAAATTATAGATGAGTGACTAATCTAGACATTATTAGCAGAATAATCAATCTAAGATTGCAAGGGTAAACTAAAAACCGTATATCCTAACTAGAGTTTCCTTTTCTAATACATGTTTCTGACCTAGAAATCTGCCCTGCAATTGCTTTTGATTAACTACCAGTATATGATTAATTTGGGACTATGCTAAGCAATGAAAAAGATAAGGAAATAGCAAACATTCAAATAACTTAACAAAATGATCAAAAATAGAAGTAAATGCATATAAGAATGAAGCGTAAAAAAACAAATCAAAAGCGAAGGTGACATAGAATTCAGCTCTATGTATACAACACGTCCTGTTATTCGTATTGGCATCCAATATTCCAATTCGAAACAATATATTCAAATCAGAATTCTAAGAATCGTACAAAGACGCTTTATGTATAGAATCCATATATGATTCAAAGTGAAAAAAGCCAATTCTAGGACATAAAAGCCTAGCCTCCATTTATACAAATCAACTCAAATGGAAGCTTCAAAATGAGGTTTCAAGAGGCCTCAATCAGCGCAAAGGGTTGTAAGCAGATAGTCATAGAAGACAAGGGAGCAAGTTAAAGAAATGTGGTTTGAATACAAAAGGGATGGAGAAAAATGAAACTCTAGAAACCTAAAAGAAATAAGTACAAAAATATAAAATGCCTGGTTTCCTGAGAGACTGTCTCTCGGGCCTAGCCCGACAAAGCTTGATGCATACTCTTAGTCTACATTTTCCTTTATGGACCGACTCAAGTAGAGATGGTCTCTTCAAAAGACTGTCACAATAATTTGTGAAATATAGAAAAACACTAATTTGATCAGCAATCAATTGAAGTGAATTGACCATGTGACTGTTCGAAGACCTCTGATCTAGCATCTTTCATTAATTCCAGAAACATTCAGCAATTTTCAGTGAGCTCAATTAAACAAGTTACCAACCAAAATTCTCCCTATGAAAACTATCACGTTTCCAAAAGTGTAACCAAGAAAAAGTGTGAAAATACCAAGAGGGATGAGCTGAAAAAGCGAGAAAGAAAGAGAGCTCACATAGACGGTAACCACAACAGCCACTACCAAGATCGAGATTCCAGAATTATGAGAATAAACATGCATCAGCTTTCTAGCAACAAAAACACAAAACACTGCAACTGGAGCAGCAATGAGGAATATGGTCAAAAATAATGATCTCACATCTGGTCCAAAAATTAGTCGCCCCTGAAGCAAAAATTTCTGCAGAACAAAACACGGGTTTATAGTTATTAAGCTAAAATGGCACTGCCAAACACAGGTTAAACTACGCCATACTTCATCTACAACTTCAATAACTACTACCCTTGAAGAATTTCAAAGACTAGTATAGAAGGTCAAACATAATACAGTTTTGCTTCCATCTATGATACACTTGTAGTACAGCTTTTAGGGAAAGGGTTAGGAGGTATTCAAAATTAAAAATACAGTTTTGCTTCCATCTATGATACACAAGGACTCTCATAAAATCTTGTGTTTCCTCGTTCCAAAACTCAAGAAATTTGAAATCTCAGAACCCTTTTCTCCTCGAGGACTTATGAGTCACTAAATCGCCTTTCATTAAGACCAACAACAATTTAGGTAAGTCGGGAGTGAGAGTAAAAGAGTTGCCTTTTCATGAATACAAACGGACGAATAAGAACAAGAGGGTCACAGAAATATATGATTTACAATCTGTTGTAATAAACCAAAGCACAATCCTCCCTCCTTCCTTCCCTCGCCGCCCATTCACTTTTAGACTTGCTACTAGCACAATCTAAAATCTTTCAATTCACTACTTCTGTTCATATTTCATAATAACAATTTACAGCAAATCATAGCAATTTACGGCAAACTACCACACTTTTACTACAGTAAAATCACCCAAATTTTGCTCATTACTTTCACAATAAAGCATATCAAATTCCAAAGCAATTGAAGCATTCCCCTATAAATTAATTTCTAGTACAACCCAAATCTACCAAGTGATATCAAGCAGTACAAAGAAGCAACTTTCAACTAACATCAAAATAGAAATTATAATAGCAACCAAAACTTAGTAGCAAAAATGACAAAACAAGTATATAAAATAAGTAAATAAATTCAAAAATAAAAAGTAAAGGAAATAAAAAAGAAAAAAAAAGTACTTACATTACTTCCTTTCCATGCTTGGTAAACCCTTAAATCAGTAGACCCAGATGCCGGATCCGACTTCTGAGAAGGCGGTGGCACAACGTACATCTTTCTTTACGTTGATGTCCAAAATACAGAAACAACTTTTCAAGCTACAAAAAAAAGGAAAAAGATTGTCTTTTTTTCTAGGGTTTTGGGAGTAGGACTAGAACCATTTCAGACCCACAAAAAGTAGCTGGAAAAAAAGATGAAATTGATGTCCAAAATCAACCAATTGATAAGAAATTTACAAGAAAATTAACCAAAATCACTGAAACATGTTAAAAGATTCAATTTTTATTTCTGGGTTTCTTAAATTTCAATGGAATGAGTGAAGAGGGTGGTAATGGTGGGGTGATGAAGAGAGAGATAGTAGAAATACAAAAGGGGGAAACTTTACAGGATGTTTTTCATTTATTTTATATTAAAAATAAAAAATTAAAAAATTAAAATTTAAAAAAAAAATTAAAACTTTACAGGATGTTGGAAGAACCCAATTGGTAACATGACTTGGTCTAGTCTAGTTAGACAGCTTTATTACTTGCACAATTTGTGTTGTTTTTTGAGGAAACTTAAATGTTTTTGTGGGATTATTACTCATTTTTTTTCACTTGGTTTAGTGAGAATTTTTGGTTAGTTTTTGATACTTTTGTTTACTTACAACATTTTAATATACATCTTTTTCACAATGCTTAACAATTTGACTTTATCAATATTCAATATAACCAATTGTATGATTTTAGACTTTGACCATTTTAAATGATTGTTTTAAAGTCCTTTATTAGGTTTTTAGTTGACTAATTAATCAAACTTTAACTTTAGTTTTACTTACTTTGTTCGAGTTTTCGTATAAGGAGTCTCTTCATTACTTTCTTCTATTCTAAAATTTTGACACTTTATTTAATATAAAAAAATTTCAAAAAATCTCATTTATTTTCTTCTATCAAACAATTCTAACCATTAGATTGAGCAATGGACTCTCCATTACATTCTCGGCCCGTTTGGTAGGTGGTAATAAATCGTGATAATGGTAATGAAAAACTAAGGTAATTTTGGTTGAAAAATTTCTTAGTCACTTTGATGGTCATGCTTCTCTAACTTAAATCATCTCATTTTCTTCATAAAATCTATTCCAATGCATTACCATTGGGAAAGGTGGTATTAGATCGTAATGAAAATTTATAAACAAAAATTTTTATTTGTGATCAAAGTTTCATTACCATGGGAATGATATGGAACTTTTGATGAAATTTTACACTATAAATCATTCTCATTACCACTAACCAAACGGGCCGTCTAAGTAATGGAGAGGATCTTAACTCTTAACTCGCTTTTTTCTATTATATTATTGATTGATAAACTCCATTAGTATCAATTTTTTTAACTAACTTAAAGTTAAAAAGACTTGATCTTTGATTTTTTTTTCCTGACATTTTATCATTTATAGTAAAATCATTTGTCCATAAAGTCGAAAATTGTAATATGTACTCGATAACTGATAAAAAAAATAATATTTAGAGTGAAAAAAGCCAAACATCATAAATTTTGCAATTATGCAATTGAGAAATTTATCGAGTCATTAATCATTTAATCTGATTCATTCACAAATCATTCAATATCGTTGGTACATCATCGAACGAAAACAAGATTATACGCTAATGCATCATTCACATGTACTTCCCCCGTCTCTTTGAGTTTACACTATACAATTCAAAAAGCTTTCACATATTCAACTTATATGGTGTAAATTCAAAGAGACGCATATAGACTCATATGACTAAATCCATGCCCACAATGGAACTTCAACAATGGCATGAAGTTTGCTATCTATCCTACATCATAGATTCATCTAATAAAAATCTAAATTCAAACCCATTTGACTATCTTCTACCACTAATCATTTCCTTTGAAAAACAATTCCAACTTGCAAATAATAAGCTCTTCAATTTCAACCTCTTTCTCAACCAGGTTATCCTAACTTGTGTCGCTTCTACGAGTCCTGCATTTCCGTAACCCAGCTGCATTTTTTCGGCAAAATGATGAGAATAAAACCAAATGGTTACGATATGTATTAAACTATCTCCATTAATGTCTAACACGAGGGGTTAATCTTGTTCAAGATCAAAGAAAATTACCTGCTCAAGCCATCCGAGCCACCACCTGCACTTTGCCGTCTCTTTTCTCGCCATTTTTCTCCCCACATTTTGGCCTCGGCTACAGCCTGCTCTCTATTAACATCAACACTCAACGCCTTGAGTTTGTCCCTCGGGCTAATATCGAGAGAATTAGTATTTCCTTCGGATATACTGTGTGGACGAATATGCTTCCTAGACGTCAAATAGTTCATGGCTAGAGCCACATCATGCATGGTGGGCCGAGCAACTGCTTTATCTCTAAGACACATAGCAGCAACCTCTACAGCTCTGTGCAAGTCAGACGTCGGAAATTGCCCATTCAACCGAGGATCTGCTAGCTGAAAATGCTTTCTCGGATCTCTCAATAGTGGACGCGCCTGGAACCACAATCATGCGACATGTAATTCTTAGCTAGATAAACTACTTGACATGGTTTATGATCATGCTTGTATTACTCTTAGAAATAACGTAATTACGAGGGTAAGTTCAAACATTACCCAAGCAACTAGAGACGTTCTTCCTCCTTGATGAGTCGTATCAACTGCTTTACGTCCTGTAATAAGCTCCAACAAAACCACCCCGAAACTGAATGTGTCAGACTTAACGGTGAGTTTGCCGGTTAAAAAATACTCGGGAGCACAATACCCATGGGTACCCATGATTCTAGTGGAGACGTGAGAACTATCTCCAACTGGACCGAATTTCGCAAGCCCAAAATCGGAGAGTTTTGCGTTGAAGTCTTTATCTAGCAAAATGTTTGATGGCTTCAAATCTCTGAAAATAACAGACGGCTTTGCTTCATTGTGGAGGTAATCTACTCCTTTTGCTGCACCGGCAGCGATTTTCATTCTGGTGTACCAGTCTAATGGCTCCTTGCCGGGTGGAAGATCTGCGAAGTTGACAACATCCAGGCGTTCATAAGTACTAATGAATTCTATAAAATAAAATTTGAAGATGAAAAGGATTAAACAAAGACGCAATTTAAGAAAAAAAAAATAGAAGTAGATTAGTAGAGAGCAGAATCTGCCTCATATACGAGCAAGATAATTCGAGTACCCAAATGCAAAACATAATCCATTTTCCTGCCATTTTTATGCGTGTTTGAGTAGTAGCAAGAAATAATATAGCAAATCAAATAGTGCATACCAGCGTCACATGATTCGCTAGTCGCCTCGCAAATCAAAAAAAGCGAACTATGGCCGGTTTTAGACTATTTTTGAGTCGTTTTGAGCGAATCGCAAATTTAAAAAGCGAACTAACTAGCGAATTATGTTTCACTGGTGCATACAACCCTCCATTACAACAATTCATAAAGTAGCCCTACATAAGTGGGGTTTGGTGGGGATGATGTATGCAATCTTACCCTGGTTACTAATAACAAATAAGTTATTTCCGATCGACCCTCGGTAGCAAACATTATTCGCAACTTCACATAATTAAGTGATTCACATGATTTAATAAGTCATTTTAATAGTCTTTTAGAATCTGAAACCAAAGAACTATAACCTTTAGTCCCATCGAAATAAGGGACATAAATCAAATAGTGTATAGGCATTTGAAAATAGTACCGTGAAGATGAGCTTCAAGTGATCCCAAGGGCATGAATTCGAGGACAAGCAGGCGCTGAACGCCTTCAGCACAATAGCCAATCATTTGCACAAGGTTTGGGTGACGCAAAAGAGAAAGCATGAGAACCTCCACTAGGAACTCCTTTTCACCTTGAACGCCTGTTAGATTAAGCTTCTTAACAGCCACGACCTGTCAACAATTATGTGTATATGAGAAAACATGTTTCAGCCCGTTCAAACAAACGGGTTATTCTAAGAATAGAACTGAAGCAAATTACTGAAAATATAATACCTCATCGATACCCAGATGCATTCCCTTGTAAACAGACCCGAATCCACCTTCCCCAAGGAAATTGTCCGGGTGAAAGTTTCTGGTAGCAGTAGCAAGTTCTCTATAGTTAAAGACTCTAGCTTTATCATGACCATGATTCACATTCTCGGTATTAGGTGACAACTCTTCGGATTTCACCTCAGCTTCTCGCTCATGTTTATTGACTTCTGAAACTTGCAAACGACAGATATATAAAAACCAATGACGGGAAAAAATGACACGAAAACAAATTACAACGCAAGAACAATGGAAAATCATGCATGCCTCTTCGTTTCCTCGTAAAAATCCATATCTATGGCAAGGTTGATGAAACAGAACAGAAAGTTGCACATTATGAATCTTAAGAGTGTAAAGCATAAGCAATAAGACACTTGCGGCTTTTAAAGACTATTCCACAAAACCCGTATTGCCTATTGGTAAGATGTTGATCTTCGAATTCAAATTAACATTCTCGGTATCCAAACTAAAAGCTTTGTTAATATCCTCGCAATGCACTCACAATCTATATTAGACTGAAAACTACATTCTAAGATAGGCATCTAACCAAATGGAAGCCTCTCGAGTCTCAAGATTTAGGCTAAATTACTGAACATTAATGAACAAAGACACTTCCAAATGTCAATGAAAAATCTCATTACCATATACATGGAAAACAGTTCGTAAGGTTGTGGGTCGCATCATCGACGAAACACAAAACTTTGCCATTACAAAGAAACGGAAACATTAGAGATGACTTGTTTGCTATCAAAGATAGACCAGTTCCTTATGGAAATACTAGTGAAACATAATTCGCTAGCTCATTCGCTCAAATTTGCCCAAGAATAGGCCAACACCGACCACAATACTTCTTTTTTGACTTGCAATTTGCAAGGAGATTAGTCAAACATGTGACACTAGGAAATAACAAATTCAACTATTGAATTTGAAACAAATAACATACTACATTCTTTACTCATTAATTCCTCGATCCCTAGCCTACTTCATTCTAGTAAAATGACAATTTTGAGTCGTATTCATCTTCAAGCACGCGGTGTTCCTCAAACACTTACAATAATCTTGAAATGTGCACTTCTAAGATATTAGAATATAGCAATGAAAAACTTCACATATATATTAAAATTTGAGTTAATATATACAACATCATAAACTAATACTCCATAAAACACAAATTTCTGAACTAAATTCATCATGGAGGGAGGATCTTAATAACTAAGCATTAATACAATAATACATGATCAAACATTGAAAGATAATTTCATCAAAAGAATACAAAAGTTTTACATTTGGTGCATAAAGAGCCAAATGGAGTGATGAAGACGAGATTTGACACATCTCAAAATAGATGTGAGAGCTTTTCAAGATTCGTGTGTCGAATTCAAAGTGACTAATTTTGAAATGCTAACATTTTCTTGAATAAGGCATGATATTACGAGTTTTGTCTTAGTCGGAGCAGGTATCATTTGTCTTTAAACTTGAATTCTATCCTAACCTAGTCCGAATCTCAACCATTACCCCTTAGTTAAAGTGGAATATTCAACGTCAGATATGAGGATAGCATGTGTCACATCAACACTTCTAGCGCAAAAGGTTATTATGTGAGCGAGGATGTTAGAGTATATAACATATTATGGAGCCTCAACCATCACATTAAGGGCTTAAGGTAAGTTTAAGGTTTTGGTTAAGTTGGTTCCTAGGTCATGGATTTGAATCTCAACTACTACATAAAGTGGAATATTCAGCGCCAGATATAAGAAGGGTTTGTGTCGCATCCACACTTCTAGCCCGAAAGGCTATTGTGTGAGAACGTAACATATCTTGAACTCTCAACCATCATCATTTTAAAAAATTATTACACTAACATCAATTGATCATCAATCAGAGTTAAAACACTAAAAAAACTAACAAAACAAGATTAAACAAAACAAAATTAAAGATGATCATAATTAAAAAGAAATTATAAAATCATACCCAAATTAGGATCTGAGATTGTAGGGGTTTTAGAAGACTGGCAATTTTTTTCTCCATTAAACTCCACATAATTACTTCTCTTTCTCCTCCCAAAACAAAGACAATCAAGCATTTGCTTACACAAAAAATTAAACCCTTTTCCTACAAATTTCCCCCTTTCCGAAAAAATTAAGGGTTAACATCCCAGAAATATACCAAGAATTCAGAATTCACAATTGGATTATACAATCCCAATTATTAGGATTAATGGGTAATGCAAAGAAAATCAATATGATCGAGATTTAAAAAGAAAAGAATTGCAACAAAATCAAGATTAAGCAAGAAATGCAATTGAACCCATTAAATTTATGGGGAATTTATACAGAAAAGATTTTAGCTTTATTGAAAGGAAAGTGGGTCAAGAAAACAGAGGACTTAGAAGTCCAAGTTTACAGGGAAAATTTATATAGGAATCGATTCAACCTTTTATTTATTTAATTATTTATTTATTTATTTATTTGCTTTAGTATATAAAATAATAGTTTTTGAGCAGGGAGGAGATTTATGTTTTTAAATTGAATATATGAAAATTGAGTTTTTTTTCAATTAGAGCGTGTTTTTTCGATAAGGTCTTTTTAATTAAAGTTTATCTAAATATTTTATTTCCTCGACCTACAGATCATATTTTTGATAATAGGAGTATGATATTGTAATAAATGATAAATTAGGAAAAAAAATCTAAATGGGAAAGATTTGTATGAGTTTAGATAATTTTTACCTTTTTAGTTTTTGATGTGCTAATATCAAATAGGAGTATGATCTCCTCCTATTCATCCAATGTATTTTATTTGATTTTTTATTATTTTTAAAATAGTTAAATAAAATTGCGTGTGAAAGAGAAAAAGTGTAGAATTTTTAAATTTTAATTGATCAATAGGGGTAAAAAGGAGTTAGTAAATGTAAAAGTATGAAAAGTTTAAGTTTGGTAAAGTTAACATATTAAAAAAAAGCTCACATTTTAATTAATATATAAATATGTTACCTTTAGTCTCATTTATTCTTTAAGTATTTTTCAGTTACTTTATCTATTAATATTTATTTCACAAAATCTCACAAGAGACGGTCTATAGGATAAGACCACAAAATTGGGTCAGCCCATTCCCCTTAATTGATTTTTTTATTATAATATCAATTATATTATTATGTTATAATCCTAAATGTAAGGTATTATAACCTCGAATATACTATTCTATAACCCCAAATAATTTATTATAACCCCAAATATACTATGTTATATTTTGGGCTGGGCTTTATGTATTCCGTCTATAGAATAGACCGTCTCCCATGAGACTTACTGTATTTATTTTTATGCCCTCTATTGATGTATACATCGTGTAATATTAGAATAGATTCTAGTGCAATTATTTAATTTTACACGCAATAAAAAAAACCCCCAAAAATTACTATAGATAAAGGTGAATTTTATATATTGAGATTTTTATCATTAAAAGATAAGATTTTAAAATAAATATTTTATGTGTCATTTACTCTTTTTTTATACGGGAATTTATGTTTATTTTCTAAGACTGATTTCTTAACTAAGTAACTAATTAACTTGATAATATTGCTATAACGAAAATAAATAAAAAAATAAACATATTAATATAGAAATTATACAATGATTTAATGTGATTTACTAACGATATTTTAGCTACATCTATGAGACATGATGAACAAATTAAGAAGATTGACAAGTAATATATAACACTCAGATATAACAGAATTTCCTAAAAATGACTAAATCTAAACTAATTAAGTTTAGCTCACATTATAACAAATATGATATGTCAAAAAATAATATGTGAAGGATTTTTTTAAAAAAGATTAAATTTGTAAAAGAATTAAAGAGATTGCTAATAGTAGAAAGAAAAAAATTAAAATTAGATACTTATACTGAAAAAACACACAAAATTAAAGAAAAAGAAATTAAAAGGAACTTCGTTTATTGAATTATATAGGGTATAAAAGTTCATAAAAAAGTTTACTTTAGTTGCAAATAAAAGTTCTTTTATTCTTTCTCGAGTTGAGAGATTCTTTGACTGCGTGTCCTTTATGGATATAAGTTGTTGTCGTCCTTTCCTCTCCAACCCATAGTTTTCTATGGGCGGGATACACCGGGTTTGGTAATGATAAAAAAAAAAAAAAAAAAAGTTTACTTTAAATACAAATTAAAGTTCAAACAACTTTTTTTATTTGATGAGGAAAGGGGTAAGCTAGATAAAAATTGAACACCAAACATTTTCTAAAAATAATATTCGTCTCCAACCTAATAAAATATGAATCTCAAAACTGTTAGAGTATATAACATCTTGGGGTCTCAACCATCGGCTTAAGCTTTTGGTTGAGTGGATTCCTTGACATGGTATCAGAAGCCAGTGTGCGAAGAGGTCACGAGTTCAAACCTCAATCATCCCTCATTTAAAGTGGAATATTTAGCACCAGGTACGTGGAGGGCCTGTGTTGCATCCACACTTCTCGCCCAATCATGTCAAGAAACCATCTCAACCAAAAGTTTAAACTGATGGTTAAGGCCCCAAGATGTTATATACTCTAACAAAAAAAAATATCAACTATTAAAATATAAAAATCCATTTATGATCAAACTACCCACAATTGCTACTAGACCAACAATATTAAACCAGAATCTTTGCCATGATATCTACCATTTTCGTGTGGACAGAGGTAACATGACCATACATGCCTTTATTCTGAAAATATGAATATAAATTTTCTTTATATAAAGATTATACCCAAATAATTTCTCCATGCTGCCTTATACAAAGTTCCACATGACGTTTACTATCAAGAATCTATCGAAAATAATTTTTTATTAATTTTATCATTAACAAGAGTAAGATTGCGTACATTCTAAATAATAGATGTATCGAAGTGTTTGTTATAAGCTTTGCTTGATTTTTTGTTCACTAATTACCTTTACAAAATTCGAAAGTAATGGCTTCAAATTCAGTAGCGTTGTGGAGGACATGTTTGGTTTCGGGTTTGCACTTTTGACAACAAAATATACTTTTCGGAATATATGTCGTTCGCCTCGAACAAAAAATAATCGAGATGAATTAGGCTACACTTACAAAAAAATTGTGATCGGTTTTGGAGTTGGTGTTACAATAATGAAGCTCGAGAAGTGAAAACTATATTTTTCTTTGATTTGCAGTAAGATTGAAGGTGTTCCTCGTCGATTGTGCCTAACCCTGAAAGTTTGACGCCATACATTCTCAGTCTCCGGATGTCTCGAGTTATCGGAGACTGCCAAATCCCGTCCCACCAACCTGGCGGGAGAAGTGGCGTATATGCACATTGTTGAGCTTGCCTTTGGCAACTCAATGGACCCGCAAAACGGTTCCACGCATGTCCCCATCCGATCTGATTTCTTAGTCCACGTTTCAGCAGATTGCGTTGGAAGCTACTTAGGAATACAAAACTCGGGTTTGTATTCGAATTCTCATCTGAATTTGGAGAACAGAATGAGTTACCGAGAGATAATGAACAACTAAAAAGAAAGAATGAGATCAGGAAGTGATACTGTACCGAGGTTATTAGCTGCAGCTAACGCTGCGATTAGTTGAGCATACGTCGTTCCAACTCGTCTATTGGCCCCAGAAATAACAGCATACTTTGCACGAGATGCAAGAAAGAAGTCCACAAACGCAACCCATCTTGGTGCAGGACCCCAGTCCTTGGCCCTCGATTTTAAAGTATGTAATCGTGTGAATTCGAGAGAAATATTCCTTCGAATATGTTTATAATCGAAGTGAATAGCCTGTATCGACAATTCAAATATTATAGTACTATAATCAAAATGAATAACCTGCAAGGAGTAATGAACGACATTTAAAAGTTTATAGCATATAAGAGACCAAAATCAATACCTCGGCAAGTTCTTCTACGCGGGCTTTGACTAAACTTATGTAAGACGGGGTATCCGAGACCAAGACCACCTTGGGTCGAGCTACCTGTTCTACATTCTCCATGGCTTTTCTGATGCATCTTAGCGCAGCTGGCACTGACGACAATGGTCTGCGCAATGCATACAGCCACAAGGTTTCTTTGCAGTTAGTCCAAACACATTGGAAATAAGTGACAAAAACAGAACTTTTTATCAACGTAGCCAAAACAACGAACGCTGTTGCACATTCCGAGGATAAAAGATATCATTTGCTATAAAGTTTTGATGATTTCAAGAGCTTAGTAAGATGTCCTATGTGTCTTATTTTAATGGGGCTAAAAATATATAGTTCTTTGGTTACGTATTATAATGGACTTATATTAAAATCCTTTACTAAATCAAAATCAATTTTTATTCATGTGAAGATGTGAAGTTGCAGATGATGTTTGCAACTAGAGAGTAGACCAATCGGAAATACTCTAGGTTACCACTAAAAAGCATAAGCTTACGTACATCCAACCGTGAGTTGGGATGATCCTTTGCCCTGAGCCCACTCACCAAATTTTGTGCATCACTAATAGGTATAAATTTAAAACGGTAAAGAGCTAATTGTTTTGCACCAATATAGGGACGAAGAATACTGCGATATTTCTAAACGGCAATCTTTGATTTCCAAAAGTAAATCAACTCCTTTCCCCCAAAATCAAATAATCAACCCCAATGTTGCCTAGCTTCTACGGGCATTACCCCCATGGATTGATGAACATCATTACTAAGTTCTCAAGAAATCTTTCTAGCTACGAAAGTGCCACGGCCGTGGATCACAATGTTGGCCTTTTAGAAAAGATCATAGTCAAAAGATGAGTAGCGGAAATGCGAATGCTTCAGTGGATAAGTGGGCATACCTTGAGGGATAGAATTCGAAATGAAAATATTAAAAAGGGTTTAAAAGTGGCAAATATTGAGGAGAAAATGAAAGAAAATCGTTTAAGATGGTTAGATGGGGAATTAGCGAACCGGTAAGGACAATAGAAGTTGGAGCTCGGCAGACTTCGAAAAGAGCAAGGAAGGTTGAAGATGACTTGTAGGACCGGAATGGAAAAGCATATGAATGATCTAGACTTAATAATTGAAACGGTAAAAAATTGAAATAACTAGAGAAGAAGAATCCATGTTGACGACCATTGGAACTGGTATATTAGTTCATGTAACCGACCCAATCTTTTGGGATCAAGGCTCTAGCATTGTTGTATTACCATCATACTTTGATTTTAAATGTCAATGTTAATCAATTGAATCTTGATAATAATCATAGTTGTTATTTTGTTATTCCATAATCTATTTGTCTTATCTACTTTGATTTCGAAATTCAATATGATGTGTAAGAGAAGTAATGCCTAATAAGTTTTTTATTGCACAAAATATTAAAATTATTCGGCCCTTTAATTATATTTAACCATAAAAGCCTAAAAAATATCTTTATTGCCATTGAGTTGATCTCTTAAATCAGACCATATTAACGGTGATTTTGGATTGAGAAAGATACACATGAATCTCTAGATTTAGAAAAGGTTATTAGGGATTTCGCATCGAAATTTTTCCGTATGAGACATCTAATTTGATTTAATTATTAATATTAAGTATAGATGCGTAGAATTTTTAGTTTTCCGAAATTATAAATATTGAATTTTAAATCAATGTTCAAAATCTAAGTTAGGGCCCATAACTTATCGTTATCCCCAACCCTTTAAAATCTCAAGGTCGGCTTTGCAACCCCTAATCCCACCTGACATTAGGATAATGAAATGTTGCTGTATTGTAGTTAGAAATGTCCTAATTATAGTATCTTGTTTAATCTTCACCATTCATCACGTCTCTTGACCCTTTATCGTTATCCTATTTGATAGGATCCTTGTTCGTTTACAGGTTGAGCAAAACCATCTCAAAGTGGAAGATTCTAGTATATAGTAAGATAGATAAATATAAGTGGACTAAGCAGGAAACTCCAAAGCCTCTATTAGAGACCCAAGTGATAGGATTTATTACTTATCATAAAGTAATCGGATTTCGGAACCTACATCACGTTCTGGCTGATAATGCAAAGGGGTATTAGTATTAAGCATATAAGTACATACCTGTTCATCATCATCCGCATATGTAATGTGATATCTGGCTCATTACCATCGGCAAGAACAGACTTAACTGCTGCTTCAACACTTGGAGAAGGAGATATAAGAACTCGCATTAATTCACCAAAAACATTCGGTCTAGAGATAAGTTCTGGCTTTCCAAACAGCTCATAAGCCACACTTCTCATCTCGGGATGCACATTTTTTAAGAAAAACTGAGCTGCCACGGCATCTGTTGTATTTTGCAACCTACAACAGAAAAATGATAAATCCATTCGGGTAAAGACGTGGATACCGTCACTTCTAAGAAAGAAAAGATTGCTTTCATTTGTTTACCAAATGATAGGTTGTTGCCATTTCCGCCAATTACTACAGAGAATGTTTGTACGTGCAGGATTCTGAAAATCATCAACGCGTACAATCAAATGCCGACCATATCTTGAAACACAATTATGCTTTTTCCATAAATGTTTCACTTCTTGAAGGGAAAATGAGGCGTTAGTGCTGTAAGTAATATAGTCGCCAAAAGGATATTTTCCCCTGAAACAGGAAAGAGTATGATCAGCATTACTCAGTAAATTACTCATCATAATGCTTTTGATTTCATCGTATTTTCTGTTCAAATAGTTATATTATTCATCAGAATTTCTAAATTTGCCTACGGATAATAACACTGCAATCAAGTATGAGTCGAAGAGTTTAATCCCTTATTGGAACAATCGAAGAAGATAAAAGTACAACAATGCCAGTGGCCAGAGCCTTAATCCCAAAAGATTGGAGTCGGCTACATGACCCAACATATCAGTTCCAATGGTCGAAGAATATATAATTAGATGATCATTTTTTGTTATGAGGAAAAGATATTATAGGAAATATATTAAATATGTAGGCAAAGGATTAAGAAAGAACCAATATGCCTGGTTTGGCCGATGATCAAGGAGCGATTCAACATTACACTTAATGCTGCAGCTGTTAATAATTTGTACATTTCATTCCCAAATCCAGCTTCTGATGCCTTTGCCAAGACATAATTTTGCCGACAGAATTGATCGGGAGGGAGCCCCCGAACTCTTGAAGGACCTGAAATAGAATATAGATTAAGAAAACCACACGCACTGAACCACATTAGGACACATGCTACATTACATTTAGTACAAAACATATATGAGTTCCATCATACAAATGTCTCATAAGCTTATAACTTTAACGGCCCGTTTAGTAGGAGGTAATAAACTGTGGTAATGGGAATGAAAACTAGTGTAATTTTGGTTAAAAAAATCTCTTGGCTACCTTGATGGTCATGTTTGTCCAACTTCAATCATCTCATTTTCTTCATAAAATTCATTCTAGTGCATTACCAATGAGAGATGTGGTTTTAGATAGTAATGGAAATTTGTAAACAACAAAAAAAAGTTTTTGTGATCAAAGTTTCATCACCAAGGGAATGACATGGAACTTTTGATGAAATTTTACACCATAAATCATTCCCATTACCACCATTTGGTACCACTAACCAAACAGACAGTAAAAAGAATAGGGATAGTACTATAAGTGGATAACTATAAAATGTACTAGGTATTTTTATATGAGTATATATATCCTATATGAATATGAGTTATTCAAAGTCTTCAAACCACATAAATTTTCAATATTGAAAATTAGGATTCATTACTAAAATAGATAATCAATATGATGAGATAATACAAAGTAGCAAACTAGCAATACCCATTCCACTTGATCCTACATCACAAGTACGGCTCCAAATACTTTACCAACTAAACTAGTTGACGTCTACCCAGAGTCATGAAATCAAGTAAGCATTGTTGCAACACTTATACTTCTAATTTCTTATAAAAAAACCTCTCAAATAATCAATAATTCTTCCTTTAAACAAGAAACTAATTACTAACTAGTCGGTAGAAAGGAATTCATTAAATCAATCTCTTAATAGTTGTTGCTACAATTTTAGTATCTTATCTTCCCCATCACTAAAGTTAATTAGCCTAATCATTAACCATGAAGTATTAGGAAAACCCATATAAAAGAATAGTTACTCTTTTAAGAAACATAGCAACTTTCTTCAACAAGATAACAATTCACTATCAGTCTCATTTGACAATCCAAAAGGGTTGCATATATCCGACCTCCAAACCCTTTTTGCATATACCAAACCCCCAAAACCTTGGTTGCAATTCTTCAACAAGACAACAATTCACCATCAATCTCATTTGACAATCCAAAAGGGTTGCATATATCTGACCTCCAAAACCTTTTTGCATATACCAAACCCCCAAAACCTTGGTTGCAATTCTTCAACAAGACAACAATTCACTATCTATCTCATTTGACAATCCAAAACGATTGCATATATCCGACCTCCAAACCCTTTTTGCATATACCAAACCCCCAAAACCTTGGTTGCAACTAGCAAATACCCGACCCACAAACCTGGTTGAAACTCAGAAATTCCCGATCAATCACCGTGATTTATAATTCACTAAAACAATTGCTAATAAAGTAAACAAAACAAAAAAAATAAATTTAAAATCCTAAAAACCCCATGATCCCCATCCTATCAAATTCTTCCACGGAGGGGTACAAATCACCGTTATTTACTTAGACTACCTCATTGCAACTTGCAAATATCCGACCCCCAAACTCTGGTCCCATTGACATTCAATCTCATTTGACAAATCCTAGGCTTGACTGTCTAGATCATGTCCGATTCATTTGATTAAAAACAATTGCTTAACATATAACACAAAAAAAAAATAGATAATATTCGATCAACCCTATACTAATATAGGCCAAAGGGTATTTGCCCTGGTTGAATGCACTAATCAAATGTTGAACTACAATAAGCAAAACTTCAAAGATCATCCATTATTGCTTTAATTATGTAAACAGCAAACATATTTTTAAAAAAAATGTTACATAAAAAGAAAAAAAAAACTGAAAAATGTTACCGTTAAGTAAGAAATGGTGATGAATCAAGCTTCTCACTCTAAGAGTCTCTTTCCAAGCAGCAAAACCAGGCTTGAAATCCTCTCCCATCTCCTCAACAGTAGCACACGACATCGTTTTATTATCCACAGAACTCTTTTCAGTCATAAAAGGGGAAGAAAACAAAGAAGAAGAGCTTATATTTTCTGGGTTATTAACAGAAATGGAGATCATATTTGAATCTGAAAAATTCTTAGAAGATGACAATGAAAAAACATCTTCAGTTGAAGGATCTACAGGCTTAAAACCCAACATTATAAACCCAGAAACTGTAAATAAACCCATAATCAAAAACACTGATTTTAATGAATAATGTATCAATAACTTTCTTTTCTTGTACCCAAACATCTTCATCTTGCACCCAATTGATTTCCCAAAAGAAAATTTTATTTTTTTGAGTAAAAAAAATGGGTTTTTGAAGTAGATTTAGAGTACTCCCTCGATTTCTGATAAATATGTGAATTTGTTTTGTAATTTGATTTTTTTTTTTTTCATTTTTGCTGCTTTTTTATGAGATGATGATACACAGAGAATCTTGCTGTGCTGTTACGCATACATATACAGAACGTGTCAGTATAACAAGGTGTAAGATTACATAGGAGAAACTCGTAGCCGTAGGCTTCCCCACTTTTTTGAATTAAGAGGGGGATTGTCCGTTACTTTGAGTCTTTGACACTATTGTTTCAGTCGGTCTCCTGAGAGATCGTCTTTATGAGAAACGTCCCCAAGGTCCAACCCATTTCTGCATTTTTTTTATGGGCCGACTCAATTAGAGATGGTCTCTCGAAAGAATTTGTGTTATTATTTATACTATACAAATTGGCACGAGAGATCATTTTTAAATGGGTCGATCTACAAAGGAAAATGTAAAGTTGAATCATAAATTTTTATTTGATACCGTCTTTTGTAAAGATGGCTCTTAAAATAGCAGTTCAATTCTAAATATATATTGTTACAACTCTAAATATAGATTTGGCCTAAACTTTTGAGAGTCGTCTTTACAAAATACGGTCTCTCAAGAAAGCACCTGAAGTTGAATAGATATATTTAGTTTTAATAA